>JAZHYW010040811.1:0-304089 GCA_037355805.1 Ixodes ricinus | reverse complement strand
GTTTTTACGTTTGTACACATAAAACGTGCATATAGGACTACAAACAAGAACATTCACTCAAATATATCCAGTATCGAATTTTTGTAAGCGTCCCTCCGACCATTTTGTAACGTTAATAGAATCGAGAGTTAAAATGTCCGGTATATATTTTGAATTTGTGAGCTTTCATAGATGAAGTTGGCGGTGCATGATTTAGCAGATACTATACTTTCATCACCACCATTGGAGCAGCCATTTTAAAGCTTATGTGATTTACCACTGGATGCCTCTGATTTTTGAAAAGGGTATATCTTGAACTTGCATATACATGGATGTCATTCAGAATTGTGAACGTCTGTCTCAAAAGAAAACGGTCAGCTAGAATTTAGTAGTGTAATGTAAGTATTTAGGGTGATATATTTGAATTTTTTAGGTGTGAATCTTTGGGTTAAAGTGATGAAGAAGAAGTATAAGGTCTTAGTTGATAGTCAGCGGTGTGTATGTCTCTGTTTCTCCTCGTCTGTGTTTTGTCCCTATCGTACTAGCTGACCGTTTTCTTTTGCATTATGTAACAACTAGCTCATCTTCAGCCTGTTATTTGTCTGTCTCAATTCGTATTCGCCAAGCCTTCCTTCAGCTCCGATCAATAAAAAAATCGTCATATTATATTGTTCCCTTTAAAACAATATGTGACCCCTAGCGACACAAATGCCACAATTTTTTTATAAAATACCCATATTTAAAACACTCAAAATAGAATAGTTTTATCATAAAATTTTATAATATTAAGTGGTTGAAGACAACCTTCCATAAATGCACGCTTTATAGGCATAAAAGACACAATATTATCGTTTGCTTTACGCCATATCCATGTAGGTGTAAATATTGCGACTGAGAAAGTTATTAATGACAAAGAAAAAAAAACAATGCCATTTATTTAAATGTAAACATTAGACGGAAGTGTGTCTGGTTGGGAAAATAATTATTAAAATTCGACGACCATCCAATCTCTAAATCAGGGGCCCAACGTTTCGAAACCTTTTCGGCTTCCTCTTCAGGGGCGACTATGGAGGAAAGGAGCCGCAATCTTTTTTTCCTCTATGGCGGAGGCAAATGTGCACGATCCCTTCTTCCTCTCTTGCCGTTTTGTAGCGTGAGCTACACTGGCCGAGGTTGAGCAGTTTCGCGTGGCTCGCATAATGAGCCGTGCTCCGTGCTGCGCACGCGCAAGAAGCAGTGACGTCACACGGCACACAGCGGGCGCGCCGGAGCCGCCGCCGCCGCGCGCTCCGCCGCCGCCGCGCGCGCCTCGCCGGTCTGCGCATGCGTGAGGAGCAGTGACGTCACACGGCACACAGCTGGCGCGCCGGAGCCGCCGCCGCCGAGTACTTCAAGCAGACCAGTGGAACCGCAATGGGGGCCTCCATCTCTGTCACCACGGCAAACCTGTGCATGGAAGCCATAGAACAACATGCTCTACAGTCCTTTGCTGCAAGCCCCGAAGCGTTTCTAAGATATGTGGACGACTGCTTCTGCGTCATGAAGAAGTCTCAAGTGGTCAATTTTAGAGCGCAGCTCTTAGGCGCCCGTTTCGGCTGAGCGGCGTCGCCGTCGGCGTCGCCGTCGGCGTAACCGCGCGGTGCATGATGGGTAATTTTCCCCGCTAAATTTAGCGGAAAATTTTCCCCGCTAAATCTAGCGGAAAAATTTCCCCGCTAAATCTGGCGGAAAATTTTCCCCGCTAGATTTAGCGGGAAATTTTCCCCGCTAAATCTAGCGGAAAATTTTCCCCGCTAAATTTAGCGGAAAATTTTCCCCGCTAAATCTAGCGGAAAATTTTCCCCGCTAAATCTAGCGGAAAATTTTCCCCGCTAAATCTAGCGGAAAATTTTCCCCGACTAAATCTAGCGGAAAATTTTCCCCGACTACATCTAGCGGGAAATATTTCCCCGCTAAATCTGGCGGAAAATTTTTCCCGCTAAATCTAGCGGAAAATTTTCCCGCTAAATCTGAGCGGAAAATTTTCCCCGCTAAATCTAGCGGAAAATTTTTCCCGCTAAATTAGCGGGAAATAATTAGCGGGGAAAACTCCCCCCCCTCCTCGAGGTCACGTGACCCACCCACCCCCCTCCCCGAGGTCACGTGACCCCCCCCGTGCCTTCCCTTCCTCCTCAAGAGCTGCGCTCTAATTCGGCGTTACAGGGAGTTGTAAACGGCTTTCATTTTGACACAGCTCAATTCCATCGAGCTTGACATCCGATTCACCATGGAACGGGAAAAAGCGACACCTTACCGTTTCTCGATGTGCTTGTAGAAAGGCAGGGAGATCATCTGCAGTTCTCAGTTTACCGGAAGCCAACGCACACCGGAAGATACCTACAATTTGACTCCAACCACCCAACGAGTCATAAAGCATCGGTGGTTACAACACTCCTATCAAGGGCAAAGAACCTTTGCTCAACTGATTCTGACCGACGAAAACAAGAAGAAACCATCATTTGCGACCTCAAGAAGAACGGATATCCAGGCAGCTTTATAAGCAGTGATAGAGTGCAGGCGAGCTGGTAATTTGTAAACCCTGAGATCTTGTATCCCTGAGATGGGGAACGATAAAAAAAAGGACGAACACAACAAAATCTCAAACGCAGCTGACTTTTATTGATATGAGCACACCAATAAATAGACTTTCAGACAAATGGAAAAGAGAAAGGAAAAAAGAACTCAAACGCATAAACAGGCTCCCTTTCCGAAAGTGTTGGAGCCGGGGAGTGGCTCAGGCTGTCTGGGGCGAACTCGATGTTCGTGTTGTTTATGCGTTTGAGTTCTTTTTGTCCTTTCTCTTTTCCATTCGTCTGAAAGTCTATTTATTGGTGTGCTCATATCAATAAAATTCAGCTGCGTTTGAGATTTTGCTGTGTTCGTCCGTTTTTTATCGTTCCCTATCTCAGGGTTTACAAGATGTCAGCTTTATACACCACATCGCCCGTCGTCAAAACCGAAGTCGACCACACCGCCAGTCAAAGGTCTATACGAAACGCCGGCCAATCACGCGCATCAGCATCCCCTACATCAAGGGAACAAGTAAAGCTCTGGCACGGGTGCTAGCGAAGGAGGGCATTCAGATGGCCCACAAGCCAATTTCAACCCTTGGACGCTTTATGCCACTACCAAAAGATCGGCCCCTAAAGTGAAAGCGCAAGGTGTGGTGTACGAGATTCCCTGCGCGGAGTGCCCGTCCTCGTACATCGGCGAAACAAAGAACTACCATGAACGGATTCGTCAATACAAGGCTGATGTGAGCAACTTCGATGACGAGCGCAGCGCGGTAGCTGAAATCACTGTGAAAAAAAGGACCACCGCATTGTCTTTCTAAACACGTGCATCCTGGACATCGAAACTAACCATCGCCGGAGGCTCTTCCTTGAATCTTGACACATTCAGACCACGCCAACAAACATTAAAAGGTCTCTTGGCGCATCTGCCATCCGTGTATGTGAACGGGCTCCACCATGTGTCATCAAAAAAAACGGCCAGAGAGGAAGAAGGGATCGTGCGCATTTGCCTCCGCCATAGAGGAAAAAGAAGATTGCGTCTTCTTTCCTCCATAGTCGCCCCAGAAGAAGAATCCGAACATGTTTCGAAACGTTGGGCCCCTGTTTTAGGGATTGGTTGGTCGTTGTATTTTAATAATGCCATTTACGTGCAACCTGACAGGCAAAGTATGGCCAGTGCCTCCTATATAAGTTACACTAGGCCTGTCAGCTTCTCTCCAAGACGTGTCCAGGCCCGATGTTTCACCTCACAACACGCACGTACAGCTAGGTAGCGCCGCCTGGCGGACGTTCGTTTTGTCTATTTTTCTAACATGTTGTATTTACCTTATTATTGAAGATATATCATATATATGTTTTTTTAACAACATGCCGAACACTGTTCTGAATATGACCGCCCTGATTCAAACGAGTTTCGCTGAGACAAAATACGAAACTACGAAACAAGCACGGCCAGGCTTCGCTTTTGCAGCGCGAACGCGGAGAACGCTTGACCGCTTGACCGTCTGCTTTGGCGGCAGTTTAGGGCTTTGGCGGTCACCTTGAATCGCGCGCATAGAAATAGTTGGCGCCGGGTCGTGTGCGGGTGAAAAGGTAGGAAAATAAGAAGTAATATTCCGTTGAAAACGGCGAGCTGGTCCCGAGCTGTCAGTCAAAAACATTTAGATTTCTTGCTGTCAGTGATGCTGGGGCGACATCATTGAACCTCCTACGGAAGAGATGGTTGGCTTCACTACATGGCAGGTTTGTACGCCTAGGTGGCTGTACCGCACGGCAACCACACGTACTATTTTCCCTCTTCATTCCGCTTGCCAGTGCTCGGAGCTGAGAGGCATAGTGTAACTTATATGGGAGGCACTGGTATGGCACACAACCTCGGTGGAACATTACAATGGCATGTGTGCTTTCCACCGAAACAATACATATAATACGGTAAGTACCACATGAATTTCATTCGGTATTATGAGATATAGGTCATACGGGTCATATGCTTTTGTTCCTTTTGTTCTTCATAAGGGTGTGAGCTTATTTGTTTCTCCTCCGTATGGTGCTCACTTGCATCCTTGCAGGCATAGGAAAGGATCTGATCGTTGGACTCTGCGGTCTTCTTGCAAGCCTGCTGGGGACGACTTGCAGCCTTACCAACTTGGATCCGACTGTACTGTGCGCAGATCCCATTGTTTTGAATCTTCCGACCACCCTTGGGATCGGAGCGGTACGCCCTTAATTATCTTTCTCTCCATCACTGCTCACTTCGTGGGAGAGCAAACGCGAATACCCTCATCTGAGGCCTAATGCGCTTGCGTAGTTTTCTATTTTTGTTCCTGGTTCAACGGGTAGGGAAGCAGAGTTTAGGACGTGATACTTGACTGAACCTATGCCCAGTAAATTTAATTTGCTGATGACAAGCAGATAATATTGTACACAACTATATGAAACAAGCCAAAGCAAAATGGGGAAGTAAAAAGGCAGCAAATGCAATCGGTAGAGCATACGACAAACAAAATCTGGTACATATTGCATTAATACATTTTAACAGATATATCTAATAAAAATAGCGTTATTTCTAAAATAAAAAATGCTCAAATTATAATATCCTTAGTCACACAACTATTCCGCGGCACAACAAAGACATGTGACAACTCTTCCGAATGTTACGATACAATATAATGAAATATCAATAAAACAATAAACAATATTAAAAGACCCTAGTAAAAAAATGTTTTTTTTTTTGTAAAACAGTCTGGTTGGGACAGGCATGTCGAGAAATAATGTTTACGCGAATAAAAATTTTTAGAGCAATATTGACGGCGCGAGACGCGATTTAGTCGGCAGTCATCTCCTTTTCACTTGTTTTATCTCTCGGCATTTTGGGCGCGTGAATCGGCTTCGTCTTCACGACCGAGGTGGTCATTCGGGAATGACCCGTGACGTCATAGAGTTCGCGCACACAATTTCAAATAAATTTCTCACCGTCAATATTGCACTAAAAAAACCTTTCGCGTAAAATTTATTTTTTGACACGCGTGTCCCAACCAAACAGTTAAAAAACATTTCAGGGGCCCTTAAACAAACAGCAATAAACAATAAACAATATTTAAGTGATATGTTACCATAAAATATCACTTAAAACGGGAATACAATTATGTCCCTGGCTATTAACAACATAAAAATTAGCACAAGATTACAATTAAAGCATTTTTTTAACTTGGATTGAGCGCGTTGATAATATAAATCAAAAATACGAAAGAGTTAGACAAAGAGGACGAACAGGAGAAACATCCTTGGACTTTCAACACATTGAGGTCTTTTATTGCCAGGCCGACAAGAAACGAGCAGCCGAAGATTTGGGGAAAGGGTTAGTGGGAAAGATGAAACCAGCGAGAAGGAGGGGGTCTAGGAAGGGTGAAAGGGGGGGGAGGGGGAGGGGAAGAGCGAAGAAAAGAGCGAGGTGGCGGGTAGGAAGTAAGGGAGGTTGCGGGGGGGGGGGGGGAAGAAAAGGTGCGGCTTGGCGTGGACAGATATCTCGACACGAAAACTGTCTCCGAGTCAACGTCCGGCAGTCCGGGCCGTCAAGGACGCCAACTCTGGCCCCAGGAAGGTCATCTCTCCCTCCGAGAGCAGGAGTGGCGGCGACGAAATGTTGCGCGGCGCTCTTCTCATAGCAAAGGCCTCCAATATTTTCCTCCCTTACCGGGTCTTGTGCGCCCCCGAGACGCGGGTGGTGGGGAAGGCACTGGGCGCATGCCCTGAGGTGCACCAGCATCGGGTGTTGCGAGTCTGCCTCATCTTTGGTGATCTCCCTGCTGGTGCTCTGTAATCGGTCATTGACGCAGTCAATGACCATCACGAGACAAGACAGTCAAGGCGGGGATCGAGAAAAGTCTGATCTCGTCCTCCCGCTCCAAGTCCTGGCCCCCCAGGCCTCTAGCCTGGGGGGGGCCAGATCGGCCGACTGATAAAGGCCGGATATCCCCGCGACCTGCGGCCGGCCACACTGAAAAGGCTAATAACCGAAAGGCCCGCTCCCTAGAAACCTGCTCGAGCGAAATTCGTTGTCATCCCGTGCAATCACGAACACCGTGCATCGCCACAAAGCAGCCGCCCGGCGCTTCGACACCGAAGTCGGGTTCTCATGTCCGTTCGGGCTGGGCACGATGTGCCGCCTCACCAAAACCGCCCTGCCCCCGAAGACTGAGTGCTCCAAGAAGGACGTTGCGCCCTTTGTCCCTTGTGCCACCGATCGGGCATACACGGTGCGCCTTTCCTGCGGGTCCAAATACATCAGGGAGACAGGGCGCTGCGTCAATGACCGATTACGAGAGCACCAGCGGGAGATTACCAAAGATGAGGCAGACTCGCAACACCCGATGCTGGTGCACCTCAGGGCATGCGCCCAGTGCCTTCCCCACCACCCGCGTCTCGGGGGCGCACAAGACCCGGTAAGGGAGGAAAATATTGGAGGCCTTTGCTATGAGAAGAGCGCACGACGGCAACATTTCGTCGCCGTCACCCCTGCTCTCGAAGAGAGAGAGATGACCTTCCTGGGGCCAGAGTTGGCGTCCTGACGGCCCGTACTGGCGATATCTCGGGATATCTGTCCACGCCAAGCGGCACCTTTTCGCCTCTCCCCCCCCGCAGCCTCCTTATTTCCTTTCCCGCCACCTGGCTGTTTTCTTCGCTCTTCCCCTCCCCTTCCTCCCTCCCCCCCTTTCACCCTTCCTAGACCCCCCTCTCTCTGGCTGTTTTCATCCTTCCCTTTCCCCAAATCTTCGGCAGCTCGTTGCTTGTCGGCCTGGCAATAAAAGACCTCAATGTGTTGAAAGTCGAAAGATGTTTGTCCTGTCCGTCCTCTTTGTCTAACCTCGTATTTTTAAATTTTTTTAAGTAGGCTACATATAGTAACCATGCTGTGCAGCGACAGTATTCACGTAAAAATACGAATTCTTTGCAATATATTAGCCTTCTGCAATTATTTTTATAACTATAAACGTTGAATAAGTCTGTGTATACGTCTGCATTAATTAAAGATCGATATATTTAATAAGTTAACGTTGGTCGGCCATAATTGCCTATGACAGGCAAACTCTGAATGCAGCTGTAGTAACTCAGAGCGGAAGACCGCAATCCCACATAAACCGTTTTTATAATGACGAGATTTGTGTTAGTTATTCACAAGCAAATTGATGTTTAAAGATGCTGGTAATTTTTATTGCCATGCTGGATAAAAGTCCCGCAGTTCCACGTGGTTTTAAATTGCAACTGGTCTCAGACAAAAGGTTAGCGTTTTTTTCCTAAAGTCGGGAGGTGGAGGCCCGTGGACATGTAAAAGCGTTTTTACATTTTATCCCCGATTATATCAGTGATATCGTGATACGTCGATTATATTGCAAAACAATGAATTTTATAAAGTGCACCTTCACGGGGCTCATCACCTTTGTGCGTTTGCTCCCAGTGACTTAACCACTCAGGCATAGTGAAATTGCCGCGATCCTGTGTTTTTTTCTTTGCGTGATTGTTTCAACCGGCGATAGCATACCCCCAACGACAACGAGCGCCATGACGGGGCACTTTTGACGCTGCTTGATTGGATATAAATGACCGTAGCGTCGGCTGCGGTAGGGCTTAGAATCAAGCGGAGTATACACCAACTCAGACTCTCTGACGTCACGTCACTGCGGTGGCGCTGCTGTCGACACAGCGCATGCGCAGACACTTCAATCATCACAAATTTGGTTTCTTCGCACGCGCAGTGCCCACACCAGGTGTGGGCAATACGTGGGCTTAATTGTACAACGAGTTGGTGCACAGGCCAAATAGATATTTGGTTGTGAAAATACTTTTTGTGTATCATTTTGCTTTTAGTCCTCACTCTATGCGGTCATTGCCCATGGTACATACGGTGTTTATATATATGCCTGCCTTTTCCACAATAAAGTGAGTCGGTTAGCGCTTGACCTGTCTATTCTCTCGTGTTTGTATAATCTGAGCTATTCCATCTGTACCTAAATAGTCATCAAGTAGCGCAGCAACGCTACTTCAGTTTACTTCCTCAAAACTTCTGGATCACCCCTCCCCCTCCCTCGGTTCGGTCATCGCGATAACAGCGTATACTTACTAGAAAGCGCCAACGAACAGGAAGAAATTCACCTCCCTACTAAGATACCCGTGTGACATCGGTACACAATCCTCAAAAATGGCCTTCGAATAATGCAATACATAAAACTAGCCGGTGTGGACGTTTGTTGGAACGGGAAAAGGGTTCCCACCCTTCTTGGCCAGGGAACTTGCCATCGTTTAAGGAAACTTTAACTCTCTGAATTAACGTCTTGAGTTATTTGCAATTCACATTTACAAACAGTAATCGGTAGTGATCGAATGAACCCCTGAACCGCCACTTTGTTTTCTTATTGTTTGCTTTTTTGTTCCAGTGCGTTGGGACGCAGTCTCAAACCTGCGACCAAGGACAACTTGTGACTGTACGTGGATACATGGTCATTACTTTGTCATATCTTCAATTAACAAGTAAATTAGTTCTAATCATACCCTGTGTATTGCTCTGACTTTGCAGCCACATCTCTTGGAGATTTTTTTGAACTTCTCGTGGTGAGTGCGTACCTTGGAACGTTTCCCATGACGACCAAAAAACCTTAAAATACACGAGTAGAGCTTTCTCATTGTATTTAAACGCATGATATACATATATTTGTATTGAAACTGTCCGTACACTAATGGCTGCTAATTAGCGAACTTAGTTATACTATGGCCACTGACAGATGAAGAAACGCAGGACTTATAATTTTCGTTCTTCTTGCTTTGTAATTCGTTTTGCGGTTTTCCTATGGGGTGATTTCATATGACGTAAATCCGAATTATGTTGATAGTTTCTTTTTTTCAAACAATTTTACTAATATGAAGGATTACATCGCAACCTGTTGAGGGGGAGGTCACCGTGGTAATACTTATAAGCTTCTCTGCCTTATGCATTTAAAACGTCATGTGAATCCTTGGAATGCTCGCCCTCGGTATACGCCAAACATCTCACAACAACAAAATGGTGGACAACATTACGTCAGTGAAAACACCCTATTGGCTACTGCAGCTGTCTCACTCGCTGAGAAGCAATAATAGGATGCACAAGGCTTGCCACGCCCCTCGCTTCGTTAGGCTGTCAGCAACTACAGAGTGTTTTACCGTAGCCTGTGCGGAGCGCAATTTTCTTCTGCTTCTTTCGCAGGGGTTGCGGTGACGTCAGAACGCCGAGCTCTGATTGGCTCAGGACAGGTAGCATTAAGGTATACCCACTATCCATTCAATCAGAGCCAATCAGAACTCGGCGTTCTGAAGACACCGCAACCTCTGCGCAAGAAGCACGACGAACTTGTGCATCGCGTAGGGATAACTTGCGCCGAAGCACCAAAAGTATGAAGCCCGTGCTAACTCGTAAACGACGTAAAGTATAGGTGGTAAAGCAATACATTTTTTTTAAATGAGCGCCCAGCCAACTACATTCTAGACATTACGAGCTTTGAGCATTTTTATGACTGCTGTTACATAATACATATTTCTAAGAGCACTAAATATCGAAGCGTTCCTAAAATGGCAAAATCCTTGGTTTGCAGTGTCTTCTGGGCAACCTGAATGACGCCAATCTGGGGTCTATTTTAGAAAATATTGTCTGCAGTATTTTCAATATTTTAAACGGTATTCTCGGGACACAGCTGATTACGGACTTGCTCGGTGGGATTCTGGATATAAATTGTAAGTGAACTTACCTTTCTTTGTATAGTTGAAGATTTATTATCATGATGCAGCATTAATCGGGTGCGCAGCAGTGCGTAGCCTGGTGCGCAGCAAACATTCACATCACTAATATAAGAGTGATGTGAACGTTTAAGCCATGGTCTTTCTAAAACAAATAATAGTCAACCAAAGGCATGTGAAGTATTGTCGCGAGCGCAGCTGACCAAGCAGGCAGCGCGCTCGGGGCCTAACGGTTATCGCGCTTGTCTTCCGCGCAGAAAGCCAGGGTTCGATTCCTGGCCACGGCTACACATTTTGTTGGCTCTTTAATGTGATGTTCTGGTAAATTCGAGAAACGTGTTGCTGATTCGAGGTTAGAATGTCCTACCCGCCGAACCTTCTACGTCGATTGTTCCAGAAGCCCACGCGTGTACAAAAGGGACTCCGCGTGGCAAGCCGGAGTCAGTCTCGCCTGGTCTCGCTCCAGCGCTCGATCCTGCTGTTATGCCGCCATCGACGCCCGCGACGCTATATAGTTATCTTCTGTTTCCTTTTTATTTTGGGCGCTAGTTCGCCCCATTAAACGTTTAGTTTCTTTATTTATCATCGTCTTATCAGTTGTCATTCGTGGCAGTATTCATTTTCGTGCAGTGCAATCATTTCAGGAGAGCGACTAGGATGCGCGAGTTAGAAATCTTTGTTTCCTAAAATTTCACAGGTTTGGAACAAACGGTCACTTTTTGCAGTTAACATGGTACCTAGCAATATGTTAAATTTAGCATCCACATTTTAGTGTTTCTATTTATTTTTGTGAATTTTCTGGTCCGCTAATTTTTATGATAGCGAGTTATATTTGAAAATGCTTTGTGATCTTGTTATTTTTATATTTCTAGCTTCAACGAAAGTTTCCACTTCAATTTCAAATGTCTTTCATCTTTTGTAATGCTTAGTGTCGCGTTAGGTGAGCGACTGAACAATACAAATAAATAAATCCATCCCCCCCCTTCTTGTTAAACCATCTTTCAAAAGCGGAGAAACGAAACATGAGGAGTGGTGGGTTTTGATTGGCCTCACATTTCAGCGTACTGTTGAATCTATAATAGGATGCGCTTCTATTATTCACGTGTTTCGATACCCAGGTGAAATAATAAATAAGGCAAAGATAGACATCTCCAGTTTTTGTTAACATTAAGACTACTTAAAAGGAGGTGCTTGCGCAAGGGTTGAAGCACATTGCAAGGACAAGTATTTTTGATAAAAAATCAACTTTTTATTTTTCCTTAGCGCACGTATCTCAAGGCCATCCGCATGCCAGGAGAAGCAGACCATCAACAGGCTTACTCGATTATATTTTACTTTACATGAGCCAATATTGTTTTTCGTTTAACCTTTTGAAATGAGAGTTTAAGACTGATAGTTCAAACTCACGTGACAAATCCTTTATTTCTTTTTATTCACTACTGAATTTAGGCGCTGATATGCGGTTTATTTATTATGCTAATTGCAATAAACCGTTTCGCTTTACATTTTGTAAAAAAGAGCTCTTTTCAGCATTAGCCGATCTGATATTTTCCATCCTACACTGAATTGGACCTTCTTTTTTCCCCATGCGTAGCAATAATTCACTGAATATAGCATGCTTTTACCTCTTTAAGAGCTTAAAATGATTAACTTTGATCAAATACAAAAATAAAAGTTTTTGAACGCGTTCGAACTGCATTTTTGACGTGAAACTGACCGCTGAATATCATCAGAAACAGAGAGTAAGCATGTCCTTGTTTTTTACCATGATTAATTCATTGTATTTGTGAGTTTGATGGACTCTATTTTCCGCAGGTTGAACATGGCCATATGAACGATAATTATTGGTCAAGACGCAGCGAACGTTTCTAATGTCACCAGAAATGAACACCGAATCTTCACTGAGATTGCTCAGTCCATGGGTCGAGATGCTTTATGTTTCTATGTGCTGCTCTTTGTTGCTCTCCATTTTTAAAAGTGGAACGTTAATTATTGAATAAAGGTATTGCTTGGTTGAGTCAACGTCATCGCTGGATGTTTTCTTTAATGTTTAACGCTTCTTACAGTTCTCACGGTACATGAAATTCTTTTTGAGATGAATGTTTTCTGCAACAAGAGCAAAAGAAACCTAGGTCATAACTTAGTATGTTAGTAC
Organism: Ixodes ricinus; assembly: GCA_037355805.1. Classification (NCBI taxonomy): domain Eukaryota; kingdom Metazoa; phylum Arthropoda; class Arachnida; order Ixodida; family Ixodidae; genus Ixodes; species Ixodes ricinus. The sequence goes on along the minus strand of JAZHYW010040811.1, from coordinate 291,639 downwards.
TTTTTGGGGTCGTGACTCGTTCTTTTGTGTTCTTATCGGCTAATGCCCCAATCTCAATGGCGGCGAAGAGATAATCGGATTTTCTGAACTATCCATGACCTGCGTCTTTTAATAAATAAGTGACCACAGCAACGCAGCTCAGATGGTCGCGACAAGCATGAAGACATAAACAACTCCCATTTCTATGCAACCGTCACTTAGAAAGGTATTCGCAAAAAGGCAATTAAAGGAAGATCCATTGGTGGTTCCTTATGAAAGGCATGATCATGACCCTTGGGGAACGCCACACACGTCCTCCTTTGGGACACGCTAACGCTGACCCCTTGAGTTGTCCGTTTAGGCTTTCTCTTTTGGCTTTCCCTATGGCTTCCTCTATTTTTCCTACCTTCTTTTTTTTTACTTCGTTGCGGGGTTCAGCGCTAGCGTCTATCAAAGGGGGACGTGTGTGCCGTTTCCCAAGGCTCATACAAACGCATTCCCTAAAGATCCGCCAATGGATCTTCCTTTAGTTTTTGGCCGCCAATTTGGACCATCGCTAGTGCTTAGTTCACACTCCGTTTTGTAGCACAAACCAAGGCATACGCGCTCCGCACACCTGCAAGTTCAGATTCGCTCCAGCATCCAGGCGCCCATTGGCTTCCGCCCCGTGACGTCAGCTTCCTTCTCGCCTTTGTCCTTCACTACTCTCCTCCTCTCTACGCGGAACGCTTCCTTTTCCAGTGATTTTTTCCTCAGAAGGACGGCGTAAGCTTTTTCCTGTCATCTGGGTACTATTGCTGACGCATTAAAACTTGGAAACGCGAGGGCGCATCAAGGCAAGCAAGCTGGCTGTAAATATACGCGCCAAAAAAGAAGGTGCGGTTTCATAGTCATCTGACAGCGTTCGAAACGCAAGGTCAAGTGGCTCCAGAGCATCTTAATAACGCTCTGCAACCTATCAGATTGTGTCATTAGAGAATAAAAACGTCAAAGCACCAAACGCCAAATGCAAGCGTGAAAATAGTAGGGCACGCCCCGTGTTTCTTAAGCTGTCATTGAGTATAGTATATCTTGCCTTAGGTATGAACCGTCGCGATTCACCATGGGAGTGGATAACATAATGTTTTAGTAAGGACTCGCCAAACAAACTACCACAGTGCGGCTAAAATTCCAGCCATTAAGGTACAGACGTTCACTGTACTCATTACAAGTAACAAAATTACTTGTAATATATTGCTTTCTGGAGTAAATTTGTGTTCGTTTAGATGCATTTAATTATATGATTCACAAGAGTAATCTGCCTACTTTTGGAAATACTAAGGTTACTTCTACCTGTTCCTAACATTCCCTCCCTTTTTTAATGGCGCCCTTTTTTTTCTATGGAGAAATCCTCAAACGTATAGTTTCCGGCAGAAAGGTGTTTTACCAAAAATTAGTGAATTATAAAAATGATAGCTTTAATTCGGCCATTGTAATCTAATAATGGACAGGACATTGCCACATCAGTAGTAAAACCTGTCGTTTTAAAAATCAAAAGTAATCGCAAAAAGTAAGGCAACTTTGTCAAGAAACTGTGAAATACTTTTCCTCTCGAGTAATAAAGTAATACAATTAAATACTTTTTAATCAAAAGTAATTATAATTATGATCCATTACTTTTAGAGTAACGTGAAGAAGACTGGACACTATTAATATACAGAACGTAAGGGCGCACGTAAGCTAATGTATATTGAACATTTTGGAGCAACCCGAGACTGAGGAATTACAAACGATGACACCAGCAAAAGAGTGGAAAAACGTTTCAAGGAAAAGTTCTCCTTCTCTTTACTTGGTGTCAACCAAAGTATTACTATAATTATGCTTTAGTCACTCAAAGGGTATGATACATAGGGTGTGGCTTATCATATTTATGCTTTTTGATTTGTGACTCGTTCTTTGGCCAATGTCGCCATCTTATTGGCTGTGGAACGATTACAAGAGGCTAGGAACTCCCAGCGTCCTGCGGTTCGCAACGCAAGGAGAACAAAGTGGGCTCCAAAAGCGGGGCCGACGGAGATCCCACCTGGTCACCCCACATCGGTTTCGATACTCGGGGCCAAGTCGGCCCAACTTGGGCTGCTCACCGAGCTTCCCTCGTGAGACCTACAGGGGGCCTACTTGAGCAGCCCACATGGTTTGCCCTCGCGGTACCCACAGGGAGCCTACTTCGGAAGCCCATGTGCCACCCCCCCCCACTCCCCCGCCCACTTTGTGGGACTTGCAGGTGGGGCAGCATACCTAGGCTTTTGTCGAGGGACCCATAGCGCAAAGTGTGCTCTGAAAGGGGGCCGACGTGTGTCCCCCGTCCTTTTTCAAGTCAAGCCAAAGTAGGGCCCGCTTGGGCAGCCCACCTGGGCCGCCTAGGGGGATCTATGAGGGGCCTACTTGCGAAGCCCACATGGTCTCACCTCGTGAGACCCACAGTGTGTCTAATTGAGCGGCCCACAAGGGCACTCATCGTGGGGCCCACAGCGGGCCTACGTGAGCAGCCCTGAGGCGCCCTCAGGGCTGCCCTGGAAACCTCATTTCATTGGGTTCTAAAGGCGATCGACCAAATGAGGTTGCCCTGGGATTAAGCTCTTTCGTTCGGGGTCATTTCTTTATTCCTTAGGTGTGGGCTATGGCAAGGCATACCAAATTGAGCATGTCTCACTTTCCCTGTGTGCCTACTCGAAATATTACAATTTTGATAGATCAATAAAACGTCTTGAGCAAGCACATAAAAAAGTAGACATTTGAAGTGTTAGAAAGGAAACAAACAAAACAACTGGAGATTTCTATATACAATCCTGTTGGGCTAGGTAATCGGGATACATAGCCAGCTTGAGCCGTCTACAGACACGTGCATTTTAGAACAGATATGGCAATCTGATGAGAGTGTTCCCAATTCAATCTCAAATTCAATACTCTGCGTAAGAAATTCCACCTCGCGTAAAACCAACTTGTGAACGTACACGATGAGTAGAAAATTAGTAATAAAGTTTAGCAAGCCTAAAATTTCTCCCTCATGGTTGAAATTACAATCCTCGGTGATTTGGTATTAAATTCAACCGATCTCAAATATTGAACTTCCAGAAACTGCAGTACATGTTCTCAGTACTAGTGGAAAGTGCCGTTTTGGGAGTGGTACAGGTAGACCAAGTCGGTCATGACCACGCTTTGCTCCCTTGGAGGCCACATCTATGCTAACCTTGCCCCCGTATTCGCGTCCCCAGCTCGTTGTTCGCCCTCTCGCGGCGGACACGAGAAATGTTCTAGTGAGGGTCCCACCGTTCTCCTGCTCAGCGGGCACGGCGGAACAGCTCGTGATCATGGCTCGCGAAATGTAATTCCCAAATGCAAACAGCGCTCTTCACTGTCCAAATGTAGTGCTGCAGCCGATATGGGATTGCACCTTATTAGAGAGTTTCAGTATTGCCTATAGAAAGAAACGCAAGCGCTGTGCGTTTGTGTTAGAGTTGCATGCTCCACGCTGCGCATGCCCGTCCTTGCCACGCTCCAACCCAAGACAGCAATTTCGGACTCCGCCCACGTGCGGTGTTGAGCACGCAACGCTAACGGAAACAGACAGTGCTTGCGTTCGCTGGTATACGCAATACTAAAACTCGCTACTGTTTCACCGGTTTCCAAAACCGAAACGTTCTGGAGCGGGCCAGATGCGCAAGGTGGTAGTCGGTCCCTTCGAACTGGAAAGGCTGAGATTGGCAAAAAGCGACGGTGCGTAAAAATTAAAAAAAAATGTAATCTGATTTTAAAAGACTAAAAAACAAAAACATCCTCTTCGTTTCCTCTTCTTTTTTTTTTGGGGGGGGGGGGGGGGAGGGGCAATTAGTGCGAAAGGTTTGGCGGCCAATTTGGAAGTTTTGCCGATTGTCAAAAGTCGCGACTTTGGTAGCACCATATGCTTTACCCACATTTAATGTATTTTTACATTGATTTCTCAGATTAGCTAGAATGTTTTAATTGAGTTCCTACTATTTTTATTTTATAACTTGTTAATTAAAAATGCTAGCACTAGTGATGATAACTTTTCACACATCTGATTGCAATCCTTGTTCGCGCGTTAAAAATTAGATCCTCAGCAACGAATTATATTAGAGCTTGAAAAACTACATAGTAACATATCTTAATTGTACTACTATTACAAATTACGGCAACAAAGACCCCGATAAACGCCACGATCATAAAAAACGCCATTTAACCATAATAGTCTTTCCAGAAAGGTATAATTTTGTTTCATTTTAGAGCGAAGCTCTTAGGCACCCATTTGCGGGTTTCGCGGCGTCGCCGTCGGCGTCGGCGTAGCCGCGCGTTGCATTATAGAAAAATTTCCCCCATAAATTTATAATTTTCCCGCTAAATGGAACGGGAAATTTAGCGAAAACTTCCCGCTATATGGAAGCGGACCAGGAGAGGAGAAGGGGCAGGGAGGAGGCGAGGAGGGGCACACCTCTCCTCCGTACCTTCCCTCCTCCTCCTCAAGAGCTGCGCTCTAATTCGGCGTTACAGAAGATTGTAAACGTCTTTCATTTTTTAGCATATTCAAAACTCTGATAATGTGGAGGCTTATGCTAGTTGGTAATACATTCTTCAAAGCTCTGACATCTTTATAAAGATAGACAAGTATTCAAACACTGGATGCAACATCAAGTTTCTCTGGGTCACGCGTTACTTTAAAAAAACACGAACACTTCTGTTGTCTGTCTCGGATTACGTCTTCGGATTTTTGTAGTGAGAACACCGCTTCTTAATTTGTACATTTTGGGAACATATTCTAAACTCATCACCCGTCGCTATATTTTGTAAAATTTTGCTTTGATTCTGTTACTTTTGTGCTGGGATTAATATTAGAGCAATTAATCATCTAAATATACGAAACCCACTAGAAGGCCCGCAGTTCGTGCTTTCGCAGGACAATTATCTGAGCGAGAAGAAGCAAGAAGAGCACACAAATATCAGCACTGATTTTTTAAACATATAGACTATTTTATGTTGCTTCGGAGGTGTATGAAAGAGCCTGTCTTTAAAGGGACCCTGCACTCTCCAAAATATTTTGAGGTGCCTGAGTCATACACGTATGTCACAAAATAAAGTTTCGGCGAACAACTTCTGTAGCTCAATAATTACGCTGTGGGACACATCTTGAGTTATGAAAGAATCAGAAATGAAGACCTATCCCGAGAAATAAAATCCAAAATAGATGTTAGTTTCGGTTTCGTTCCAGAATTAAAACGTGCCTCCTGGCGTAAATATTACGCTAAACACTGTTTCCGTTTTCAGGATAAAGAGATGACCAGAGCTCATAACGCCCTAGCTTCCTCGTATACACCAACTCATGTTTACAAACAAACCGGAGCGCCCCTAGCAGACGCCACCGACGCCGCGCATGCGCGATGGGGGTGTGGGCAAGAAGCTCGCCGTCGCCCATAAACAAACCATTGGAATGGGATGTTGTCGGCGTCGGTGTGAGTTCGCGCTCTTTTTCGCGTTGGAATTGTTGATTCTACGTCTTCCTGGCAATGTCTGACTACTTGAGCGGCCTCAGCGAAATTAACGAGGCTCGTTACACCACAAAACTCGGCGTGAATAATGTAACATGCGGCGATTCATTCCGCATGGACGCCGCAGAATGGACGCTAAAGCCTGATTAACATGGTGAGGTTCTGCTTGTTATTTTCAGTCATGACGTCGCTCGGGCTGCAAAAGCCTGAGCCGTAGCTGAGATGTCGACGCCGGTACTGAAAATCGCAAGCATAATCGGACCGAGTGTATCAGGCATAACAAGTCAGTGATGGCCACTGGTGACAATTATGAACATCTCCTTATATCTACTTTTTACACCGAGCCTACTTACCCGAAGCAACCTTCCAACTTAAACGTCTTTTGAGGTCTGCACTTCTTATCGCAATTACCGGGTCAACGTTTGGTCGACGGAGTTCGGGCCGCTGTCATTTGAACGAGCAGACGATAAGTCAGAAACGTTTGAGAGAGCAGACGACAGCTCGAACGATGAGGCGGCCGTTTGAACGTGATGACGCACTGAACGTAGTCCGCAGGTGGTCCGTGCAACTCGGCGGTTTTCCCGCGCCCATGTTGGAACAAAACAAATAAATCTGACGACCACAAGTATCCGTGAATCCAATCCAAATTGATTCCCGCCCAAGCAATCGTGGTTCGACGGCGTCTGTTTTTCCTTTTTCACCGCCCCTGTTCTCGTTCTCGGACGAACCGAGCAGGCAGAAAACGCATGAAAACTGAAATTCAAACCTTTCCCGACTCTTTTGGTAAAGCCCCAGTCGCGGCGTTTTGACGAGAAGGCAGGTTTTTGTCCGGTTTCTGCCGAAGTAACACAGGAATTCACGTTCCCCATGGCGGCTTCCGCCCACAGCCTCACACCGGAAGTGCGCCCGACGCGCCACCACCGCGCCGTGACGTAACAGAGATGAGTTCGTGTATAAGCAGGAATAATCTGTGTCGCTCAGTTAAGGTAGCACACTGAAAGGCTCAGCAAGTGGTATTCAGGCACGCAACTCCGACCCTCACTATAACCGCCATTTTCGAAAACGAGTGGCGCCACCTATAGTGCATTTGAGTCGCGAATAGCCGAGGTGGGACCCAGAGTTAGGCATGCTCACATGGTGCCCGCGTGGAGACTACCCTTGTACTAACTCTGCATCCAGTGTAACCGAGGTGGGACCCACGGGGCTTCGCACGGGCGGCCCAAGTTGGGCATGCCCACGCTTTGCCACTGTGGAGCCCACATCAATGCTAAGTTGGTCCCTGCACAGTCGAGAGGGGACCCAATGGACTTTCACATAGGCAGTCCAGTTGGGCATACCCATGCTTTGCCACCGTGGAGACCGCACCATTGTTAACGTGGTCCACGCACAGCCTAGGTTGGACCCACGGGAGTTTTACATGGGCAGCCCAAGTCGGTCATGCCCACGCTTTCCGCCATGTAGACCCCATCTTCGCAAACTTGGGCCCCACACAGCTGAGGTGGGACCCAAAGGGGTTTTACATGGGCAAAACAAGTTGGGCGTGCCCACTCTTTGTCGCCATGGAGCCTCATCTTCTTAAACGTGCCCCGCTGAGCCGAGGTGGGACGCACGTGTTTTTATAGGGACAGCCCATGGTGGGCATGCCTATGATGTTCCGCCGTGCAGCCCACAGCTTTGCTGACTTGGCCCCAGCGAAGACGAGGATGGAGCCACGGGTGTTTTACATGGGCAGCCCAAGTCGGACATTTCTACGCTTCGCCACCGTGCAGCCCACATCATCCCAACTTCATCCCCGAATAGCCGAGGTAGTACCCATGGGGGTTCTAAATTGGCAGCCCAATGGGCATCCGTTTCACAAGAAACCCCTTTCAAAAGTCCGCGCCAACGCCTGTCCGCCATTGTTTGCTGACATACTCTGAGCATGTATTGGACACGGGTGTGACGACAGCGTTCGGCGAGCAATCGGATCCAATCATGCGCCTTGTGTCCAAGCAATGGCGACTGCCTATGTTGCTTGAGGTACTTTTGAAAAGTGTCCATTGCCTACACTCTTAGAAAAAAGGGTATGAATAGTCCTCCCTAAAAGGAGGAACGGTCTTGTAACCTATGCTCCTACATAAAGGAGAAACCTTCGTCCCTGAAGCAGGGGAGCAAATAGTTCCTCCGTCGCCTGCATCTCATTATGGCGGCCCTGAATCGAGCAAATCGAGCTCAATAAGGCTTAACGAGGACGCTACGTCTCTTGTACGGGACGAAAGGAGCAGCAAATAAAAGCGTAACACGAGCTTTCCGCGAACTGTGTTTATTTCCGAAGCAAGGTTCCCCCGCAGGTACAGAAACTTAAGTTTCGAAAGCAGTTACTCAGTCTTCTCGTCGTCAGCACTGCGATGTTAAACGGAGACAACCGATACCCAGTTACTTCGCGCACTTCACGTCTTACCTTTGCTGTTCCTCGAGTCACAATTATTTCGCCAACCGCACACCAAGGAGGAATGGCAAACCAAACCGCAAAACCAAAAGCCGCTCTCAAAAGAAGAAACTCGAAGCCGCTGTTTACCGCGTAGCGTGAAAGAAGGTTAAATCGCTTGCCACCAGATGGCAGGTTCAAGCAGAGTAATTGCAAGTAGCTAAGCTAGGTGGCGCTAGGTACCGCCAAATTCATGTTCTACAAAAAATATTTTATTATTTCCTCAGGCTACCCATGCGCTTTCGGATCCTCTACTACACACACATGTACACACATTACGCATACCACAAGCATCAGGTGAACATACATTGAGGAGATACACACACATTGCACATACAAACGTCAATATCACGGCACACTAACCCGAACACTACGCCCGAGCTTAGCTGCGGTTTGCCGTCTTTTATACTGGTCGTTTTGACCGTACGGAACTTTTCGGTGACTCCCTAAACAATAAAAAATATTCCCAGCATGTTGATTTTTTCCCAGCAATGTCATACCCTGAGAGTATTTTGAATGGCTCAGGGGATGAATCTCTTATTAAAAAGTAAACGCTCGATCATGCCGTAAATATTTGAAAGCCAATAAATCAAGCCGCTCCAATGCGGCTCGAAGCCATGAGTTTGTTTCCCCGCACGGCACGTCGTAGCCTGTATTTCTATTGTAGTGTCTGTTTTTCTATTTGTGCTGTTTGCGCACGGCTTCAATTGCCGTCTTGAATTAATCTCTGTAGAGCGGATATTCACTCAGCTAGTGATGCTTCACGGGCAGAGAAATCGCTTTTCGATCAACTTCAATGCAGTGAAAGCAGAAAGCCGCGACTTGCGGCAGGTGTTAAGTGTACGGAGCTACGCCGTGGCCAGCTCGAAAACTTCTAGCGCTCATCCCAGCGCGCCACTTGAAGGGCAGTTTCTCCAGGAACCGTAGTATATTTAACCAGCAAAATAAAGGGTAGCTATTTTCTTTTTTTTTGTAGATTTTACCTACTATTTCTTTTTAATGCTGAAATTCCACACTGTAAATATACGTGCTTTCCGTCATAATTTCGTACTTTTCAGTCTTTTCTACAGAGCGCAATAGCTCTCGGGAGGAGACAACCGACAGTCACATTGGCCACACTACGATAGGAGCTTACTGTTCAGACCAGCGTTCCAACATGACAATCCGCACGTCGACCGATTGCACCTAATCCCTCAAGTGGTCTTAAACTCTTTAATGTAAAGCGGAATGTCAACCTGCGACACCCCGCCCCCTCCGATCACGGCCCGACCAGCCGCATCAATGCCCGACAGTTTACGTCATCTCATCTTGTTGTTACACCACTGATACGCGAACACACGGTCACATCGGCGATAATTCCAGTCTTTTGTTCACAACGAACAACACTGCCGTCACGATGTTGGTGCTATGTTTCTGACACGCAGAAATACAAAGCCACGTTGATTGCCGGTTGGCACTCGGCATCGGAAAACAGAACCGAACTCAGCACGGGAGACACCTAGGCAGCCGGCAGCAAAAACCTGCCGGTCTTGGACGCAGTTCCTGCGATTTCCATAACGTCGGAAACGTCGACAGAGTTCCGAGTGGTTCCGCTACTGTAGATCCGCGTGCGTCCCACAATCCAGAGACGGCCATCTTACCCAGTGTACGTAGCGCTGCTGGCACTGCTCCGGAACTTCGCTGTTTCTAGCGGCTTCGTTTGCTCGTTTGATAAAATTAGTGATAAAAACATCGATGCAACCGAAATGTTCTGCACGTTTGGACTAGAAGACGGAATTACAGGCGGCCTTCGCTGCCGCTGAAGCTCAATCAACTCAACAACATTTATTAAACAACGTGCGCGACGTGCTCGAAAAACGAAACCGAAAGAAGATGGGTCGGGAAGGCGAAAGCTTTCTCCCGTCTGCCTGTAGAAGGAGGAAAACATCTCGTTCCTCCCTTGTTCTCATGTCCGCTTGGGGGCGCGTCAGTAGAAGGGAGGAAGACGCGTCGTTGCTACCTTTTTCCTCCATTTTTTTCTTAGAGTGTAGAATAAATTGCCTATAGGTAAACGGAGAGCGCATACGAGATAACGGTGGTAATTCACAAATTACACAAGGGAAAATTGTTAAAAACGACGATAATTAAGGTATTTAAGGCACAAAGAAAGTCTTTACTCACAAACAAACTCATGTTTATCAGTACCATGATTTATAAAAAAATACTTTCAGCTTTTCCACTCTCGTGAAGAAGGAAAACCAGCGGAGCTGTACTATGGCGGAAATTAAGTATTTATAAATGTAAGGATTAAGGTGTGATTGGGTAACTAGTTATGTGAGAACCGTATTGTCCCCGGTTGTCTTTGTTATGCCACGTCAACCGCCGAAGGCTCATAAACGGGAGTCGAGGCGCCACTAGTCGTTCCTCGACCACGTTCAACCTCGGTAGGTGCTCCGGTACGGGTGGGAACTCGTAGCCGTTCACGGTCGCGAACCGCGGCACCGCGCCTTTGAGCAGGGAATCTCGGCACGTTCTGCGCGCCAGTTCTTTGTAGACGTCAGCCGACTGCATACACTGCCGGAACGCGCACGTGACCGTTTCCCGATTCTTCACGTCCGGCACGCCGCCGATCGTGGATAAGTTTTCGGCGAACCAGAGTCGGTCGCACACGGCGCACGTGACGCCAAACGAGTTCTCCACGAACTCCCTCCGGAACCTCGCCGTCGCACCCGGAAACTGTTCAGCCGGCGTGGAGTGCTGTCGTCGCCGGGCCTCGCGCTTGCGCTTGGCCTTCGTAGCCCGCCGCCGCCGTTTACATCGCTAGTTCTGTTCTCGGCGGCGGCTTTCCAGGCAAGCGATGTGCTCTTCTTTCGCAAGGGAGTCTGAAGCGATGAACGCAGTGGAAGTCGAGGCGACAGCGGCTTCACGTCGGTTGTCGGACCCATTCGCGCTGCTGCGTACGTCGCCGCTCTTTCCGCACCCAGTCTTCTTTTCCCGAAAGGGCACGCGCACGGCCCATCCTGAGTCTAAGCCGAAACTGATAAGAGCGTAGGAAACAGCGCGCAAAACAGCACGAGAACAAAGAAACGCGACAAGGACGATGAGGACAAGGCAGCGTGCGCTCGTCACGTGTGTTTCTTCTTCGTCCTCGTCTGTTTTTCGCGCTGTTTCCTATGATGAATTCCCACCAACTCGCCCAACTATCCATTCTTCTATGATAGCTGGAAAGGTTGCCGCCATCTACGAACGACGGCGGCAAGCAGATTGGTTGTGTGCTTGCCGCCGTCGCTTATAGATGGCGGTAGCTCTCCAGAGGTTTTTGGAGGTTTGTGTCGACAAGATTTTGGTACCGGACACGATCCTGGGAAAACCCAGCCCTTAACAGCTCCGCTGTAAAAAAATGGAAATCTCGACTGTCCTCCTTCTTGATAGCGTTTCAATAATAAATATTGATTGCAATTAATAGTAACTAACAAAAGTTTTCCCCCAATATATCGGTCGCGAATATTCCGAATCAAAATTAGAACAATTGATATATAGATGTTGCGACCAAAATATTTCTGAAATAGTTTTCATAAACGGTGCTTCGTTCCCTGGAGTGAGCGACATTTTGAGTGCTTTGTGGTTTATCCAAACCGCTAAGCACGCAGGAAATACACTTGTGCTGAAACCTGGTAGTTTGTAAATTACAAAAAAGCACTAAGACAAGGACAGACGAAGAAGTGGACAGAACAGGCGCTAACTCACAACTCCTGTGCACTTCTTCGTCTGTCATTCTCTTAGCGGTATTTGTAATTTAGTATGTATAATCAACTAGCCCGCCATAATATTCTGGTAGTTTCGCTGTCCACGTAAAATAATTCTAAAACCGCGGTAAAAAAAGAAATCTGGTAAAGCTACAGTGTTGCTGATTTGTCGCGGTTTTCAATTGCAACATCTTAAGAAATAACCTTTGTATTCTGATTTTAGTTTTTCATTTGTTTCTTGGATAATTTCTATTAGTGAGTCCGAACTGGTGAGCTTGTGAGTTCCAGATTTTTCACCCTTTTCAAGTTTCGGAATCGCTTGCTCTCGAAAGCAACCATTTTTTTTATTTGTTTCTAATTCTCCTTTATTTTTGAGCCACATCTGTCACACGACAATAACATGGCAATAAAACCGGGGTTTTTGTTTCGTCTTGTTTTTACCTCTATTTTATAATTACTCTCTAACCTAACCGCAGCGGTTTCTCATTGTCGACGTCGACCCTACTGAGTGAACAGAACCAACATTAATTGAAAATAACATATACCTCCACTGCCATTGACCTGATAAAAGTTTCGTCCATAAATATTTCACTTGAATGTGATGAGTTTTACTTTCAATATGTTATTAGAAAATAATGCATAAAAAAAGGAATGGCACGTGTACCATTTTTACGGGCGTATAGCACTGTTAGTCTAGGCCGGTTTATCATTAGATTTATATTTAACCCGCGAGCTATCGCTGCATCCTGTTATGTATCACGAATCACTCATGTGAAATGTGAAGCGGCACCTGATTGACGCCGAGTAAACGTCACACAGCAGTGTTTTTGTTTGTTTTATCTTTTTGGTGGGCAGTGCACCATGAGCCTTTTGTTAGATAAATAGAGATGGAATTAGCGCCGAGCTACCGAGCCTACCTAGGATTTCGCCAGGAGTTAAAATTTATCGAAAGTTACATATTTTAGTAACCAAACATGAATTCCGCTGTACTTGCCACTTTGTGTGTTCTCTTCATCTATGTGCATCAGGCCTCGGCTACTGAAGACCATAAGATAATTTTCTAAATACTTTACCTCCTAATTTTTAATCAGTGTTGTTTTATGAAAGCCCATTATGTCTTCAATTTTGTCTTCCGATTTGTTTATGAGCTCTGCTTGTTCTCTCTTGGTTTTGATCTTATTTGCGTAATTTCTTACATACAGGTTCTTGCCTCAACATAACCTTGTCAAATATCCTGGGTCTTGGAAGGTATCCGTCTTCCAACATAGTGCCTTGGCAAAACCCCTCACAAGTTGTTTCCTGTGACATATAATTAGCGTTCGGGACCGTAGTTATTACATCTCCAGGAATGTACTACCACTGTAAATTACTTTAAGTTTCTCATGATTAGTTTTCAAAGCAGAGAATTGTATTAGGCTCTTAAAGTTGTGATCCGCTTTAAACCGTCTATACATCACTTTTTTACCATTCACAAGTCAAACCGAAGTAAAGGCTTGCAGTTCAGAGAGTCAACGTGTTTTAAAGAGTAAAACTTTCATGTTCCTGCGTTCCATAATATTACAGGACATACCGCATTGTCTAATACACTACGATAAATGTTTCATGGCAGTCGTGAATTACATCATGAAGGTATGGCGTGGTGGCCAATCATAATAATTAGCCAGCGTATCAACCTCGAATAGAGACAATATGTAACTACACGGCACCCATATCGTGAAAAGTTCAACAGCCACAACTTTATTCACCTTTAAGTCGTGATAAAGGCTCTTGCTCAAATGGAGTCACAAAAATAGACTCAGTGTTACTCTTACGCGTCACGAATGAAGGCGCAGTCTCCAGCAAACTCAATGACCTATATGCCAAGGCAGTTTATGCGGTAGCTGCCCCAGTGTTGTGAGCGTTACCAAAAACACAACGAAAACGTTTCTTGTTACTGAAAAAAAAAAGAACTTTACCGCTAGCGTTATATTGATCCAATGTAACGTCATTTTACTTTCCTGGTACATCTTGGTGTACACCAAAACCTTCTACTGCTTAGACGTTACAAATAGGCATAAACGCAATGTTTCAAGAAATATACTCATGCAAAAGCTTACCATAATTGCCTTATATTTTTACTTTTTAAAGGCTCATGGCATGAGTGCAAGAATTGTTTTCTGCTGAAAACACACAAAAACAACTTGTTATCCAGGTTTTGGTAAGAACATGTAGGAATGTAACATAAGTATACATTACCCATCACTCGAAAGAAGGAACGTACGTCCGTTTTAGGTTACTGTCTTAAACCATAATGAATGTGTTACTACTGCCTTACTTAAAAAGTAAGGTGTTAACGGTAACACCGTAGTTGGTAACACCTTACCACCAACACTTGCTAGCACTAAACATGTTTCAGCCCAAAACACTTCATTTTAGAGCGAGAATATAAGATATTTGCGTATTTATTCACCTCAAAGAATATGGGCTTGACCAAAGCGAATACTGAACATCCGCCAGAAACTGCCTCGTCGAATGGGTCTTTCGAATTGTTTGAAACTATCTCAGCTGCATAACATTTTCGATCGTTTCTCTAACGTCAAATAACATTAATTTAAACAAACAATGCTTTGACAATGATTATGCCATAGGGGTTTCAGTGTTTGGTTACTTTTTCTGCTGCCTCTAACCCAGGTAGCACAGTTATTTGTGCCAAATTGGGCTCTTTTTGTTGGTCTGTAATTATAGTGCCTAAAAGGCGGGAATAAAAAAAAGCATAATCAAACTTGATCTTTTTTGGCAAGAGTCTGGGTGCATTGGCACCAATTTTCCTAAAGGTGTTCTTCACTGCTGGTAGTTTGGCTGTCATCTGGCAAATTTTGCCCTAAATTACCAAACAAGTGCCAGATTTAAGCTTCACTGCTGGTACCTCGTTCAAAGTTGGCAGCTTTGGCTCAAGTAAGGCACTTCGGCAATTTCGTGGCGCACGAAAGAAGAGGCATGAAAACGCTATAAAAAATATTTGCAACTAACTAACGTCTTGGAGTAAAACCGTGTTAGGGCCAATTCAGGCTAGGCGAATCGCCAAAGTTTACCGTTAGGCGGCTCACTTGCGTGCTATCTGAGATGCTTCATTATCCGCATTTCAGTGAGAAGTATGCGAACAATAGTCGGAGACAGCTAACAAAAATGCACGGTGTGAGGGATCCCGAGAGGTTTATTATCGCTCAGGAGCTAATAAGATTGCAGTATTAGACACGGCAGGAAGTGTGGACATCGTAAACCACGCCACGCTTTTTTAATACACAGGTGACAATAAAACACACAAGGATGATTTCGTTTCGCTGGGTCATCGTTTCGTTTGTCTGTCAATGAAAAGGTGACTAGAAGTTTTACATTGCTTCTTTAAATTTTTATGTTCTTCGATTAATAAATGAAAGCCTTGGATGGTTTTCTTTTCTATCAAGAATCTCTTCCGTTAAACGTAAGAACGAATATAGATTGCACCCACTGAGCGGTGGTGTATAGATTAAAACTAATGTTTGTTCCAAACATTTTTTTCGGGGACTGTAAGTTAATTAAAAACAAAAGGTTCACAATATTTCAAAAGGAAACTTAGCTAAAGCTAAGCGAAATTCTCACGTTTAAAAGTGATAGACCAGGCTTTCCCAGTATATTTTAATATGATAATATTATTGTGATTCATTTGACTGATCAGTGAACCAACAAAATAATAAAAGTCCTGATTTATAAACCAGTTTCTTATCCCATTTTGTTCAGTGCTTAGGTTTAACTGCTGATCGATGTACTTCAAATAGCGTGAGTCAAATTATTCGGCTGATATGAACGGCTCTCATTTTACTGCCGATGTGTACAGTATCAATACACTTCACGTAATATTTAGAAGGCAGAGACGTCCATATAAAATAATAAAGTGTATTTACACTTGTACAAAAGAAGGACACAATTAGTGATGATGCTGAGCGCACCTGGTCGTTGGCTTGTTCTGGTGCTGGACATGCTGCCAATGTTCTATTGGCGTAGAAAGAGAGTACTCTACTCTTGGTTGCTCGTGGCCTGCTTGTCGTAGCGCGCAGATGCCCCCTCCCCCTTCCCTAGAGAAATTCGTGTCGTTCAGGTTCCCAGAAGACGGAGCGACGATGGAGTTTAGGGAGTGGCGTTGGGTGAATGGCAGGATCGGGATTAGAAGAGAGCGGTAACAGTGGCGGCGCGTCTACCCGGCCAAGTTGTGAGGGTTTCGGTTTCAGGTGTGCTGCCTTGAGCCGGTGTAGTGAAACAGATAGTCATCGATCGTTGAAATTTAGGACGAAAAATTGCTTTTCCGTTCAAGGACCTCAAAGCATCCGTTGTTGGGTGGTTGTAGAGGTGTACGCACCGTATCATGGCGAACAGAAACGTTTGTCGCAGTGCTTAGGTTTTCAGACACGCAGGTCCTAATGGGTTTGCGGGGTCTGGTGAGCGTTGCAATGTTCTCTCTAGTAATGTGGCAGAGTTGTGTGGCGTAGCTATAAGGGTCGGGAATTGCAGTGGCTACGGGTGACTCGAAGAACTCGCCAGGGAGGTGAGAACTAGGTTAACTGCAGTGCACCTGCGGTCTTGCTTTAAGGCAGTGCGCAAGCCAAGCAATACGATGGACAAGAGCTTACACTAGTAACCCGGGTCGTCATGCTCATTGAGGAATACCTTGTGATGGACCCGAGGAAACAGTCCTGAGCTTGGTCGTGTTGAATGCCTTCGTCAATCTCCATTTCATCTTGGAACAAGACGCAGTCTCGTTAACTTTTGTGCATTGTGTTGTCCTTCTTCGAAACATTGAAAACCTCTTAGAGAACCCCAGGCAGAAAGACCAAACTCTGCATTCTTCTCATGAGAGTTCTGGTGCTGGGAAGATAGCCAATGATTTGGAGCAGCTCGTAGCCCGTCCTGCCACAGGCAAACTTAGCTAGGAGAGCTTGCTTCACGGTCGACATAGACCATGGCATTCCTCTGCTGGTTTTTCTGGCGAGTAGCTTTCTCTGGTCATCAGCCAGGAACTGCGGATCCTGACCAAGCATGCGAAGTTGCTGCTCTGCACTCTTGAGTTCCTTCTTCAGGGTGCGGATTTTTTTCTTTGCAGCTTCATGATGTAGTTGGAGGTTCTTGTACTTCTTGGTAATATCACTCATGGTTTTCTTTAGCTGAAGGCAACAGAGGTTTTCTGCTTGTGCTGACATGCTCTCTGGTGTGGATTCTATGTCGGGTGGAAAGTCATGGTGGTGACGTAGTTTCGACTGCACTTTTTGGCGCCAGATCCATGCGGTCATCTTCCAAAACTCCGTGATCCTCAGAAATGAAGTGATCTTCAGAAATGAAGTGATCTTTAGAAATGAAGTGATCTTCAGAAATGAAGTGATCTTCAGAAATGCAGTCGTCCCCAGAGATGCGGTCATCCTCAGAGGTGATGTCATCTTGCAGGAACGTTGCCAAAGTGTTTGCTGACGTATGAATTCGACGTCTTGCAGGCAAGCTCGAGGAGTTTGTCGCTGGATCTTTGAGTGGTTTGTGAATTGGTGAAGTAGCAAAACCTCTTGGCACCAGATCTACAAAATCATCTTCAGGGATGAGGTCATCTTGCACGAACGCTGCTGACATATGATGTCCTGTGGTGCTGCATTCATTTGAAGTGCTATTCAAGATCTCTTTAGGAAATGTCCCGCCAGTCGAGGCCTGGATGGGTGATTCGTGAGAGGTTCCAAGCAGTCCATCGGTGCAACCTTTCTTGGAGGCAGTGCTTGCATTTAAGTTCCTGAAGAAAATTGTGTTGCTCGCAGTTGGGCTTCCTGATGTGGCTCCGTGGCTCCCGGCCATCCAGGCAAATTCGATGAGCCCCCGGCTGGCTTGTGGGGTTGTTTCTCTGCAGCTTTCTTGGGGCTTGCAAGCTTGTACATTTTTGAAGAAGCTGGAAGAAACTGAATGGAAAGATAGTAATTACAATCACTGTCATGATAAGTGAAACCTTCACACTAAAAACCACATGAAAATCTGTTGAGAAAGAGGGGGAATATCGGTGGCCCTAAATATTGTTGAAAACTCAGATAAGAATAATATAGTATAAAGAGCTGGAACCTTTTCGTTTGTCATTGTTTTATTTTCTGTATATACCAAGAGACACTAAATAACACCGATTTGGTTAACTTAATTTCACACCAGAACAGGAGTGTTTGGGATATTCTGAAAAATTGCAAACTGCAGCACATGCCGAGAGGACATATATCTGTTGTCTTTCCGCACACCGGTCTTGCGTGTTTCAGTGGTTTGAGATTGTCACTTTACTCACCTTGGGAGGAGAACAATGTTGGCACGGTAGTCAGTTTCAGACGCTGCCACCTGTCTGCTCACCTGTCCTCAAAGCAGAATTTTTCGAAGTGCTCCTGAAACGGTATGCCAGGTTTCTAAACACAGCATAGCATGAAAGAGTTCCTACGTCTGCTTAGACCCTATATGGATGGGTTTCATCTACAACATGCTGGATCAAATAGCAATTCGACGTTTCAGACGAATTTTGTATTTCCATAGAACTAAGTAAAACAGACAAGTGGTTGCACTTTTTTGACACAGTACTTTTATGATATGGCCTCACGTGAGCTGCGTATTTTTATTATATATTTCTCTGCGAGACAAGACAGTGAATACTTGTTCTCATGAGGCCGGTTCACTGTTATTAACGGTACATGTATCAGAGGGAGGCCTTTCTCTATCCCAGGTGGCACATTTTCTGTACATCGCTCCTGAGCTGCTTTCAGGAGCGATGCACAGAAAACGCGGACGGTTTTTTGAGGCAGTAAAAGGACGGCGAAGATTGCGCGTCCATCGCTTTCGCAAAGTAGCGCTTATGAATGCGAGCGCACGGGCGTCTCGCCCGCAGAAAGTGGTCCCCGAGTCTAGTCACTGCCTCGATGGCCAAGATCTGAAGCCGCGTTGTTTGATCTAGGGACATTAAGGGATACTATACTTCGTCTCACCTTAGCATGGACTAACCGCCAAGGCTGTGCCAGCGCGAGACGCTACCCTTGACTGCCCCAACTGGCGCTCGCGCCGCACGAGCGCTCGCGCAGCCGCCGAAACGCCGTCCAGGGCGATTCGCTCGCGATTTTAGCACGTCCGGCCAACAGAAGTCCATGCTAAGCTGAGACGAAGTATATTTTCATCACTTCGCGACACTGCGCGCACTCGGGACCGACGATTTTTGTACTAACATTGCAGACTAGCGAGTTACTCGTCAGTTCCCAGAGAGGCCTCTTACTCCTGATCTGGGACATCCACGCCGTCCTCCGTTCCGGCTTCGTTGGGAATCGGTACAACTTCGCACCATGTCTGGAACTTCCGCGACAAAACGGAATGCAGCACGCTGGCATCGCGCCTATAAAGCTCGCATAAGCGAGGATCGCATTTTGCTAACCAAGAAGATAGCCCTAACGGGGATTAGCCCGGTTACAAAATGGCTGACGAAAACAGCGGGCTAACCAGTCTCACAACATTGGTTTGTCGGCAAGTGGTATTACAAAGGATGGCACCACTCTAGGCAAAGCGAATATGAAGGCACTCTAATATGACCCAGAGTCGACATCGGTGGAAAAAATCTTCTTATGGCTAAAAATGAGGCTTTATGCTTTATAGTTCTGGGGATATATATAGCGCCGATGTTTTGGGGTTTATTTAGTGCAACTCTCGAGTAACTCGACAGGCAACACAGGGGTTGCTAAATGTAATCTTCATTACTTTTCTTCCATTTAATATAATATAAATGCTCAACGGAAAGCTTTCTTCGGCAGCACGAAAGCATAGCAAGCGACAAACATCCGTGGACAGTCATTTTCCCAAAGGGCTGTCCACCCAGGACGCGAGTTGGGCCGTGCACGGCAAACAATCCTGAGTGTCCGGTTTCCGGTGACCTGGTGAAGAGGATGTGTTTCCTTCTTGGTGGCATGGGTCTTGGAGTGCATATAGACCAACACGCGGGCCTGGCGTCACGCAGCTGCGGTGGCGCTGTCGACGGCAGTGCGCATGCGCAGACGCTTCACGCGAATTCGGTTTCTGCGCACGCGAAGTGCCCACACCTTGTGTGTACAAACGCGGGCTTGTTTGTAAACAGCGGGTTGGTCTATAAGAGCGTTCGAATTACAAATAAACTAGAATCTGTGTTTGAGACTTGTTTTTTTGTTCGTTCTGTTTCATCGTTTCGTGTCTCCGGTTACTATGGAAGTCCTTCACCAGCTCGCCTGTGTGTTCGCCCTTTCTTCAAACAAGTCGTGCATGCTTTTCAAAACGCTTATCCGATCCACACCAGCTATAGAAGACAAGGCCTGCACATGACGTCATCGTTAGTGGACACCCGACCCACCCCGAGCATCAAACATTCTGAAGCTGGACGCGAGTCTCCGCAAAGCGAGACACGCGTCCCTATATTGTCACCGCGTGATAACGTTGAGCTCGTTGTAAGACTGCACGATGCGCTGGCGGCGATGCTGACGCGAGCTATGCCGCTCCGCGTAGATCATGCAGGTATAGGAAACTTCTGGATTCGACATTACGCCATTACAGGTGAAGCCTGGGGAGACTTCTGGTTTGGAGGGCCATGCCCCCAAACATGGAGGAAACGGGAAAATCCCAAGTGGAAGTATAGGGCTCGCGGTCGGTAAGGAACGCCGCCAAGGGTGTCCGAGCCCGTCAAATAGGGTCTTCTGGTTTGGGTCATCGCCGGAGGCGTGTCTCTCCAAAGCAGCAAGACTCGCCCGGCGTCCCCTACGGTGGTGTCATGTCGCCTTCAGAGGCTTCCTATCTCCATGCTCACAACGACGACCCTAACCGAAGGACGCTATTGGACGGACTGGGGCACCCTTGTGGGCGTTCCCACCAACCGCGACTCTACTTCCGGTTTCACCTGGGATTTCCTCGTTCGGCTGGCTTGGGTCGGTAGGTCGCCTCCTCTTATTCCTACGTGCGTGGCGTGGAATTTTCCTCCGTGCGTGCTGCGGTGACGTGGAAATGTTTCCTGCGCGGGAAAATCGGTCCGTACACGTATTTGTAAACGTTTGTGGGTCTATCTACATTAATTAGGTAACGCGACCCATACTTCCGAAAGAAATTAAGGTCAGCAAGGTAAAAACACTGAAGCGAATATTTATTTATTAATGCGAAAGCATTAACTGTCCCATGGAGCGAGTCGACGTAATCAGCATTGAAGCCACGCCAACCGGCACCTAAATTTCCTTTCTCACTGTGAAGCCCGCTCCCAGCTTTGAAATTACGCGAAAAGCCTATCCAAACGGCACCTAGCCGGTGTCTCAAATAGCGGCCAGGCTCTTTAAATTGACCTCAAAAATCGGTTTTTTAGCCTATCGCGCTTTAATTTTTGCAGCGCTGCCGACTGGTGGTGCATGGTTTTCTATAAAATTTGCAAAGTTCGAACTTACCTAAGGAAAAAGTAAAAAAAAAGCAAAAATGCTTAAGTCCTATCAAAACGCAGCGGAGCCACCGGTCTTCAAACAAAAAGGCGCCCTATGGTTTGCAGACTGGTGGCTTCGCTGCGTTATCATAGGAGTTAAGCCTTTTTCTGTTTTTACTTTTTTCTCAGGTAAGTTGGATCTTTGCAAATTTTATAGAAAAATGCACCGCCTGTGGGCAACCTGTACAAAATCAGTAGCGCGGTAGCTGTTGAGTATAAAACGAGCCCCACGATTTTGAAGCGACGAGGCATGGAACTTGCCAAGAATGGCTCACCACTGCGACCATAGACAGCGTGAGCCGCGTTCTTGCTTTAAGCTATATTTAAACTCAGTTAAAAAGAAAAGCCCAAAATTTCCGTATTGTACACAGTTACGTGAACAGCGGAGCGTTAGGAGACACTGGAAGCCTTAGACACGCAGATAGTGGCCTACAATGATCACGCTTCTTGCTTCTCGATTCTTTGTTCGGGTTCCTTATCGGTTCATGCCACAATATGATTGGCTCCGGAACGATAATGAGATGCACGGCACTCACCACGCCCTACATTGCTTGACCTGTCAAGGAGTCGATGAGCTTTATCATCAACGTTTTTGGACATCCACGCACCAGAAGTCCCACAGATTTGAAACGAATTTATATTTTCACCGTGATTTTAGTCCACAGAGTTCGTCGGGTGAATAATATTAAATTAACAACGCTTGATATTTTCTTAGTGCCCACCATGGAGGCTGGAAACTTCTGGAGTCTCACTTGACGCTACCATAGGTGAAGCCGGCAAGACTTAAGTCCATTTCACATGCAGTGACGGTGCGAAAAAAAAATCGGTGCGACAGCCAACGCTGCGAGTGCGATCGCAATGTTTGGTTTCACATGCTCCAACAACCGCGCGATTTCTGTCCGCGCGGCGGGCTCTTCTACCTAAGTTTAGTTGCAGCGGACATGGACGCGACGCGTTTGACTTTGCTTAAAATACAACAAAAACGTCTTAATAAACACAAATGTCTTACGAATGCAATATGTAACTAGAAATTTCTAATAATTAAGCATGAAACCAAAATTTTTAAGGTGTCAAAATTTATTTTCGAATACGTAGCTATAGCGGATTAGAACTGGCTAATGATTGGCTGGTTGACGAGAAAGCGATCGCACCGACTCTGCGACAAGATACCAACTTGGTGGAAACCAGCTGCAGGGCCGCTGCGACAGTGCGACAGCGATTTTAACCGCACATTTACTGGAAATCGCACCGATTTCGGACGAGAATCGCAACATGTGAAACAGCCTTTAGGGTTTGGTGGGGCACGCCCCCAACGATGACCAAAAGCGAAAAAAAAGGAAAAGACGCCATGGGACGAAAAGAACGGCAGCTATGGCGGCAAAAGCTGTTTTGGTCTCCTTTTTGGGCCTTCTCGCCGTCCGCTACATCTACTTGGAATGTTCTCGTTTGCCTGGCTTGAGTCGGTATGTCGCCTCCCCTTCTTCCTGCCTCCATGGTGCCCAGAAACAGCTGTGAAACTGTTTTTGTGTGGTGCACTCTGAGTTCGTGTGCACTGGAACATCGTTTCGAATGTTCAAAAACAGTAGAAAAAAACACGAATACAGGTCTGCGAAGCAAAGACGGCTACTTCGCAAAGCCTGAGTAAATTAATCCTAAGGCAATCAAGAACTTGAACGGTCTTGCCGAAGACAATGGGAAACATTTATGAGCCAAAGATGTTTCGTAACTCCCTTTCCAATCACTTTTTTCCACCGTGATCGCCCAGTGCATCCTGAATTTTGCTGCTATGTTCTTCTGGTGTCTTTCATGATCAGTACGTTTGTGTCAAAGTGCATCTTGTTATTTTCATAGTAATCGATTCGTAATTATTTATTTAAAATCATGACTTTTGGGGTTCTTATCGCGCAGCTAAAACAATAACTTAATTTGCAACTTTATTTTTTTAATCTATACGTATTTTTTCACTTTACATTTACTTTTCTCTCCCCGTTATACCCGATTTTTTCTTATATGTGTTTTTTGTGTGTGACCTTGTTTATATTTTTGTAACTTTTTTTTTCGTTTTGATTGATACTTACGCTAAATGTATCCCCATTTATGTAATGCGCTTAATGGAGCTTTTGAGGTACCATGAATAAAGAAATAAAAAAATAACCACATATTACACACTCCTGCAAGGTAAATTTATATCGAACCAAATGAAGAGAAATATCCATTTCACAATTCCCTATTTTAATAAAAGCGGACGGCATTCGAGATAATGGTGGTAATTTCTCAAATTCCATATGGTTAATTAAAGTGTTAAAAATGATGGCTAGGTATTGTGGGCGCATGAACGCGCGAATGGCGCCGAGTACGGATCAGTGCAGTTGCTGCTCCGCCCCGTTTTACGGCAGACAGCAATATTTGCGCTGCTCATCGTGCTCTCGCCGCTTTCCACTGTAAGTGCCTGAATGTGCTGGCCGAGGAATACGATGTCTTCATGCAATCCGGGAAAAGCAGCTACAAATGCAGCGATTGTTCAAGGCGCCGCGATCCTTCGTCGACAAGGCTTATCAGCGAACAAGCTGATGACAGCGGAGCGACGCCCACCGATGGCGAGACGGGATTCAGCATCAACGGAGGGGACAGCGCTGACACCTCACAGGCTGCAGTTTCGTCAGAAGTTTCTGGCCTGCTGCTGAGGCTTTCGTCTCGGCTGGATATTTTGACGGCCGAGATCAAGCTTCTACGTGCGGACAACAGTGCGCTTCGGGTGGAAGTCGCCCAACTTCGCCAAGCGGTCGTGAACCAGGCAGCTGCGCAACAAGCAATCGCGGTTTCCCCCGAGGACGCCGCACCCGCCGGCTTGCCGCCGGCGAAACCGTCTTATGCTTCTGTGGCGTTGGCTCCCCGGCCCCTGGCCCCGCCTCGGGGACTAGTCCGCGATAATCCTGGGAATGTCGGAGCTCAGAGGACACCGTTCTCGTTGGCACCTCCAGGCAACGGTGAGTCTACCAGCATGGCCCACAACGCGGGTTTCCCGCGCGCTAACCAGGAGCGCCGTCCAAGGCCTCAGGCCTCATTTGGTTAAGCCAAGAATTGCACCGTCAGAGCGGTGCCTCGCCCACCGCCTTCGAAAGGCTTGTTTGTGTCCCGTCTGGACCCAGCCACTAGCGTCACTGACGTCGAATCTATAGTATCAACTGTTATCGGGGACAAGCCAGTGATTTACACGCAACTTAAAACAAAATACCCCACGTATAACTCGTTCCATCTTGCCGTTGACGAGGAGTCGTTGCAAGTGTTGAACAACTCGGACGTCTGGCCGGATGGCTCTCTTTTTCGCCCTTTTTTGGGAGGTTGCCTAGTTCCCGGCATTACGTGGTTGCAGCGGAAAGTTTAACCGAAGGTACTCATGGCTCGGAATCTTAGCGCTTACTATCAAAATGTCCGCGGCCTTAGAACAAAATCGGATGAATTTATGTCTAATCTGCTAGGTACCGATTATGATATTGTCATATTGTCAGAAACATGGCTTCATGACGGCATTGCGAATTGTGAATATTTTACACCTGCCTTTACTGTGTTTCGTAGAGATCGTGATTATACTTCCGGGATAAAATATGGAGGTGGTGTATTGATAGCTTGCAAACAATCACTGAATGCACATAGGCGAAATGATTTGGAAACCTATCAAGAATCCGTCTGGGTCGAGATACCATCTGCTGACGGGTTCAACTTTCTAATTGGAGCATATTATTTCCCTCCCGCTTCAGATGCGGCTCTATTTGTAAACCACTTTAATTTTCTTGAAAATGAAATAGACGTTACTAAATATCGCGTGCAACTATACGGGGATTTTAATCTACCAAAAGTTGACTGGATTAATGGTCGTATTAACAGTGAAAGCTCCTGCACACGTCAAAAAGCGTCTTGTTTGTTTAACTTCATAGATTTTAACGATTTTACGCAACACAACATGTTCGCGAACTGTTCCGGTAACGTTCTTGATTTGGTTTTATCTAACATTCCTACTTCGAAAGTGGCTCGTGTAGACGATCCGCTGGTCACCCCTGATGCTTATCATCCTCCCCTTACGGTTTCGTTTTCTATGTTTCTAAGGTCAAGGGTTTCGTCTGGTGCATTACGGTACGCGTACGGCGCTGGCGATTACTTTAGTTTATACAAATATTTCGAACAATATGATTGGACTGATGTCTTACAACGCTCTGACGTAGATTCCATGGTGAATAGTTTCACAGCGGTAGTCAATGATGCCATGAACTTGTTTGTTCCCCACTGCACCAACCGTCCAGAGAAGTACCCTAAGTGGTTTTCCAAAGATCTACGATATTACTTGAGATTCAAATTACATTACCACAGATTATATAAGAAAACGAGGCTCGGCTTATGGTATGAAAAATTTAGCATCTGTCGTGAACTAACAAAAAAGCTTCTTGCTAGCGACCAATATCACTACCGCAGGCAGATGGAGCGTAACCTGAACAAGCGACCAGAAGAATTCTGGCGCTATGTGAAAAAGCACACCACGAAGGACTCTAACAATATAACGCTGAGAAACGGGTCAGTTATCGAAACGTCCCCAAAATCTGTTTGTGAGTTGTTTTTGCATCATTTCAGTTCATGCTTTTCCAATGTCAACACCCCTGTACCCGCGACATTTAATACTACTTTTGATGACTATTTACCCTTTACTAGATTTACAGTTGACGAAGTGCTTTTAGCTATTGGAAAGCTGAATTCTAAACTGTCCACAGGTTCAGATGGTATTCCCAACTTCGTTGTAAAAGGATGTGGCGAAAGTTTTGCTCCTGTTCTTGAAAAAGTGTTCAACTTATCTATACAGAGTGGTATCTTTCCAGATAAATGGAAATATTCGATAGTCGTCCCGATTTTTAAGTCAGGTAATTCTTGTGATGTTAGAAATTATCGTCCTGTTTCCCTTCTCAATGCATTTTCAAAGGTTTTTGAGAAGCTGGTGTACAATCGTTTGTATAATTATTTTAAAAGAAAGTTCGTTCTTGTACAGCACGGTTTCGTCAAAGGCAGATCCGTCGAGAGAAATCTGTGCACTTTTTTAAATTTTGCTTTTCCAATTATTCAGTGTCGGGGCCAAGTAGACACAATATATCTGGATATGTCCAAAGCCTTTGATAAGGTCAATCATGAGTTGTTATTGCTGAAACTCAGGGACTATGGCCTCAGTCCTGAGTACAATACCTGGTTTAGGAGTTATCTTCATAAAAGGCAGCACTGTGTAAGGGTATCTGGCTTCTTGTCTCGTCCATTCATTTCTATGTCAGGAGTTCCTCAGGGCTCAAACCTTGGACCTTTGTTGTTTCTTATTTTTATAAATGATTTGGTGTCGTCCGTAAAACACTCTCAATTACTTATGTTCGCAGATGACGTGAAGTTGTTTCGGGAGGTCACCTCAATCACTGACTGTACTTTGCTGCAGGACGATCTTCGTTCAGTGGTAGAATGGTGCAGTTCTAACCATCTTTTCTTGAATCAGCGCAAAACAAAAGTCATGTCGCTGTCGAGAAAGCGTCACAATTTATCCTATGTGTATGTTCTGGAAAATGAAACGATCTGTCGGACCACGCAGATGCGAGACCTAGGTGTTCTTGTGGACGACCACCGTTTTTTCCTTTCTCATGTAAACTCCATTATTAGCCAGTCATTACGCACGCTAGGAATAATGTCTCGCTTAACTAGATCATTTATCACTCCTCACTGTCTTTTGAGATTATATAGCACCCATGTGCGTTCGAAACTAGAATTTGCATCTGTAGTGTGGAACTGCATATCTATAACAGCGAGTGAAAGTATAGAACATGTACAAAAGCGATTTGTGCGCATCATTTACGACAGATATTTTGGAAGAAAGTGTTTTTATGAATATAATTCGATTTTAGCAAAATTAACATTGGGCACCTTATGTAAAAGAAGGTCTATTCGGGATATTCAGTTTTTACATAGGCTAATTCATAATGCAATAGACAGCCCTACTCTCCTCACCTGTGTTCACTTTCGCATTCCACTTAGAACGAACTCTAGAAATCCAATAGTATTTTACCCAGACCTCATTCGGAATGCATCACCGGTTTCGCGTATTCAACATGTTTTAAACACGCAATTTAATGACGTCGATATTTTTAGTAAAAACCTGTCTTTTGGAGAACGATCATTTTGATGCATGTGTTTTTAATTGGCATATATACATGTTTGTGTGCTTGCATGTTTTTTTTCACAACTCTTTATTTTGTCAACTCTGTATTTTGTGTGTATTTCAAGTGTGTGCTTAACCCAGTAGGCTTTCGAGCTGTTGGTTAGCACAAGGGAAAATAAACATTGATTGATTGATTGATTGATTGATTGATATTAACAAACACATTTTTATCAGTACACGCACTAATTTTCGAAGAAAATCAATGACTCTAGTTCTCACTCTCGTTGAGAGCTTTCAAAACTAAACTATGATAGCAACGAACGTTATCTAAGAAAGTTGCCGACCAGTCAATTGGTCGCGAATATTTCTAATACAATATTAAAGTTATTGATAAATAGCATCTTACGATCAAACTATTTACTAAACATCTTTCATAAACACTGCTTTATTCTCTGAAACGAGTGACTTTTCGGGCGCTTTGTGGGTTATCCAAACTGCGGAACATGCAGAAAATTCGATTGTACGGAGTTCTAGTGGTTTTTCTGTACGTAAAACAATACTAAAACCACCGTAAAATAAAAATACCCCTACCAAAGCTACATCATTGCGCTTTCGACGTGGTTTTTTATAGTAGCATTAGAGGAAATCACCTTCGAATTCTGCAATTATTTTGTCATTTGTTTCTTGGGTAGTCAATTATCGGTGAGTACAAATTGATGAGCTTGACAGTTTCCAGGTTTTTCACCCTTTTCAAATTTTCGAATATCCTGCACTCGAAAGCAACAATTTTTTATTTGTTTCATTGAATCACATCTGTCATAGGATACTAATATGACAAGAGAACCGTAAACAATTCAGCATTTTCTTGTTTTGTTTTTTATTCAACTTTGCAATTATAACTTAACCGCAATGATTTCTTATTGTCGACGTCGACCATGCAGAGTGAACAGCATTCAACGTACCTTGAAAATAGCATCTACATCCGCTGCCATTGACCTGATAAAAGTTTCGGCCGTATGTTATTAAAAATATGGAAGAAAAAGGTATGACACGTGCGCCATTTTTAAGGACGAATAGCACTGTTAGTCTTGCCTGTTTATCATTAGATTCTCCCTTTACTCGCGATATATCGCTACATCCTGTTATGGATCACGATTCAGTCATATGAAATTGGAAACGGCACCTGAGTGACGCCGAGAAAACGTCATACATCAGAGTTTCTTTTTTTTTGTTATGTTTTAGTTGGGCAGTGCATCATAAACCCTATTTAGATAAAAAGGGATTAAACTTGCGCCAAGCGACAGAGCCAGAAAGAATTTTGCCAGGAAGGAAATCATTTGAAAGATATATAACCAAGCATGAATTCCGCTGTAGTCGCAACTTTCTGTGTTCTCTTCCTCTGTGTACATCAGGCCTCGGCTACTGAAGACAGTAAGATCATTTTATAACTTTCTTACCTACTATTTTTAATCAACGTTGTTTTATGAAAGCCGATTTGGTCTCCGATTTCGTCTTCCGATTTGTTTTGGAGCTGTGCTTGTTTTTGGCTTTGTTTTATTCGTGTTACTTTTTCTTTACAGATTCTTGCCTCAATATCACCTTATCGAATATCCTGGGTCTTGGGGAGGTATACGTCAACCAACATAGTGCCTTGGCAAAAGCGCTCACTGATATCGAATTTCTTTAAACAATTTTTAAATTGGCCTTCGGGTCCGTAGTTATTACATTTACAGGATTTTATCAGTGCAATTTGCTTTAAGTTTCTCATTATTTGTTCTTCGAAGCACAGAAATAGTATTAGGCTCATAAAGTAATGAACCGCTATAACCCGTTCACACAGCGCTTTTTAGCATTTACAAGCCCAACCGAAGTAATCTTTTGTGACTCAGCGAATCAACGTTTTTCAAGGAGTGAAACTTTGAATTTCCAGCGTTCCATAATATTACCGGCAATACCGCATTGTCTAATACTCTACTATGAGTTGTTGATGACAGTCGTGAAATGCTATACGAAGAAATTGCATGGTGTCCAGTAATAATAATTAGGGAGCGTATAAAACTCGAATGGAGGCAAGGTGCCACTAAATGGCACCCATATTGAGAGAAGTTCAACAATCACATATTTATTCAACTTTAAGTCCCGATGAAGGTTCTTGCTCAAATGGAGCAGCAAAATTTGAAACTCACTATCGAAATTGCATCCACTGAACGCTGTTGTATAAATTTAAACTAATGTTTGTTCAAAAATATTTTTGTTAATGGACTACAAGATAAAGATAAAATACTCACAAGATTTCAATGCTAACTAAAGCTAAGTAAAGTGCACACGTTTAAATGCAAGATACCAAGCTTTCCCAGTTTATTAAAACCAGTTTTTTTTATGCCATTTGTTTCAGTGCTTGGGTCCAGTTGGTGATCTCTGTACTTCAAATAGCGTGAGTAAATAAAATTATACAAGTGCTATGAACGGTTTTCATTTTGCTGCCAACGTGTACATTATCAATACGCTTCACATAATATTACAGTAGGCAAATATGTCCATATCGTATTATAATCTGTATTTACATATGTTCAAAAGAAGGACATAATTAGTGAAGATGCTAAGCGCGTCTGGTCGTTGGCTTGTTATGCTGGTGGACATGCTGCCGATGTTCTATTCGCGTAGCAAGAAAGCATTTTGCTCTCGATGGCTCGTGGCACGCTTGTCGGGGCGCACAGATACCCCCCGCCCTTCCTTCTTCCCTAGAGGGATCTGTGTTCTTCAGGTTCGCGGGAGACGGAGCGACGATGGAGTTTAGGGAGTGACGTTGGGTGTATGGCAGGATGGGGATGCGAAGAAGCCGGTAACGGTGGACGTGTCTCTACCCTGGCAAGTTGCGAATGTTTCGGTTCCAGGTGTGCTGCCTTGAGCCGGTGTAGCGAAACAGTGTCTAGTCGATTTTCAGTATCAAAGACGAAAAGTTGTTTTTTTGTTCAAGGACCTCAGAATATCCGTTGTTGGGTCTTTGGGGAGGTGTATGTACTGCATCATGACGAACAGAAACGTGTGTCGCAGTGCTTAGGTCTTCACGAAGATAGGTTCGAACGGGTTGGTATGGTCTGGTGAGAGGAGCACGATTCTATCTAATGATGTCGCAGAGTTGCGTGGCATAGCTAGAAGTGTCGGCAATGCCAGTGACTGCAGGTAACTCGAAGAACTCGACCGGAAGGGGAAGTGTGGGTCCGTAAACTAGGTCTACTGCAGCGCACCTGAGGGCTTGCTTTAGGGCACTGCGCAAGCCAAGAAGTACGAATGGACAAGAGTGCACACTATTCACGTGGGTCGTCCTGCTCTTTCAGGGATATCTTTAGTGATCGATAAAAGCGTCCGTCGAGCCCGTTGACGCTTGTGTGGTATAGTATTGCACGAATTTGCAATGAGCCCCATAATGTCATGGTGCCTCGGGACAAAGCCAATTCAAATTGTGCTCCTCTGTTTGCGGACATGGAGGAAGACACACCAAATCGGGTGATCCAGCCTGCTACGAGGTTTTTTCGCAATAGTCGGAGAGCGACTGCCGGGAACAAGGATGGCTTTTGGTCTACGTGTGTAACGATCGATGATTGTAAGAAAATACCTGTGCCAACTTGACATAGGTAGGGGTCCCAAGAGACATGAATGTTGGCAAAACGGATGGTCTGTGTGACCCATGAGGCAAACGGGTGAGTGTATGGCGATGCATTTTTGAGCGTTGATACTGCAGGCACGTGCGTGCTAAATCTATGACGTCATTGTTTATCCCATGCCATAAAAACCTTAAGAGTGTTAACTGTTGCCTGAATGCCCGGATGTGAAGGGTTGTGCAGCGAGTCGAAAACAAGGCAGCGAAAGTTAGAAGGGACTAAAGGGCGAGGAAAGCCTGTGTAAATATGGCATATGGCTGCAGAATCACACCTGGGGTATAAACATCCTGAAAAACCAGATTACCAAAAAGTTGTTGGTAATGCACGCATTTCGAGGTCGCCCTGCTGTGCTACTGTGAGATTGTTGAAATTGGTGTCAGAAGAGATGGCGTTTCAGCCGGCGTTGCAAGACAGCGCATCTGCAGCTGCGTTCGCGCGTCCCTTGAGGTTTCTGATGTCACTGGTAAATTAAGCAATGAAAGATAGATGCCGGCTTTACCATGTGGAAAGTTGACTGGTGGTTACTTTCAGTGCGTAGGTGATTGCCTTGTGGTCGGTCATGATGTTAATTTGACGATCTTAAATAATGCCCGAAATGTTTGAAGGTAAAGTAAATGGATAGCAGCTCTCTCCCAAGCTGCTGTCACAGCCATTTCACCCACTGTTGTACAAATCCGCCGACAGCAACGTCAGAGGTGTCGGTCATGACAGGAAAGTTCCGAACGAGCAAACAGGTGTACCAGAAGGGCAGTGTCAACGAGACACTTCTTGATTTCACCGGGAGCACTAACCGCGTCCGGCCGAACCGAATGCTCCCCTACGCAGCAACAGTACGATTAAACGAGCATTATGTGTTAACACAAAAATATGTGTTGTTTCTCATCTAAAAATATTTCAGAATGCAGTATGAGTTGTAATAAACTTAAAATTCAAATTGCATAATTGAAAACAAAAACTTAACACCAATTATCTTAGCCAAGCATGTGAAAGATCTCACATTTTCGCAGTTCTTATGTTTGTCTTCTGCTAAAAATTTTGGCTGTAACTTTCCTTCATCTCGAATGTATGCTAAACCGTGTTAGAAAAAGCAGAAAATCTACTCGTTTAAGTTTCCTAATTGATATTCTTATATTTAACTCAACAAAAATTGTGGTAATAATGTTGCAAGTTAAAGAACTAAGTCACAGGTGTCGTACTATAAATTTCTGTACAAAAGAATATTTACTTTGACGTAGTGATACTAGTATATAAAAATGTCTTTAGAAGCAAAACATGAGTGGCATAATATAGAATATAATTTACCTTCCGAAGCGACAACTTTGAATTAGACTATATTGTGCAAACCTGGTAACCCTACAAGCGTCACACACACGCCTGACAAGGCATGAATAACTAGAGAACTCTGCCATTGCTTCATTCAGCACAATCTGGGGGGTGTGATCAAGACAGCCTATAGACTGTTAGTCCCATAATGTGTTCAGATAAAATATTGTGTTGGTAAAAGCGAGCAACAATTTTTCTCTTAACAAAGTTTTATTGATTTTTTATTCATTTATTACCATAACAAAACATGCAGTGCTATTTGATCTACAAATTCTACTGTATTGTTTTTGAAACTTCTAAACATCTAAAAATACTCGAAGCCGATATTAGATTCATCAAATTCTTGCTAAATCTGAAAGGCCTGTTAATTAATCCATGATGTGTATCGCGATATTTTGTTTCTGCTTTTCAATTGCAGGAAGGAGCTGTGAATTTAATTGGAAACCTGGCATTGGTAAGTCTTGCAAAATATAAATTGGCTCCGTTTATTGCGTCAGTATGATTACATGCAGACTTTGCCCATTTAAAATTTGATTACAACACAAAGCCTGGTTGTACAGTTCATTGGGCTAAACCAGCTCTTTCTAATGAATCAGTTTGCATAAACATAAATTTGGTTTTATGACATATACCGTTGTACAACCATAAACTGGTAAGCAAACTTTGAGAGTACAAAAATGATGCCATGCGATGAGGCTAACGATCGCATATCAAATGATACTGAAAGGACGCGTCAACGAATAATGTTGAAGCAATGAGGTTTAGGTAATAAAATCTGAACATGACGACTTGAAGCCTAATACAGAGGTGAAAACTTATGATGGTAAAGAACTAAATAAAAAAAGTTCTTTCATGTGTGTAACTCGTTTGAAATATATACAGCATTCATAACAAGAATTGTCCGTCTTTGAGAGTTGGCATCTAACAATATGTGTTTAAAAAGTTAGGAGGTTGTAGAATCCTTTTCTGAAAAAGCATATAAACATATGGCAACATAAAAAATGTTCACCAAAGTCCCTACGCAGATTGTAGTTAAAATGCTAATGCCTACATTTTTTTACCGTCTTGAACTGCGTAATCGCTTCTTTATTTCACTACCCAGAAACCGTTGAGGCAATTAAATTATTACTTCTTCGTCGACTTTTATGAAACGTTTTTTATCATAAACAATTGACATAACTTTGTGATTTAATAGTTGACATTCCGCAGATGGGTTTGCCGCCACTTTCCAAAGACTTTTGTTGTCTGATTAGCTATTGTAAATTAAACGTCTCTTTTTTACTATACTATCGGTGTATAAACGTAGAGAGTCAAAACTACCGGCTCGCACTACTTTAACGTTGCTTGTTGTCGGTTGACGCTCACAATCTTGGTACTCAATCAGGGATACGTTTTCTGGCGTCTCTAATATAGAATGGAGTGCCTTACTATTTGTTCATGTTATTACGTGTATGTAGCATTTTTAGATCACCAACCGGAATCTGAGCCGGAGTGGACTGAAGATTTCAAAGCTATTCTTGAAATGCACAAGTTTTAGTATGCTGTTCAAAGCATTGTACAACTTTCTAAAATGACTTGACCCTTCTTCTCATTCCTACATTAAACAAAACAAAAAAGCCGACATTTTGGGCATGTCGCTTATCGCACTCTATGGCACGCACATTAGTTTTGTTGGTTACAAACAAGGGGATGGCAACCCAAGTGCGTAGGATTCGCTCAAGATGCTTTTTTTGTGTTTTTGTTAACAGTGTGCTCTGGAAGGCATCGCGGACCTGAATGTTGGATCCCAGCTCTATCTGATTTTCCAGTTTGTCGATCTTGCTCTGGAGAGAATCGGCCTCGGTAACAGATCAAGCAAATTTTCTTTGATCTACCGTGCATGAAGTTGCAAACAAGGGGTGATATATATATATATATATATATATATACAGTAAACGACTACATTTTCGCGGGGGCCTAATTTTCGCGAATTTCGCGAATCGCCTACAATTCGCGAAAAATACGTCCCGCGAACAATGCGGGTGACATGTGAACGCTACGGAAGCTACTCGCGATTCGCGAAAATTAGAACACACGAATAATTTCAAATTTTCAGCTTTGGCCCGATTCGCGAAAATATGAGCCCGCGAAAATAAGTGGTTTACAGTATATATATATATATATATATGGGCTCACCGACGTATGCATGTCAATTCCTCTCGATGTCCATGAATTGAACGCTTACGCTGTACAAATTCCTTCGTAGGAATTTTGTCAATGACATATTTTAATGTTAATATTATCTGTCATAACGTGGCCCTTTTTATCATCTCGCGCGCTACCTGAACACGAAATAATAAAAGATGTCAATATCAAATAACCCAGCCAATCGAGTGGGATGATTGTTACGAGGCCGCCGATGATTTCAGCTTCATAAAACAATTCCACTCGATCAGCACAGTTAATTCCTCTGCATGTTTTCGACCACTAACTATCATAATATCATATCTAAATATGTCAAAAATACTATACCCATATCGTTATGAATAATCCTTGCATCTCACGTAAAACATATATCTAGTAGAATATTAGGCTTTGTAACTGCACTTTTTTAATAACGACGATAGCTTTTTTAGTGGTAATGGTCTGGAAATAAATTATCACATAGCAAAATATATCGGGAGTACATACGACTGCAGGTTTGTGAGAATATCAAAATAATCATAAAAGTCGCAGCAAACATTCCAAGACTGAAGCTCTTTTGAGAATTGATTCACGACCCAATGGTTCGCTCACCCTGTTTTTACCTTTGTACACATAAAACGTGTATATAGGAATACAAACAAGAGCTCTCACTGAAATAATGCAAGATAAAATAAATACAGCATTGAATTTTTGTAAGAGTCCCTCTGACAATTTGGTAACCTTAATAGAATCGAGAGTAAAAATGTCCAAAAGATGTTTTGAATTTGAGAGTTTTCATAGATGAAGTTGGCTTTGCATGATTTAGCAGATACTATTCTTTCATTGCCGCAATTAGAGCAGCCATTTTAAAGCTTATGTGATTGGCCACCTGACGCCTCTGATTTTTGAAAAGCATATATCTTGAACTTGCATATACATGGATGTCATTCTTATTTGTGAACGTCTGTCTCAAAAGAAAACGGTCAGCTAGAATTTAGTAGTGCAATAGAAGTATTTAATGTGATATATTTGTATTACTTTAGGTGTTAATCTTTGGGTTAAAGTGATGGACAAGAAGTAGAAAGTCTCAGTTGATGGTCAGTGGTATGTATGTCCCTGTGTCTCACTGTCTGTGTTTGGTCCCTTTCGTTCTAGCTGACCGTTTTCTTTTGCATTATGTACCAACTCGCTCAACTTCAGCCTGTTATTCGTCTGTCTCAATCCGTATTCGCCAAGCCTTCCTTCAGCTCCAATCAATAAAAAAATCGTCATAATATATTGTCCCACTAAAAAAATATGTGATCCCATATGACACTTATGCCACAATGTTATATAAAAATACCCATATTTAAAACTCTGAAAGTAAAATAGCGTTATCATAAATTTTTATAATGTTAAGTGGTTCAAGACAACCTTCCAAGTATGCACGCTTTAGAGACATAAACGGCACAATGTTATCGGTTGTTCTACGCCATATTCATGTACGCGCAAATATTGCCACTTAAAAAGTTATTAAGGACAAAGAAAAAAAAATGCCATTTATGTGCAACCTGAGAGGAAAGTATGGCACACAACCACCGTCAAACATTACAATAACATGTGTGCTTTCTACCGAAAAGATACATATAATATGATAAGTACCATATGGATTTCATTCGGTGTTATAAGATATGGGTCGTACGGGTTATACTTTTTTGTTGCTTCTGTTTTTCATCAGGGTGTGAACTTATTTGTTTCTTCTTCGCATGGTAATCACGTGCATCCTTGCAGGCATAGGGAAGGATCTGATCGGTGGACTCTGCGGTCTTGTTGCAAGCCTGCTGGGGACGACTTGCAGCCTTACCAACCTAGATCCGGAAGTACTGTGCGCAGATCCCATTGTTTTGAACCTTCCGAGCACCCTTGGGATCGGAGCGGTACGCCCTTGATTATCATTCTCTCCATCACTGCACACTTCGTGGCAGAGCAAATAAGAGTACCACTATCTGAGGCCTAATGCGCTTGCGTAGTTTTCTATTTTCTTTTTCCCGGTTCAACGAGTAGAAAAGCAGAGATAAGGACGTGATACTTGACTGAACCTATGCCCACTAAATTTCATTTACTGATAGATGATATTCTACACAACTATACGAAAAGAGCCAAAGCAAAATGGAGAAGTAAAGAGGCAGGAAATGCAATCGATATAACATATGATAAACAAAACAAAAAAATAGTAGAGATTGCATTTATAAACTTCAAAGGGTATATGTAATAAATATTGTGTAATTTCTCAAATAAAAAATGCGCATATAACATTATCCTTAGTCACACAACTATTACGCGGTACAAAGAGGCATGCGACAACCCTTTCGAAACGTAACGAGACAATGTAAGGAAATATCAATAAGACAATAAACAATATTAGCCAAAAGCAATAAACAATACACAATATTTAAGTGATATGTTACCATAAAATATCACCTAAAACGGAAATAGAATTATGTCTCCGGCTAATAACAACATAAGAAATTAATACGAAATTATAATTTAATCATTTTTTTAAAGTAGGCCACATATAGTCACCATGCTGTGCAACACAGTGTTTGCATGAAAGTATGAATTCTTTGCAATATATTAACCTTTTGTAATTACTTTTTTAATTATAAACGTTGTATGAGTCTATGTGCTATTTGTGTTATTAAAGTGTGAGATATTTAATAAGTTAGCAAGTAAGCGTTGGTCGGTCATAATTGCCTGGGACCGGCAAACTCTGAATGCAGTTAAAATAAATGAGAGCGGAAGTCCGCAATCCCACATAAACCGTTTTTATAACGACTAGGCTTGTGTTAGTTTTTCGCAAGCGAAGTCCTGTATACAGATTCTAGCAATTTTTAGTGCCACGCTGGACAAAAGTTCCGCAGTTCCACTCTGTTTTAACCTGCACCTGTTCTCAGACTGAAGGTTAGCGTTTTTTCCTAAAGTCGGGAGGTGGAGGCCCGTGGACATTTAAAAGCGTTTTCATCATGTGTCCCCGATCGTATCAGTGATACCGTGATACGTCAATCATATTGCAAAAGATGAATTTTAAAAAGTGCACCGTACGGCGCCCATCACCTTTGTGCGTTTGCTCCCAGTGATTAAACCACCCAGGCCTAGCAAATTCGGCACGATGCTGTGCTTCCTTCTTTGCGTGATTGGTTCAGCGATAGCGTATATCCAACGACAACGAGCGCCATGACAGGGCACTTTTGGCGCTGCTCGATTGGATATAAAAGATCGTAGCGTCGGCTGCGGTAGGGCTAAGAGTCAAGCGGAGTATACACCAACTCAGACTCTCGGACGTCACATCAGCGCGGTGGCGCTGCTGTCGACACAGCGCATGCGCAGACACTTCAATCATTACGAATTTGGTTTCTGCGCACGCGCAGTGCCCACACTTAGTGTGGGCAATACGTGGGTTAAATTGTACAATAAGTTGGTGCATATACCAAATAGATATTTGTTTGAGAAGATACTTTTTGTGTATCTTCTTGCTTTTAGTCTTCACTCCATGCTGTCATTGCCCATGGTATTTAGAGTGTTTATACAGGCCTGCCTTTTCCAGAATAAAGTCAGTCGGTTAGCGCTTGGCCTGTCTATTCTCTAATGTTTAGATCATTTGAGCTATTAGATTTGTAACTAAATATGCACGAACTCGCGCAGCAACGTACTTCACTTTACTTTCTAAAAACTTCTGGATCATATCCACCCCTCCCCTTCCTCGGCTCGGTCATTGCAATAGCAGCGTATACTTATTAGAAAGGGGTACAAACAAGAAGAAATTCATCTCCTTCCTAAGGTACCCGTGCGACATTGGAACACAATTCTCAGATATGGCCTTCAAATAATGCAATACATAAAACTAGCAGGTGGGCACGTTTGTTGGAACAGGAAAAGGATTCCCACCCTCATTGGCCACAAATCTTGCCATCATTTAGGGAAATTTGAAGTCTCCGAATTATTGTCTTGTGTTACAATTTGCATTTACATACGATAATCGGCAGTGATCGAATGAACCTCCGAACCACTACATTGTTTTCTTATTGTTTCCTTTTTTGTTCCAGTGCTTTGGGACACAGTTTCAAACCTGCGACAAAGGAACACTTGTGACTGTACGTGGATACATGGTCTTTACTTTGTCATATCTTCAATCAACAGTTAAATTTGTTCTAATCCTACTCTCGTATTGCTCTCACTTTACAGCCCCATCTCGTGGAGATTCTTTTCAATGTTATCCTGGTGAGTGCATAGCTTGGAACGTTTCCCATGACGGCCAAAAAGCCTTAGAATACACGAGTAGAGGTTTCTCCTTTCATTTAAACGCAAGGTGTATCTTTGAATTGAAACTGTCCGTACACTAATGGCTGCTAATTAGCGAAGTTAGTTAAAGACTACGGTGAATGACAGCTGAAGAAACTCAGCATTTATAATCTTCATTCTCCTTGCTTTGTAATTCGTTGTGAGGTTTTTCTATGGGCTACTGCCGCTGTGTCACTCGCTGGGAAGGATTATTAAAATGCAGAAGTTTCGCCACGCCCGTTGTATCTTAGGATGTCAGCAACTACAGAGCGTTTCACGGTAGCTTATGCGGAGCGCAATTTTCTTCTGCTTCTTACGCAGCGGTTGCGGTGACATCAGAACGCCGAGCTCTGATTGGCTCAGGACAGGTAGCATTAAGGTGTACCCCCTATCCATCCAATCAGAGCCAATCAGAACTCGGCGTTCTGAAGTCACCGCAACCTCTGCGAAAGAAGCATACGAACTATGTGCTTCGCGTAGGGGTAACTCGCGCCAAAGCACCAAAAGTATGAAGCCCGTGCTAACTCGTAACCGACGTAAAGTATAGGCGGTAAAGCAATATATTTTTAAAATGAACGCCCAGCCAACTACATTCTAGACATTACGAGCTTTGAGCATTTTTATGACTGTAGTTAAATAATACATATTTATAAGAAGACTAAATGTCGAAGCGCTCTTAAATGGCAAAATCCTTTGTTTGCAGTGTCTTCTGGGCAACCTGAGCAACGCCAATTTGGAATCCATCTTGGGAAATATTGTCTGCAGTATTTTCAATATTTTAAACGGTATTCTCGGGACGCAGCTGATTACGAGCTTGCTCGGTGGGGTTCTAAATATAAATTGTAAGTGAACTTACATTTCTTCGTATAGTTGAAGATTTATTATCATGATGCAGCTTAATCGGGTTGCGCAGCAGTGCGCACCCGGGGCGCAGCAAACATTCACATCACTCATATAAGAGTGATGTGTATGTTTAAGTCATGGTCTATCTAAAACAATTATTAGTCAACCAAAGACGTGTGAAGAATTCATTTTCGTGCAGCGCAATTATCTCAGGAGAGCGACCATGATGCGCAAGTTAGAAATCTTCGATTCCTAAAAACTCACAGGGTTTGAACAAACGGTGACTTTTTTAGTTAACATGGTACTTAGCAATATGTTAAGTTTAGCATGAACCTCGTAGTGTTTCTCTTTCTTTCCGTGAATTTTCTGGTCTGCAATTTTTATAATAGCGAGTTATATGTCAAAATCATTTGGGCTGTTGTTGTTTTTATATTTCTAGCTTCTACAAAAGCTTCTACTTCTATTTCAAATGTCTTTCATCTTGTATAATGCTTCATGTCACGTTAAATCAGCGAATGAACAATACAAATAAATAAATCCCTCCCCCCCCCCTTCCTTCTTGTTAAACCATGTTTCAAAACCGGAGACACGAAACATGTGGAGTTGTGGGTTTGATTAACCTCACATTTCAGCGTACTGTTGAATCTAGAATAGGACGCGATTCTATTATTCACGTGTTTCGATGGCCAGGAGAATTAATAAATAAGGCAAATGTAGACATCTCCAGTTTATTTTAACATTAAGACTACTTAAAAGGAGGTGCTGGCGCAAGGGTTGAACCACATTTCAAGGGCAAGGATAATTATGATAGAAGTTCAAATTTTTATTTTTCCTTTGCCCACGTATCTCAAGTCCATCCACATGCGAGGAGAAGCGGACAAAAACAGGCTTACTCGGTTATCCTTTACTTTGCTGGACCCGATATTTTTCGTTTGATATTTTGAAATGAGAATTTAAGACTGATAGTTCCAACTTACGTAACAAATCCTTTAGCTCTTTTTTATTCACTACCATGTTTAGTCGTTGATATTCGTTTTATCTATTCTGCTAATTGCAATAAACCGTTTTGCTTTATATGTTGTAAAAAGAGCCGTTTTACGGCATTAGCCGATCTTATATTTTCCATTTTACACTGGATCGTACCTTCTTTTTTCCCATGCGTAGCAATAATTCCCTGAATATAGCATGCTTTCACCTCTTTAAGAGCTTAAATTTATTAACTTTAATCAAATACGAAAATAAAAGAGTTTATAGAACGCGTTCGGACTGCATATTTGACGTGAAACTGACCACTGAATACCATTAAAAACAGAGGGAAAAGCATGTGCTTAATTTTAAGCATAATTAAATATTTGTAATTCTGAGTTTCACGGCTTCTATTTCCCGCAGGTTGAACATGGCCATATCAGCGATAATAAGTGGTCAAGATGCAGCGAAGTTTTTCAATGTCACCAGAAATGAACACCGAATCTTCTACTGGGATTCCTCAGTTCATGGGTCGCGATGCTTTATGTTTCTATGTGCTGCTCTTTGTTGTTCTCCATTTTGAAAAGTGGCAACGAATTATTGAATAAAAGTAATGCTTGGTTGAGTCAACGTCATAGCTGAATATTTTTCTTTAATGTTGAACGCGTCTTGCAGTTCTCACGGTACATACAACATTCTCTTTGAGGTGAATGTGATCTGCTGCAACAGCAAAAGAAACCCAGTGCGTGGCTTGTCATGTTAGTAGTTTTTTTAGTCGTGACTCCTTCTTTAGTGTTATTATCAGCTAATGTCCAATCTCAATTTCTGTGAAAAGATAATCGGATTTGCTGAATTCTCCACGACTTGCGTCTTTTAAGATGGCAGTGGCAATAACAACGTAGGTTAGATGGTCCCGACAAGCATGAAGACATAAACAACTCCCACTTCTAAGCAACCATCACTTAGAAAGGTATTCGCAAAAACAGCAATGAAAGGAAGATCCATTGATGGATACTTATGAAATGCGTGATCCTGACCCTTCGGGAACGCCACACACGTACGTACTCCTTTGGGACATGCTATTGCTGACCGCTTCAGTTGTCCGTTTTGGCTTTCTCTTTTGGCTTTCACTATTGCTTCCTCTATTTTTCCTGTCTCTTTTTGGCTTCGTTGCGGGGTCAGGATTCGTGTTTCCCAGAGTAGGACGTGTGTGTCGTTTACCAAGGGTCATGCTAAGCGCATTCCCTACGAAACCACCAATAGATCTTTCTTTAATACTTTTCCGCCTAGTTAGACCAGCGCAGGCACTTGGTTCACACTCCGTTTTGTAGCACAAACCAAGGCATACCCGCTCCGCACACCTGCTAGTTCAGATTCACCCCAGCATCCGGGCGGTCATTGGCTTCCGCCGCGTGACGTCATTTCCCTTCTCGCCTTTATCCTTCACTACTCTCCTCCTTTCTACGCTGCGCGCTTCCCTTTCCACTTTTTTGTGTACAGACGAACGTCATTAGCTTTTTTCTGTCTTGGGGGTACGAATGCTGACGTATCAAAACTCGGAAACGCGAGAGATCATCAAGGCAAGCAAGCCGGCTGTAAATATACACGCCAAAAACCCAGGTAGAGCTTCACAGCCATTTTAAAGAGTTCGAAACGCAAGGCATAGCGACTCCCGAGCTCCTTAGCATAGCTCTGCAACCTATCAAATTGGGTCGTCAGGAAAGAAAAACCCAAAGGACCTATCACAAAAAGAGAAACGCGACTATGACAGGGCACGACCCGTGTTTCTTGATCTTCCATTGTGTGACGAACGGAAGTTCCGAGAGGGCCGGTGTTTCGCGAAGCCGGGTGCGACATTCACGTGTTCCGAGAATGACTGCCTCGCGGGGCCGGGGTGTGGCAGAACAGGAAACAGCGCGCCTACAACCTTGGGGGGACCAACCGGGCTTTCCCGCATTCCACGATCGTTGGGAACAATGGGGGAATCGAGGGAAAGGAGAAAGAGAGAGAGGAGGGGCACTCGACGGCCGTCGGTGGGGATTTCGGCGGGAGCGGCAGTTGGACGGGCGCGTCGATTTGACTTCGGACGCGTGGTCAGCGGCCAGCGGAAGTAAGACAAAGAAGATATGCCGTGCTGAGTCCCAAGGCGGAAACGGTAGCTAGAGCCTTTGTGGAGGAAGTAGTCCTGCGGCACGGTACTCCACAGCAGCTTCTTACGGATCAGGGGACGAATTTTGTTTCCCGCCTGATGAAGGAGACGTGCCGAATCCTGAACATTAGAAAGCTAACAACAACTGCTTACCATCCTGAATCGAACGGTGCTGTGGAGCGACTCAACAAAACGCTAAAGGGACTGCTGTCGCACCTCGTTAGCAGGGACTAGAGGGACTGAGATCTTTGGATTCCGTACGTGTTATTCTCCTATAATACTGCGGAACACAAAAGCACCAACGAGACTTCTTCTTTTTTTTTGTGTGCCACGGCCGAGACCCACGACTACCCCACGAGATCCTTGACGCGCCGAGAGTGCCAAACTACGGTAGTCTAAACGACTTCAAATCGGAGTTGGCGTTGCGGCTACAGGCGACTCACGATGTCGCTGGCGAGGCGTAGCGTTGCTCACAGGAGAGACGGAAGACCCTATAAGATCGCGGATCGCGAAATCCAGACTTTCGAGAGGGGGATCGCGTTTACCTGGACGTGCGCTACCCAGGGAGGGGCCTATCGCAAAAGTTGGGACCCAAATAAAGGGGCCCGTACTGGGTAGTTAAGCTCGCCACGCTGGTCACGATAAGAGTTAAAGAGCTGGCTACCGGAGCCGAGAGTACAGTGCATGTAAACCGGCTGAAGCTTGCTAATGATGACGCTCGTCCGGCCTCCTCTGTCGCCCCTTTGGCAGACGGTTTTCCAGCCTCTTCCTGTACTTCCTTAGACGACAATCTACCTCGGTCGACGACAGACGGCTACCTCGGTCGACGACAGACGCGCAGGCACGATTAGAGGGGAATCGGGGTTAGATATACCTCCCGAAACTTGGGAGATGCTCGAACAAGCTCTGGCTCCACCAATGCTAGAGGTCCCGGGTGCTGACTCGTGACCAGAAATCGAGACTGCTTGTGTCCGTCCTCCTTCGAGCGGAGGGATTGTGGTTGAAAAAGAGATCTGGGAAATGTGCTACCCTTCCGGTGGTGACCCTGTGACTGTGCACCTCTGAGAGAAATTAATTTGATTATCCTTCTGTATATGCACCTGCCTGGTTTTAGAAATTCTTGAGCGTTCACATTGATGTAAATTCTTGAATCGGAGGAGGGCTTGGAGTGGTTAGGGTGGACTCTTGAAATGGATGCTTAATATTGTTTTGAACGTAGTTAAAAAAAAAAAATGTAGGCGCGAGTGTGACGAACGGGAGTTCCGAGAGGGCCGGTGTTTCGCGAAGCCGGGGTGTGACATTCACGTGTTCCGAGAATGATTGCCTCGCGGGGCCGGGGTGTGGCAGAACAGGAAACAGCGCGCCTACAACCTTGGAGGGACCAGCCGGGCTTTCCCGCATTACGCGCTCATTGGGAACAATGGGGGAATCGAGGGAAAGGAGAGAGAGAGAGAGAGAGAGAGGGGCACTCGACGGGGCGTCGGTGGGGATTTCGGCGGGAGCGGCAGTT
Organism: Ixodes ricinus; assembly: GCA_037355805.1. Lineage (NCBI taxonomy): Eukaryota > Metazoa > Arthropoda > Arachnida > Ixodida > Ixodidae > Ixodes > Ixodes ricinus. The sequence continues at coordinate 247,339 of JAZHYW010040811.1, read as the reverse complement.
GGACGGGCGCGTCGATTGACTTTGGACGCGTGGTCAGCGGCCAGCGGAAGTAAGACAAAGAAGATATGCCGTGCTGAGTCCCTGGGCGGAAAAAAACATTCGACGAACGCCTTCCACGCAACTGCCACGACTCATCGCCAGCCAGCCCGGACTCTACACGGGAGCCCCGGTCTGCCTGCCCCTGCGGTGTCCTGAAGGCCTCGACAAGCACGTCGTCAAGGGCCCGGTCTGCCAGTCGCCAACAAGCACGTCGTCAACGCAAGAGCCCGGACTCTACACGGGAGCCCAGGTTTGCCTGTCGTCAACGAGCACGCCGTCAACAAAGCATGAGCCCCTGTGTCACCAACCCTCCTCCAATTTCTTACAATTAAACTTGTTGTATCTGTTCGCCGGTCTCCTCACTCGCTCTCGCCCAAAAGGAACCCCGGGCGAGGGTTGGGCTACCAACCGTCACAATTGCCTATACTATATCTTGCTTTAAGTATGAACCATCGCGCTTCACCATGCTCGTGAATAACAAAATGTTTACATTAAGGACTCCCAAAACAAAAACCACAATACGCCTGAAATACCAGACACTGTAGTACATACTTTAAGTGTACTCAAAACAAGTAATCGAATTACTCGTAATATATTAATTGCTGGACCAATTTTTTACTCGTTTGAATACATTTAATAAAAATTAATAACGAGAATAATCTGCCTACTTTTGTAAATACCAAGATATTACTTCTAACCGTAGTGTATTTCTCCCCCTTTTTAATTGCTCTCTTTGTTTGTACAAATATATTCTCAAACCTAGTTTCCGACAGAAAGATGTTTTACCGAAAATTGGTGAATTATAAAAATAGATAGCTTATAGTTTGGACATTCTAATCGAATAATGGATAGTACGATTCCAGCTCAGTAGTAAAACGCCTCGTTTTAAATGTCTGAAGTAATCGGAAAAGTAGAGTAACTTTTTCAAGAAACGGTGAAATACTTTTCCTCGCGAGAAATCAAGTAATTTAATTAAATACGTTTTAACCAAAATTAACTGTAATTTTAATCAATTACTTTTATTAGCAACGTTTACAAGACTGGACGCTATTAATATACAGAACGTAAGGGTACACGCGAGCTGGTGTATACCGAACATCTTGAAGCAACACGAGGCTGAGGAAATACAAAAGTTGACTGCAAGATACGAAGTGGGAAACAGCGCCAAAGTACGGAGGACAAAGAACGAGAACACACAGGCCGAGCGCCGACCCTCGTTCTTTGTTCCTGGTTCTTTGTCTTCCGTAATTTTGGCGCTGTTTCCCTCTTCGTAACTATGCATAACCAACTCGCCCAATTTTCAACAGTTGACAGCAAGAGTAGAGAGGAAACTTTTCAGGGAAACGTTCTCCTCCTCTTCTCTTGGTGTCTACTTTTGTATTACTATATGCTTTAGTCACTCAAAGGGTAAGATACATAGGGTGTGGCTTATATTTATGCATCGTTCTTTGTCGTTCTTTGGCCAATGTCGCCATCTTATAGGCTGTGGAACGATTACAAGAGGCTAGGAACTCCCAGCGCCCTGCGGTTCGCAACGCAAGGAGAACAAAGTTGGCTCCAAAAGCGGGGTCGACGGAGATCCCAACTGGTCACCCCACATTGGTTTCGATACTCGGGGCCAAGTCGGCCCGACCTGGGCTGCCCACCGGGCTTCCCACCTGGGATTTACAGCCCGCCTACTTTGGCAGTCCACATCGGCTTCCCTCGTGAGAGCTTCAGGGCGCCTACTTGAGCGGTGCACATGGTTTGCCCTCGAGGTAATCACGCGGAGCCTACTTCGGCAGCCCATGTGCCACCCCCCCCCCTACTTCGTGGGGCCTGCAGGGGGTCTAGTTGGGCAGCCCACCTAGGCTTCTGTTGAGGGACCTTCGGCATAAAGTAGGCCCTGAAAGGTTGTCCGACGTTGGTCCTACTTGGTCAGCCAAAATTGCAAGTCGAGCCAAAGTGGGGCCCGCATGGACAGCCCACCTGGGCTGCCTCGGGGGATCCACTAGAGGCCCACAGTGGGTGCTAGCGGATCAGTCCACATGGTCTCACGAGGCAGTCCCCATGGTCTCACCTCGCGAGACCCACAGTGGTTCTAATTGAACGGTCCACAAGGGCACCTAACGTGGGGCCCACAACGGGCCTACATGAGCAGCCCTGAGGCGCCCTTGGAACCTCTAATGGGGACCAAATGAGGCTGCTCTGGGAAGCTGATTTCGTTCGGGGTCATTTCATTATTTCCTTACGGTGTGGGCTATTGCGGCGGATCCCAAATTGAGCATGCCTCACTTTCCCCGTGTGCCTACTTGAAATGTTACAATTTCGATAGATCAATAAAACGTATTCAGCAAGCACCTAAAAAGTAGACATTTGAAATGTTAGAAATGAAACAAAAAAAACTCGCGATTTCTATACACAATGCTGTTGGGCAGGTAATCGGGATACATAGCCAGCTTGAGCCATCTACAGACACGTGCATTTTAGAACAGATACGAGAGTCTGATGAGAGTGTTTCGAATTCAAACTCAAATTCAATTCTCTACGTAAGAAATTCCAGCTCACGTAAAACGAACTTCTCAACATACACGATGAGTAGAAAATTAGGAAAAAAGTTTAGCAAGCCTAAAATTTCTCACTCATGGTTGAAATTACTATCCTCGGTGATTTGGTAATAAATACAGCCGATCACATATGCTGAACTTCCAGAAACTGCAGTAAATAGTCTCAATAATTGCGGAAAGTGCCGTTTTGAGAGATGTACAGGTAGTCCAAGTTGGGCATGCCCACGCTTTGCTCGCTTGGAGCCCACATCTATGCTAACCTTGCCCCCGTATTCGCGTCCCCAGCTCGTTGTTCGCCCTCTCGCGGCGGACACAGGAAGCGTTCTAGTGAGGGTCCCCCGGTTCCCCTGCTCAGCGGGGACGGCGCAACAGCTCGTGGTAATGGCCCACGAAATGTCACTTCCGAATGCAAACAACACTCTTCACTGTCCCAATGTAGTGCTGCAGCGGATAGGGCATTGTACATTATTAGAGAGTTCTAGTATTGCGTATAGAAGGAAACGCAAGCGATGTGGGTTTGTGTTAGAGTTGCGTGATCAACGTTGCGCATAAGCGTCCTTGCTACGCTCCAACCCAAGACCGCAATTTCGGGCTCCTCCCACGTCCAGTGTTCAGCATGCGACGCTTACGGAAACAGACAGTGCTTGCGTTCGCTGGTATACGCAATACTAAAACTCGCTACTGTTTCACCGGCTTCCAACGCCGAAACGTTTTGGAGTGGGCAGATGCGTAAGCTGGTAGCCGTTCCTTCGAACTGGAAAGGCTGAGATTGGCAAAAACGACTGCGCACAAAAGGTAACGAAACTAAATGTTCTAAGAAGATTCAAGGCTAAAAAAATAAAAAGTTCCCATTCCTTTTTTTATTTGCTGGGGGGGAGGGGGGGAGGGGAGGGATTTGGTGCGGACGGTTTGGCGGCAACTTTGGAAGTTTTGCCGATTGTCAGAAGTCGCGACTTCGGTAGCACCACACGCTTTATCCACATTTAATGTAATTTTACATTGATTTCTCAGATTATCTACAATGTTTTATTTGAGTCTATTCTATTTTAATTTTATTACTTGTTCATTAAAAATTCTAGCACCAGTGATGATAATTGGCACAATTTTGATTGTAATCCTTGTTCGCGCGTTGGAAATTAGATCCTGAGCAACAAACTATATTAGAGCTTGAAAAACTACGTAATAAAATTTCTTAATTTCACTATTAATGCAAATTACGGCAGCGTAGACCCCAATAAACGCCACGATCATAAAAAAGATGCCTTTTAAGGATAATAATTTTTCCAGAAAGGTATTTTGTTTTCTTTTAGAGCGCAACTCTCAGGCACCCATTTGCGGGTTTCGCGGCGTTGCCGTCGGCGTCGGCGTAAGCGCGCGAGTTGCGTTATGCGAATAATGCATCCGGGCGTAACCGCGCGTTGCATTGTGGAAAACTTTCACCGCTAAATTTATCATTTTCCCGCTAAAGTTTAGCAGAAAATTTAGCGAAAATTTCCCGTTAAATGGGAGCGGAGCAGGAGAGGAGAAGGGGAGGGCAGGAGGGCGAGGAGAGGCACACCCTCTCCTCCGTGCCTTTCCTCCTTCTCCTCAAGAGCTGCGCTCTAATTTGGCGTTACAGAAGATTGTAAACGTCTTTCATTTTTTAGCATTTTCAGAACTCTGATATTGTGGAGGCTTGGGCTAGGTGGTAATAGATGCTTCAAAACTCTGAGATCTTTATAAAGATAGACAAGCATTCAACACTGAATGCAATATAGAGTTCAATGGGTCACGCGTTGCGTTAAAAAAAACACAGACACTTCTGCTGTTTGACTCGGATTCTGTCTTTGGATTTTTGTAGTGAGAAGAGCGCTTCTTGATTTGTGCGTTTTGGTAATACATTTTAAATTCATCACCCGTGGCTATATTTTGTAAAATTTTGTTTGATTCTGTTTTCTTTTTGTGCTGGGAGTAATGTTAAAGCAATTGATCTATCTAAATACACATTAAACCATTTAAAGGCCCGCAGTTTATTTTTTCGCATGACAATTATCTAAGCGAGAAAAGCAACAAGCGCACACAAATATCAGCACTGATTTGTTTTAAACATATACAATATTTTATGTTACTTTGGAGGTGAATGAAAGAGTGGCTTTAAAGGGACACTGCACTTTACGAAATATTTTGAGGTACCTGAATCATACACGTATGAAACCAAAAAAAAAGTTTCCGCGGACAACTTCTTTAGCTCACTAATTACGTTGTGGGAAAATCTTGAGTTACGGAAGAATCAGAAATCAACACCTATCCCGAGAAATAAAATCCAAAATAGACGTTAGTTTCGGTTTTGTTCCAGAATTAAAACGTGCGTCCTGGCGCAAATATTACGCTAAACACTGTTTCTGTTTTCAGGATAAAGAGGTGACCATAGCTCATAACACCCTAGCTTCCTCATATAAGCAGGAATAATCTGTGTCTCTCAGTTATCAATCAATCAATCAGCGTTTATTTCAGCTTGAAACACAAACTGAGGGTGGCGAGAAAAAAGCAGTGTCGTCCACTGCTTGACGGGCCTCGCCACCCTCACAAGTCAGCAGTGTAAACGCGGTAAAAATAAAAGATAAAAGAAATGAATAGTACAGACAAAAAGAGAAGTACAGACAAATCATAGAAAAGCATTCCTAAGGACAGAAGAAGACATATCATTCAAATGGTCACATAGAGTCGTATTCAAAAAGTTAGGCAAGATATATCGTAACATTGTAAAGCCATAGTTCGTTGTACATCTAGGTAAAACAAAGGTGTCTTTTTCCCTGGTTGCCTAAGGCCTATTTTGTGGCACAGTAGAAACAATACGTGAAAAAAAATATCATTTTTTATTATTATATTTTTTGTAAAAACACGCAAATCTATATTCAAATAAATTATATACAGGCACAATTTTAAACTGCAAGTAAGCCTGCCCGGTTGGGGAATTATATGGAGCTTTTGTAATAGCACGTAACATTTTCTTTTGCAAGATCAGAAGCTTCTGAATATTGGATACTGTGGTATTACCCCAGACAAGGAAACACTAGCTTAAATATGAATAAAAGAAAGCGTAATACAAAGTAAGTTTAGTTTTTTTCAGGTAGAATATGCTTATTACGTGAGGTAATTCCAACAACCTTAGAAAGGGCAAGACAAACCTCGTTTATGTGGGCGTCCCATGTCATCGTTGAAGTAAAACTTACACCGAGAGATCTAAACGTTTCTACGTACTCGATCACAGTGTCACTCAAAACTAAGGGCGGTGGGTGCATTACAAGTTTTCCTTTAGGACGAAATATTACGGCTTTGGTTTTCTCTTTGTTTATTTTCAATGAGTTGACTAATGACCACCGTGCTAATAATGTTATTACTCGGTTAGCAGTGCCAGTTAGTTGTTCAACGTCGGAGGAGGAAAAGAAAAGGCTCGTATCGTCAGCGTAAATAACGTATTTTGCAAGAGTACTAATATTGGAAATGTCACTTATATATATATATATTAAACAAGAGTGGTCCAAGGATGCTACCCTGAGGGACACCATTATAAATTTGAAGCGAATCGGAGCGAAAGTGATTTATGACAACATATTGTAATCGAGAGCTTAAGTATGATTTTATAAGGTTGAGGGCGTGTCCTCGTGCGCCGTAATGCTCGAGCTTAGCGAAAAGTATTTCATAATTTAGAGTATCAAACGCTTTACTAAAGTCAATAAAAATACCAAGAGTAAGAGGTTGTGATTCAAAACTGTTCAAAATATATTCTTTTTGTGCAAGCAAGGCATGTTCCGTTGATCTATTTTTAGTAAACCCATACTGGCAATCGGATATTACGGAATGCTTTAAGGAAAACTTATTGAGGCGGCAATAAACTATTCGTTCTAACCCCTTGGAAAAAACAGGAAGTATAGATATTGGTCTATAGTTACCGAAGTCGTTCTTATTTCCTTTTTTATAAACTACGGCTACTCTAGCTAGCTGCATAGCTGTTGGAAAGTGTCCCGTTATAAACGCTACATTATAAATATGTGTCAGACATGGTGTAATTATTTGCCAAACATATTTTACTGGGCGACTTTGTATATTATGGGAGTCAAGGCTGTTCGTATCTTTTAGACTTTTGCAAATTGAAAAAAAAAACCTCAAGCTTGGCAGTCGGCTCGAAAAATATTGATTCTACCAACCTATTACTTAGAAAATAAAAAAAATGTCGGAGTTGTAGAGACTGTCACCTAAAGTCGAAAAAAAAGTAATTGAATGATGTAGCGAGATCTGTGCTAGTTAAGCTAGCACACTCAAAAGGCTCAGCAACTGGTATGCTGGAACTCATCTCCGATCCTAACCATAACCGCCATTTTGAAAAACGAGTGGCGCCACCTATAGTGAATATGAGTCGCGAATAGCCGAGGTGGGACCCAGGGTGCATCGCATGGGCTTCACAAGTTAGGCATGCCAACGCGGTGCCCGCGAGGAGCCTACCATTGTACTAACTCTGTCCCCGCATAACCGAGGTGGGACCCACGGGGGCATTGCACGGGCGGCCCAAGTTGGGAATGCCCACGCTTTGCCACTGTGGAGCCCGCATCATTGCTAAGTTGGTCCCTGCACAGCCGAGGTGAGTCTCATGGGGGTTTTAGTTAGGCAGCCCAGTTGGGCATACTAGGGTGCCTACATGTTTCCGGTCCGCTTTAGGGTGGCGCCAACTTCTTGTTACCCCGGCTTTCCCAGATACTCTCCCACCGCCAATTTTTCCGACTTCTTATTTCGCTAAACGTAGATAACGTTGAATTTCTGTAGTCTCAAAACATCGGCAACACTGTGAGTCCACTTCCGTTTCCGTTCATAAGAGGAGTCAGAGGCTCAACGGGGTGGCGGTCGTGGTGGCTGTTGCTCTCTTTATTCGGGTGTTTCCTATTTCGAAGTTGCGAGCAGAAAGTGTGCGTTGCTTTTAACGAAACGCAAGCTCCCGCGACAAAATAGTAACGCAACAGACCGGCATTGCACGCCGAAATCTCGCCGTCGGAACGACAGCGGTGAGCGCTCCCTAGCCCTAACGAGGATTAGCAACGTAGTGCGAGCACACGACCGTGGAGTGTGACAAAATCGTCGACGAAAACAGCGGAGGTTGCCATGGTAACAAGGTAGGCAACACTGGTTTGTCAGCAACGGGTATCACAAACGTTGTCGCCACCCTAAACAGCGAAGCGGCGGAAACACGTACGCACCCTAGGGCATACCCATGCTTCGCCACCGTGGAGACCGCACCATTGCCAACGTGGCCCACACACAGCCTAGGTTGGACCCACGGGGTTTTACATGGGCAGCCAATGTCGGTCATGCCCACGCTTTCCGCCATGGAGACCCCATCTTCGTAAACGTGCCCCCGCTGAGCCGAGGTGGGACCCACGGTTTTCGTATGGACAGCCCATGTTGTGCATACTCACGATGTTTCGCCGCGCAGCCCACAGTTTTGCTTACTTGGCCCCCGCAGAGATGAGGATGGAGCCACGGGTGTTTTACATGGGCAGCCCAAGTCGGACATTTCTACGCTTCGTCACCGCGCAGCCCACATCATCCCAACTTCATCCCCGAATAGCAGAGGTAGCACCCATGGGGTTTTTAAATGGGCAGCCCATTGGGCATCCGTTTCACAAGAGACCCCTTTCAAAAGTCCGCGCCAACGCCTGTCCGCCATTGTTTGCTCACATACTCTGAGCATGTATTGGACCCGAGTGTGACGTCAGCGTTCGGCGAGCACTCGGATCCAATCAGGCGTCTCGTGTCCAAGCAATGGCGACTGCCAATGTTGCTTGATGGAGTTTTGAAAAGGGTCTATTGCCTATAATAAATTCTTTATAGGTAAACGGAAAGCGCATACGAGATAACGGTGCTAACTAACAAATTCCACAAAGAGAAACTGTTCAAAAATGACGATGCGGTCTTGAGGGCACAAGGAAAGTGTACACTGACAAAATCAAGTTTATCGGTACCATGATTTATGATAAAAATGGATATCTCGATAGCCCTTCTCCTTGATAGCGTTTCAATCATAAATATTGATTGCAATTAATAGTAACTAACAAAAATTTTCCACCAATAGATCGGTCGCGAATATTCCGAAGAAATATTAGAACTATTGATATATACATATTACGACCAAAACATTTCTGAAATAGTTTTCATAAACGGTGCTTTGTTCCCTGGAGCAAATCACATTTTGAGTGCTTTGTGGTTTATCCAGACCGCTGAACACGCAGGAAATACACTTGTGCTGAGTTCTGGTAGTTTCTAAATTACAAATGGCGCTAAGACAAGGACAGTCGAAGAAGTGGACAGAACAGGCGCTAACTCACAACTCCAGTCCACTTCTTCGTCTGTCATTCTCTTAGCGGTATTTGTAATTTAAGTATGTATAACTAACTAGCCCGCCAGAATATTCTGGTAGTTTCGCTGTCCACGTAAAACAATTCTAAAACCGCGGTAAAAAAGAAAGAAGAAATCTGGCAAAGCTACAACATTGCTGATTTGTCGTGGTTTTTAATTGCAACATCTTAAGAAATAACCTTTGTATTCTGCATTTCGTTTTTCATTTGTTTCTTGGATAGTTGCTATTAGTGAGTCCGAACTGGTGAGCTTGTGAGTTTCCAGATTTTTCACCCTTTTCAAGTTTCCGAATCTCTTGCTCTCGAAAGCAACCATTTTTTTTTATTTGTTTCTAATTCTCCTTTATATTTGAGCCACATCTGTCACACGACAATAACATGGCAATAAAACCGGGGTTTTCGTTTTGTCTTGTTTTTACCTCTATTTTATAATTACTCTCAAACCTAACCGCAGCGGTTTCTCATTGTCGACGTCGACCCTACTGAGTGAACAGAACCAACATTAATTGAAAATAACATATGCCTCCGCTGCCATTGACCTGATAAAAGTTTTGTCCGTAAATATTTCACTTGAATGTGATGAGTTTTACTGGCAATATGCTATTAGAAAATAATGAATAAAAAAAGGAATGGCACGTGTACCATTTTTACGGGCGTATAGCACTGTTAGTCTAGGGCGGTTTATCATTAGAATTATATTTAACCCGCGAGCTATCGCTGCATCCTGTTATGTATCATGAATCACTCATGTGAAATGTGAAACGGCACCTGATTGACGCCGGTAAACGTCACAGAGCAGTGTTTTTGTTTGTTTTATCTTTTTGGTAAGCAGTGCACCATGAGCCTTTTTTTAGATAAATAGAGATCGAATTAGCGCCGAGCCACCGAGCCTGCCTAGAATTTCGCCAGGAGTGAAAATTAATCGAAAGTTACATATTTTAGTAACCAAACATGAATTCCGCTGTAGTCGCCACTTTGTGTGTTTTCTTCGTCTATGTGCATCAGGCCTCGGCTACTGGAGACAGTAAGATAATTTTATAAATTTCTTACCTTCTAAGTATTATTCAATATCGTTTTATGAAGGCTGATTATGTCTTCAATTTTATTTTCCAATTCGGTTTTGCGTTCTGCTTGTTTCGTCTTGATTTGTGTTTTATTTATGTAATTTCTTATTTACAGGTTCTTGCCTCAACTTTACCTTCTCAAATATCCTGGGTCTTGGGAAGGTATTCGTATACCAACATATCGGCTTGTCAAAACACCTAACTCATGTCGAATATTGGTTTAACTATTTTTCTAGTGACATAAATTTAGTGTGTCAAGTCGATTTTATCACCGTAATTGGCTATAAGTTTCTAAATATTAGTTTTTGAAGCAAATAAATGTATTAGGCTCCTACAGTTATGTACCGCTTTAGCCCGTCCACAAAGCGCTTTTTACCATTCACAGGTCGAACCGATGTAATGTTTTGTGACTCAGCGAATGAACGTCTTTCAGGGAGTAAACCTTTTGTTCCAGTGATTACCTCTATAATATTACAGAGAATACCACATTGTCTAATACTCTACGATAATATGTTGATGACGGTCGTAAAATACTATATGAAGGTACTGCGAGGTGCACAGTCATAATAATTAGCCAGCATATAAACCTCCAGTTGAGACAACCCGTAACAATATTGCCCCGCATATTGTGAAACGTTCAACTACCACATCTTTGTTCAGCTCCGAATCGTGATAAAGGCTCGTGCTCAAATAAGGTAACCAAAATCAAAGCTCAGTATTGCCCTTGGGCATCAAGAATGAAGGTGCAGTCTCCAACAATCCGGAAGAGCCATTTGCCGAGGCAGTTTATGCAGTAACGGACCCAGCGTTGTAGGCATTACCGAAAAACACAACGAAATACGTTCCTTGTTACTGAAAATAAAAAGTGTACTTTACCGCTACCGTTATTGATAAAAAGTGACGAATTTACTTTTGCGTTACTTCTTGTTTGTAAACCAAGACATTTTACTGTTTTGACGTTGCATGTAGGCATAAGCGCCATGTTTCAAGAAATACTATGTTGATGCAGAAGCTTCAACCTCATCTTTTTTACGGTTTCGGTTTTAAAGGTATATAGGATGAGTGCAAGAATAAATGATCTGAAGCCTAAAACACTCTAAAAATCAACTGTCGTTGTTTTTTAGGTTTAGGTAAGAACATGTAAAATGTAACGTAAGTATACATTGCCCGTCACGCGAAATAGGTAACTTAAGTATGTTTTACGTTACTGTATTAAAATATAATAAAAATGTAGCTGCGGTTTTTTTTAATAACGCGTTACCGGTAATGTGGTTGCTTGTAACGTGTTACCGCCAACACTGGGGAGCGCTAAGCATGTATTGGCCAGGAGCACTTTAGTTTTAGAAATAATATAACACTGGTTTGTGCATTTCTTCATCCCAAAGAATGTGGACTTGACCAAAGCGAATCCTGCGCCGCCATCTGAATTTGCCTCGTCGAATGGGTCTTTCGTATTGTTGGAGACTTTATAGCAGCTGGATAACAGTAAGAAATACCTCTTGAGAAAAAGAAATGGTTTCGAGCGTTTTGCTATGAACGTCGAAAAAACATTAATTTCAACAAACAATGTTTCGACTATGATTATGCCACGGTAGTTTTCGATTCTTGTGACTTTTTTAACTCCTGCTAGCCCAGGTAGCACAGTTCTTTTGGTCAAATATTGTTGGTTCTTTTGGTCTGGAAATGTAGAAAATGTTAGAAAGCCCGAAGGAGCAAAAGTTGAGCCAAGCTTCATCTTCTTTTGGCCAGGGCCTGGGTATTTTGGCCCTAATTTGCCAAACAGAAGTTCTTCACCGCTGGTAGTTTGGCTGCCGTCTGGCAACATGGGGCCTAGATTACCAAACAAGTGTCACATTCAGGCTTCACTGCTAGTTAATTCCTCCGTTCATAAGAGCACTTTTGGCTCAAGTCTGGCACTTCGGTAATTACGGGGCGTGCCAGAGAAAGGGCAAGGCAACACCGCAAAGGGATATTTGTCACCAACTTACGCCTTAAATTAAAACCGTACCAGGCCTCATTCCGGACATTAAAGTCGTCAAGGTTGCACCAAGTTAGGCGTTTCTCAGGCGTGCTACCTGGGATTTCTTATTTTCCGCATTTCAATGTGAATTGTGTCCATAATAGTTGCAGAGAGATTGAGAAATGCAGGGTGTGACGTGTCCCAATGTTTTGTTGTAATGTTCCGAAGCTTATTAACGCTCCGGAAGTAAGATTTCCGTGTTAGACAAGCAAGAAGTGCGAATATTATTAACCGCGCAATCCGTTTCCTTTTAAGTATGGGAATATAAAACACCTAAGGATGATTTTAGTTTGCTGCGTCATCATTTCGTTGGGTTCTGAATAAAAAAGTGAATAGAATTTTTACATTTTTTTCTTCCACTTTTCATGTTCTTCGATTAATCATTGAACGCGTGGGGTGGTTTTTTTCTTCTATCAGGAATGTTGGGTACCGACTCTTCCGTTAATCAGAAGAAGCAACTTAAATACACCACTGAGGGTTGTTGTATAAAGTAATATTTTTCACTAACATTTTGTATTGGCGAACTATAAGTTAAAGACGACGTCTCCAAAAGATACACATTATTTCAATACAAATCTTAAGTGAAGCTATATATAAATGGGCACGTTTAAAAGTAAGATGCCAAGTTTTCTTGTTCGATTAGAACACGACTATATTATTGTGTTTCAATTGAATGAACTCTGAAACAACAAATATTAAACGTCCTAATTTATAAACTAGTTTCTTGTATGAATTTTTTTCAGTGCGTAGGTCCGACTGCTGACCTCTGTACTTCAAACAGCGTAAGTAAAATTCTGCAGTGTTATGTGACGGTTCTCATTTTCCTGACCACGTGTGCAGTATCAGTTCGCTTAACATAATATTATAGAAGGTAACGATTTTCACGTACCATGTTAAACTGTATTTACGTATTTACAAAAGCAGGACATAATTAGTGGTAATACAGAGCGCGCCTGGTCAATGGCTTTTACTGCTGGTGCACATGCTGCCAATCTTGTATATATTCGCGTAGGCACGAGAACACACTGCTCTCGGTGGCTCGTGGCATGCTTGTCGTAGCGCCATTGATGCTGCCTATCACCCTCCCTTGAGGAGTCTGCGATGTTCAAGTGCCCAGGAGACGGGGCGATGATGAAGTTTAGGGAGTGGCGTTGGGTGGATGGCAGGATGGGGATGCGAAGAAGGCGGTAACAGTGGCGGTGCGTCTATCCGTGCAAGTTTCGATGGTTTCGGTTCCAGGTGTGCGGCCTTGAGCCGGTCCAGTGAAACAGTGTCTCGGCGATCGTTGACATCTAGGACGAAAAGTTACTTTTCTGTTCAAAAATATTAAATGGTCCGTCGCAGGGTGGCAGGAGAGGGGAACGCACTGCGTCATGGCGAACAGAAACGTGTGTCGCAGTGCAAAGGTCTTCGGAGACGTAGGTTCGAGTGCGTTCGTTTGGTCTGGTGAGAGTAGCACAGTTCTTTCTCATAATGTTGAGGAGGTGTGTGGCATAGCTAGAGAGGTCGGGGATGGCAGTGGCTGCAGGTGCTTGTCGTGACGCTACAATATTACAAACAAATCGGTGTCATAATAAATTCCCGCATTGCCTTTTTCGTGTGTGCTACTATAGGAATTGTTTTTTTAAGGGGGAATAACTGAATAACTGAACATACAGTGCTAAAAAAAATCGTAAATTTCTTTAACAAAACATGTTTAACACTACAGTTTTAGTTGTAATAATCTTGCAACTCACACTGCAAGATTGAAAAAAAAGGACTATCCTGTCACAACAAGTACCAGAGATGAGCGTATAAAAGTATTCACCTATTCGCAGTGCTTTTGTTCGTCTTATGTGTGAACCGTCATGCACCACGGAACACTGACTCTCTGGAAATGTTGGCTGCAAATTTGTTTAATGCCGAATGTATGCTAAACATCTCGGTGCTAGAAAAAGCCAACAAGCTCGTTTAAGTTTTACAATTAAACTGGGAAACTAAATTAGAGGTGTCGTACTATATTGTTTCGTGTAATATAACATTTATTGTAAAGTGATAACATATCGAAGTGGTTGTGGAAGCGAAACACGAATGGTATAATATAAAATACTATTTTTTCTTTGAAGTAACAACCTTGAAATAAACTATATACTGCAACCCCAGTAAGCCTATACTAGCGCCACAAACTCGCCCGGCAAGGCATGAATAACTAAAGAACTGTTTGCCATTGCGGTGTTGGGCACAATCTGTGGGTATATTCAACAAATCCAAGAGACTACTAGTCCTAAATTATTTTCAGATAAAAAAAATAGCCTTGGTAAAAGAGAATAACTTTTTCTCAAATAAAAATGCCATTAATATTCCCATTCGTGAATTGCGATAAAAAACGTGCAGTGCTATTTGATCTGCAAAATCCACTGGATTATTTTTCGACACTTCTAAACAACTAAAAAAAATTCGAAGTCTATATTAGGTACTCAAATTTTGCTAAACCTCAAAGACCGGTTTAATAATCGATGATGTGTATCGTCATATTTTGTCTGCTTTCCAATTACAGCAACCCGCTGTGGACGTAATTGGAAAATTGATTTCGGTAAGTCTTATAAAAAAACAAAATTACGGTGTTTATTGCTTCAGTATAATTATATGCAATCCTTACAGATGTAAAATTGGATTACAACACAAGGCCCGGTGGGGCGGCTCACTGTGCTAAACCAGCGTGTTTGTTATGAATAGGTTCGCCCACACACCAGGTTTCTTTTAAAACATATACCGCTATACAACCTTAAACCTGGTAACCAAACTTTGAGCGTACAGAGAGGATACCATGCCATGAAGCTAACGATCGCATAGCTAATGATACTAAAATGATGTATCATCAAAACAAATTTTAAGCAATTAAGTTAAGCCAAAGAAATATAAACATGGCGATTTCAAGCCTGATAGAGATGTGAAGACGTAAAGAGAAAAAAACTGAACATCACAAAAAAACTTAAGACAGTTATTCCGTGCGTGCAATTAGTGTGAATCACATGGAGCCCTCATAGCAAGGTTTGTCCGCCCTTGAGAACTGGCATCTAATATTTTAATGTCTAAAAACGTTAGGACGTTGTATCATCCTGTAGCAAAATAAAAACAAAATATTGGGACATAAAAATATTTTCTCAAAGACACTGCGCAAATTGTAGTTGAAATTCGAATGCATACCTTTTGTACCGTCTTGTATTGCGGAAACGATTCTTTACTAAACTACATAGGCACTGTTAATGTAATACGATTAATATTATGTCGCCGACCTTGATCAGGTATTTTATCTTTATCATAAACCATTCACATAACTTTTGATCTAACCTTTTTTCATCCCGCGGATGGTACTCCCGCAACTTACCAACGACTTTTGTTGTTTGATAAGAAATTTAAATTTAAATGTTTATTTTTTAGTATACTATATATGTGTGTAAATGTAAAGGTCAAAGCTACCGGCTCGCGCTACATGCACCTTTCGCGGTGTTAATTCACAAATCAAATGTTTCCGCATTTAATAACCACAGTCTCACAATCTCGGAACACAAGCAGGAATGCGTTTTCTTGCGTCTCTAATAAGAATGGAGCGCTTACAATACAATCATGTTATTAGGTTTGTGTAGAATTTGGAGGCCACGCATGGCGGTCCTACCAGCTGACCTTAATGCTTGAAACGTTCGGCATTATTTTTTTTTTCAATATGCTGAAAATGTTTGTGTTCATGCAAAACACGAACCGGAATCTGAACCGATTGAACTGAAGTTTTGAAAACCCTTTTCGAAAGGTGCTAGTTTTAGTATGCTGTTCAAAGTATTGTGCAGCTTTCTAAACTGATGTGAATGTTCTTCTCTTCTTGTACACTTAATAAAAAAAAAATCTCACAAACTTGGGCTTGTAAATCGGGCCCACACTGGTGGGGTCATGGGTCCGAACCCTCTTGGAGGTCATTCGGAATCTATATAATTGTTTTCGTTTAACCCCTTATCATTCGATCTTTAACGCATGCGCATTCGTCTCGCTGGTTGAAAACAAAGGGATAAGAATGCAAGTGCGTAGGGTTCACTCATAAACGCTTTATTTGTCAACAGTGCGCTCTGGATGGCATCGCGGACCTGAATGTTGGGTCCCAGCTCTATCTGATATTCCAGGGTCTGCTGGTTACTTTTGACAGACTCAACCTCGGTAACGGATCAAGCAAATTTTCTTTAATCTACTGTATATGAAGTTGCAAAAAATGATAATATCTATATATATATATATATATATACTATATATATATATATATATATATATATATATATATATATATATATATATATATATATATATAGCAGCAGGCACCAAGCTAGCAGTGGCCAAATGCCGATGATTAAATTATTATCACGTTCCGCCACTGCTCACTGCTAGCTTTGCACCTGCGGCACGAGTGGTAACTTTGGTGCGCCCTCGAGTTTCCCATGAGCTTTAGGCTGTTCTACAAAAAAATTTGATTGAGTGGTTTTCGATGACGCTTAGTAAGTTTTTAATTGGGACCATATGTCTATTTTCACTAATTAAAAAGTTAATTAACGAATTATAATTAATTAGTTGACTTATCGCAAAGAGTAGCCACCCACATAATGTCCCTCTGGCCGTATAACTGACCTGGACAAACCGCATAATTGCAACTGTCACGGCTTTTTTTAAACAAATTCGTAAATCTTATAAAAACACCCTATATATACATATATATACACAGGGTGTTTCACGAAAGGTGGACAAATTCGATATTGCGAAAACTACGTGTCGCAACAAAAAAACGGCTTGTGTTGTTTTGGTCCTGGGCCAGTGGCATATTTAGGAAAATTATTAAAGTCCGGGATATTTAGGTTGTTAATTATTTTTGCGTAATTAACTTTTTAATATTGTGTGTAAGCGCATGGTTCCAATCAAAAAATTGCTCAGCATCATCAAAAACACTAAATCATCAAATTGCAGAACGATAGAAGGCACGCGAAGCATTTCACGGCTTTCTGAAAAGCCACACAAATTCGACGGGTTTTTAAGTTTCGGTTTGCTATCGGAGCGCATCTTCTGCTGCGTCGCGCGATCACAGCGCAGCAGAGGCTGGTTGCATTATCTCTCCACGGGACCCGGTGCCACCGGGGCTAAGGTGCGCTCCGATAGCAAACCGAAACTTAAAAACCCGTCGAATTTGTGCGTTTTTTTAGAAAGCCGTAAAATGCTTCGCGTGCGTTCTATCATTCTGCAATTTGTTGATTGAGTGTTTTTTGATGATGCTGAGCAATTTTATAATTGAAACCATGCCCTTAAACACAATATTAAAAAAGTTAATTACGCAAAAATAATTAACAATCTAATTATCCCGGACTTTAATAATTTTCCTAAATAGGCCCCTGTCCCAGGACCAAGCGCACAAGCCGTTTTTCGTTGCGA
Organism: Ixodes ricinus; assembly: GCA_037355805.1. Lineage (NCBI taxonomy): Eukaryota > Metazoa > Arthropoda > Arachnida > Ixodida > Ixodidae > Ixodes > Ixodes ricinus. The sequence continues at coordinate 229,845 of JAZHYW010040811.1, read as the reverse complement.
CGCGTAGTTTTCGCAATATCGAATTCTTCCACCTTTCGTGAAACACCCTATATATATATATATACAGTATATATACGTCGTGTATCTGTGTGTGTGTGTGTGTGTCTGAGTGTGTCGTGGTGTGTGTGTGTGTGTGTGTGTGTGTGTGTGTGTGTGTGTGTGTGTGTGTGTGTGTGTGTGTGTGTGTGTGTGTGTGTGTGTGTGTGTGTGTGTGAGGGTGAGCTGACCAACGTCAGCATGTAAATTCCTCTCGATATTCATGAATTGAACGCTTCGGCTGTGGTTTTTCCTTTGTAGACATTTTCTCAATTACATGATGGTGAAATTTATTATCTGCCATAACGTGGAATTTTCATCATCATGCGTGACATCTGAACACGAAATAATAAAAAATAGGTAGGAGAATGAATCGTGACGATCAAGTCGGATGCTTCGTAACGATAGTTCCAATCGATCAGCACGGTTCAGTCATTTCCATGTTTTCTACTATTAACTGTCATAATATATATATTCAAAAATTTAATAAATATCAACCATATTATGAAGGAATAATCCTTCACTCCTACATAAAACATATGTCTAAAACACTCTTCTGCTTCGTAACTACACTTTCTTGATATCAACAGTAGCTTTTTAATTGTAATGTTAATAAATTACCACTGAGCAAAATATATTGCGAGTAGGCACGAGTGTAGGTCTGTGACAATAATAAAATAATAGTAGTAAAACTTTCAGCAAAAGTTGTAGACTGTAGCGGTTTTGAGAATGTAATTACGACCGAATGTTTCCCATAATCTGTATCTACGTATCAACAAATAGGACTTGTACAGAGGAATACAAAATTAGAACACTCACTGAAATAATGTAAGATAAAATACATCCAGAATTAAATTTTTGTAAGCGTTCTGTTCATTTCGTTACCTATAAAAATTGAGAGTAAAAATATCCGGGAGATCTTTTAAATCTTTGAGCTCTGATAGATGATGTTGGCGGTGCATGATTTAGCTGATAATATTTTTTCATGGCCGCTACTAAAACAGCAATTTTAAAGCTTGTGTCATTTGGCACTGAATGCCTCTGACTTTTGAAAAGAACCTTCCTTAAACAGTTCTCCGCAGCTTAAAAGTGCAAGAACAGACTACGCACATCCACGCCTCCTCCGAGCAGGCATGCGAAACCATCCGCCACACACAAATGACCTAGAATGGATCCCCGGACACCAAGGCTTTCAGGGAAATGAGCGAGCACACGCTCTGGCCCGCAACGGCGAGCCTCCGGACCCCCGACACCCTGGCCGGAACCATGCCGTCCATGCTAGTACCGCTCAGGACATCACAAGAAACGAAATGCACACATGGCTAACTACAGGTCACAACGCTGCAAGCTCCCCTCCCCTTCCTTTCCCACACCACACAGGAAGCCTCTATCATCCGGGTAGCACAAACCCTTATCTCTTCCTTCGGAGGACTATATCCACTTCATCCAACGGGCTACCCCTCCAGTGAACAGACACACTGGCCTTGCCCCAGGACAACAAACTCCCTTGCTTGTCTCTCTCCCTTCCTTCTTCTTTCCTCAGTCCCCTATTCCTGGGCCATCCGGGTTTCTCCCCTGAAGGATCTCCAACCCACCCTGTGGCCACTCCTCGTAGCCCATATTGAAAGAAATACCTCAATCCTCCGACAGCAAACCACGGACCCCACGAAGGAAGAGGAGAGCGCATCCTCGTCCACAGATGAAGATTAAAGACGACTTAGGCTTGAGTCGTGTTATATAGTTTATTCTCTCTCTCTCTCTTTATCTCTTTATCTTGAACACGCTTTTAAGCATGATATTCAGAATTGCGCAGTCTGTCTCTATCTGTGTTCGGCAAGCCTTCATTCCACTCCAATCAATAACTAACTCGTCGTATTATAATGTCCTACTAAAACAATATGTTACCCCATACTACATATATGTCATTTATTTCATAGAAAGTTCCATATGTAAAAAGGCTGCAAAGTAGGTCGTTTTATTCGCAGATTTTATAATTTTAAGTGGTTCCAGACAATCTTTCATATTTTATTTACGTGTTATAAACATAAAACACAATATTGACGGCGACGGCGAGTCCATTTAGGTGAAAGTATTGCTATTTTAAAATGTCATAAACTCTAGTGAAAAAACAATGTAATTTATATGCAACCTGACAGGCAAAGTATGACACACAACCACGGTCAAACATGACAATGATCCGTGTGCTTTCAACTGAGAAAATGCTTATAATATGGTATATCACGTATGAATGTCATGCGCTATTTTGAGGTATAGGTGGTAGAGGTCATAAGTGTTTTGTGGTTTTTGTTTTTCAAACGGGTGTGAACTCATTTGTTTCTTCTACGCATTGCGCTCACATGCATCCTCGCAGGCATAGGAAAGGATCTGATCAGCGGACTCTGCGGTCTTCTTGCAAGCCTGCTGGGGACGACTTGTAGCCTGACCGACTTGGATCAGACAACACTGTGCGAAGATCCCCTTAATTTGAATCTTCCGAGCGTCCTTGGGGTCGGGGAGGTACGCCCATAATTATCATTCCTCCATCACTGCTCACTTCGTGGGAGAGCAAACACGAATACCCTCATATGTGGCCTAATGAGCTTGCGTATTTTTTACTTGGTTTCCCAGGTTCAGCTGGTATGGGAGCAGATATAAGGATGTGATACTTGCCAGAACCTATGGGCAATAAATTTCAATAGCTTATGACAATCACATAATATTGTACAAAGCATCTCTATCAGAGAAATCGAAGCAAAAAGGGCAAGTTAATTGGCAACAAATATAATAGGTATAGAACATGCGATAAATAAAATGAAGTACATATTGCATATATATTCGAACAGATATCTGTAACAGCATTTGCGCAATTTATGATATAAAAAACACTCAATATACAATACCCTTAGTCCCACAACTCTTGTACGACACAACAAAACATATGACAACTCTGACGATACGTTGCGATACGTTACTACAAAATATCACTTAGAACTGGAATACAAATATATCTTTTAGATATTAAAAACCTAAAACATTGATACGAAATTACAATGTAAACATTTTTACAGTAGGCTATATATAGGGAATGTGCTAAGCAGCACAGTATTTGCATGAAAATAAAATTTCGCTGCAAACAAGAACCTTCTGAACTTAGTTTTTAGAACTAAAAACGTTTTACTAGTCTCTGCCTACCTTCGCATTTTTCTTAAAGTTTGAGATATTCAGTAAGTTAATGTTAGTCAGCCATAATATCCTATGACCGCCAAACGTTGAATGCAGTTGTAATGAATGATATCGCAAGTCCGCCATTGCGCATAAACCGCTTTTATAACGATGAAAGTTTAGTTGTTTATTCATCAGCGAAGCGACGTTTAAAGATTCTAGCAATGTTCGTTGCCAAGCCGGAGCGAAGTCCCGTAGTTTTATAGGGTGTTAAATTGCACCTGCTTTCAGACTTAAGTTTAGCGTTGCCTCTAAAAGCCGTGAGGTTGAGGCATGAGGACATTTAAATGCGTCTTTATCGTGTGTCCCCGATTGTAATTAGTGCTACCGTGACACGTCGATTATAATGCAAACAATGAATTTAAATTTTTACATGAGCAGCTTTAATTATAATCGGTTTCGCTCTAAGCCCGAGCTCAGCGGATGCTACGAGCCGATGAAGTGAAACAAGCAGCGCCAAAAGTGCATTGTCACAACTCATCAACTTTGTGCGTTTGCCCTTAGTGGCTATATCACTCGCGCATAGTGAATTCGCCGCGGTCCTGCGCTTTTGTATACGCGTGATTGGTTCATTCGGCGATAGCATATCCACAATGACAACATGCACTGTGATGATGAACATTTCGCGCAGCTTGAGTGGCTACGTCAAATCGAAGCGACGCATGCGGTGGCACTTAAAGTGAAATGAAATATAGACCAAATAGACCCTTTGTGGTGAAAATATCTTCGTATCTTTTCCTTTTTGTCTTTACTCTATGCTGTCATTGCGCATTGTGAATACAGTGTCTATATACGCCTGCCTTTTGAACAATGTGCACCAACCAGCACAGCAACGCACTTCGCTTTACTTTGTAAAAACTTCTAAATTTCCCTCCCCCCTCTCCCTCTCTTCGGCTCGGCCATTAAGATAGTAGCGTATATCCATTAGAAAACGCCAACAAATAGGAAGAAATTAATTTCCTTCCCAAGATACCCATGCGATATTGGTACACAGTTCTCAAATGACCTCCGAATGTTGCAAAACGTAAAACTGCATGGTGTGGACGCTTGTTGTAAGGCAAAGGGGTTCGCACCCTCATTGCGCAGGAATCTTACTATTATTTAGACAAATTTCATTCTTCAAAATAATGCCCCGTGCTATCTACAGTTTGTGTTTACGAATAAAAATCAGTAGTGATAGAACCAATTCGAAAACTACCACTTTGTTTTCTTATTGATTCCTTTTCCTTTTCCAGTGTTTCGGGAACCAGTTACAAGTCTGTGACCAAGGGCAACTTGTGACTGTAAGTAGATAGATCGCCATTAATCTGTTAATCTCTTCGATCAACAATTGAATTTGTATTAACTATACTCTGTGAATTGATCTGACTTTGCAGGTAGGTCTCGTGGAGATTCTTTTTAATTTTATCCTGGTGAGTGCGTAATTTGAACACGTTTTTCATAACGACCGAAAAAAAAAACATTAGAATACACAAGTAGACTTTTCATCATTTTATTTAAGCGCCCCATATATATTTCTATTGAAACTGTCTGACACTAATGGCTGCTAATTAGCGAAGTTCGCTGAAGAGTATGGTCCCTGACAGACAAAGAAACGCTGGACGCGACTCATAATGTTCCGGCTTCTTGCCTTGTATACAACTAATTCAGCTTTCTTATCAGCTACGGTCGTAATAACAAGGTGCACAGGGCTCCTATAGGCTAGCGTTTCACGCAAGCCTATAAAAGTAACTTGTTCCAAATCACCAAAGTAGAGTTCGTGCTAACTCGTTAGGGCCGTAAAGTATAGGCGAGAAAGAATATATATATATATATATATATATATATATATATATATATATATATATATATATATATATATATATATATATAGTGTGTGTGTGTGTGTAACAGCCAGCCAATTAATGCCCAGACATTACGAGCTTCGAGCACTTTTATTATTGTATGTTAAATAATGCCCATTGTAACACAACTCAAATGGCGACGTGCAGCGTTCGTAAATGACGAAATCCTTCTTTTGCAGTGCATGTTGGGCAACCTGAGCGAAGCCAATCTGGGGTCCATTTTGGGAAATATTGTCTGCAGCATGTTCAATATTTTGAACAAGATTCTCGGGACGTCCGTGATTACGACATTGCTCAGCGGTATTCTTGGTATAAATTGTGAGTCAAGTTACTTTCGTAGGGTTCAAGGTTTATCATCTACATTCAAGTTAGTCTGGTTCGCAGCAGTTCAGGTATAAGAGTGATGTGAATGTTTGAGCAATGCTGTATCTAAAACTAATAATCGTCAGTCAACGCCTGCATGAGGTATTCATTTTCGTGCAGCGCAGTTATTTCACGTGAGCGACTATGATGCATGAGTTAGAACTAATTGTTTCCTAAAACTGCACGGGAATGAAACACACGGCTCCTTTTTTGTTAGCATTGTACCTAGCAATATGTTCTATTTAGCATCAACCTGGTAGTGTTTCAATGTTTTTTTGTTGTTGTGTATTTCATGGTGTGGCAATCTTTATAATAGCTGCCTTTATTTCAAAATGCTTTCTGTTTTGTTATTTCCATATTTCTAGCTTCTACAACTGCTTCTACTTCAATTCCATATGTCTTTCATATTCTAGATGGCTTCGTGTTGTTGTAGGTGCGCGAATAAATATTATAATTAAATAAAATCGCCCACTGTTAAATCATGTTTCAGAAACGAAGACACAAAACATGTGGAGGGTTTCTATTGATCCTTACATTGCAGCGTAACGTTTAATCTAGAAGAGAACGCATTTTCTATTATTCACGTGTTTCGATACCCAGGAGCAATTATGAACAAGACGAATACAAACAAGTTCAGTTTCTTTTTTCGAATATTAAGAATATTTAAAAGGAGGTGCTAGCGTAATTGTTGAACGACATTTCAAAGTCAAGGCTAATTATGATAAGAATTATGATTTATATTTTCCCTTTTCCCATGTATCTACAATTCATCAGCATGCGAGGGGAAGACATCAGCAGGCTTACTCGATTTAATTATAACGAACAGGAGCAATCCTTTTATTTATATATTTTGTATATCCTCTCCATAGTTCAGGCTTTGATATGCATTTTGTTTGTTACACTAATTGGAATAAACTTTTGACTTTATATTTTATAAAAGAGAGCTGTGTTCAGCATTAGCCGACCTGATGGATTTCATTCTACACTGGACTGTGCATTTCTTTGCAATGCTTTGCAATAGATCACTGAATATAGCAGGCTTGAACCTCTTTACGAGCTTAAAATTACTACCTTTTATAATATACAACACGAAAGTGATTATAAAACGCGGTTCCACTGCATATTTGACGTGAAACTGACCACTGAAGAGTGAATACCATCAAAAACAAAGGAAATTATTAGCTTAATTTCTAGCAAAAGTGAATATTTGTAATTGATAGTTTGAGCATTTATATTTTCCACAGGTTGAACGTGGCCATATGCATGATTATTGGTTGCCAAGACGCTGCGAATTTCTTCAGTGACACAAGAAATAAACACCGAAACTTCACCATGACGGCTCAGTCCATGGATCGCAATGTTTTATGTTTCTATGTGCTGATGTTTCTTGTTCTCCATTTTGAAGAGTGGCAACGACCTATTGAATAAAAGTATTACTTCGTTAAGTCAACGTCATTCTTGTATTTTTTTCTTTAATGTTAAATGCGTCTTACAGTTCTCATGGAACATGAACATTTTTTTACGTGATCGTGTTCCGCTGCAACAGCAAAAAGAAGAACAGTGCATGGCTTGTCATGTTCGTGTTTTTTGTGTCGTGACTCTTTCCTTGGTGTTCTTATCGGCTAATGCCCCAAATTCACTGGCTGCAAAGAGACAATCAGATTTTCGGAACTCGCCGTGCCCTGCATTTTTTTTAAAGATGTCAGTTACCTTAACAACACTCATCAGATCTTCACGACACCGAACGTCACTTCAAAAAGTCCACGCCAAAAAAAAGCTTGGACACGCGAGGGACCATTAAGGCAAGCAAGCTGGCTGGAATGTATCAATCAATCAATCTGTATCCTATTTTGCCTCAAACAGCTGGTAAGTCCTTAGGAGGGTTACACTTGCACGAAGTGAAAGACAATCAGGCTAAATATTTTTGCACTAAAAAGTGAGCCTCAGTTATGCACGTTTGTAAAATATGCAAGGGTAGTTGAAATGTCCTCGTCAAGGTTAAAACACTTGTCCTACATGGCTTTGCATCCGATTCAAAAGAGGACTAGATTCTAAGTTAGAAGGGTAAAAAAAGAACGTGGACCGGTTTTGTCGCTGGGGAACAAAAAGTGAGATTCTACTCAATACCAGGGGGGGGGGGGAACGAATAACAGTGATGAGCAGTTTATATAAAAACACACGCCGAAAAAATAGTAGTCTATCCGAAAAAGGCAAAAGACTAAGTGTATCCAAGAGACACACTTAACCATAAAAGACGCTTCGTCCAGTGTAGCCATCATAGATAATTCTTACGAATCGTCGCTGTGGGCGCTCTAACCTTAGCATTTTACTGATGCCCAAAAAAGTCCACACTGTATAAGAAAAGATCAACCTTGATGAACCTAACGACGAAGATTCGTGCCGTATGCTGGTCTAGCTGCGGAAATTAATGATAATGCGTGCAATTACTCCAAGGATGCGTAAGGAATCATTATTTATTTTTCAAACATGGTAATTAAAATTCAGGCGTGAGTCGCCAAAACACCAGGTCACGTACAACTCAAGATCTTGAAATGTCTGAGTGATGCAATTTGTTGGGATGAGCAATAACATTTGCTTTACGAGAGAAAAATAAAACGTTAGTTTTGGTGGGGTCTAAAAGCTGCGAGTTTGTACGACACAACAGGCGAATCGCGTCAACATCGTTTTGTACGATTTCACAGCCAACAGGCATACGGATACCGGACTACATTTTCACGTCGTCAGCAAACTGTAGCATCTCCGAGTTACTGACACAAGTTGCAAGGTCGTTTATTAAACTCCACGACGATGAAAATGTACTTGTCTTTAATGACATGTTAAAATGTACTGCAGCACAGGAGCCAAAATAACAGAACACCCTTTAACAATTAATGCAGGAATCCTCCCACATTACTTTTGGAGCGTTTTTTTATTGCCGAAATTACATCTTCAATAGTCAATTCATAGTCAATTAATAGTCAATTAATTAACAACACAACATGTTGTCCAGATTATCTGGACAACATGTTGTGTTGTTAAACTGGGAGACATTGGGGTTTACTATAGATGAGAAGTGTTTAGCAAATATATTGCAGACACATAAAGAGTCAGAGACGTTACCGGTCGGAGTCTTCAGAGTTATAACCTCAATTCCACTAAATGTCCTGCTGTACCTAACATGTTCTCAAAGTCCGCCAGGACAACGCCTAAGAGCCAGAATCAATGGAGTCGTGCAATAGGCGTTTTTGTCTTTGAATAAATCGCTTCAAAATTGAGCGATGCTCCTGGAATAAATAGCACCATTTGTGCAAGCCACACGATTTATATATCTTGTGATAACGCGATATCAATGTCAGTGCCCGCCGGGGATCACGTGAGAACCACCAGAAAATGCACCTCGGATAGTATACGTTACCGGTATAAACCGCTTTAAAGCAGACTTCATAATATCTGTCAGCCGAGAGACGGCACAGTCAACGTCAGCACGTTTAAAAAGAGCGTCCCAGTCAGTATATCGTTCAGATGCATGTACAGGGTGTCACAAAAGAAAATTGACACGGTATTTTTACCGCAAAAATAAACTAGTCATCGCCGAACACTCATTCTCCGCTTAAAGGTAGAGCTAGAGGTCACAACCAGATGCCAAAGTTTCAGTCCGATCCGTTACCTTATTCAAAAGTTATAAGTGAATTTTTGAAAATTTCAATGGGAAAATGACGCCCATTTTTGCCCGTTTTCGGTTTCTGGTGCCATAGATCCCCATGTGTTCGAAAACTCCGTCGGCCGCTATTTTCCCATTGAAATTTGCAGAAAATCACTTATAACTTTTGATTAAGTTATCGGATCAGGCTGAAACTTTGGCATCTGGTTGTGACCTCTAGCGCTACCTTTGAGCGGATAATGAGCGTTCGGCGATGCCTAGTTTATTTTTGCGGTAAAAATGACCGTGTAAATTTTCTTTTGTGACACCTTGTACAGTCCGAAGTAGTTAACACGAGCATAATTAAACACCAAAGTCTGCATGTTTGAGTTGATAGTAAACAGAAAGGGCACCGTTACTAATAAATTAGGATGCCACCTGTCAACAGGAGTGACTCGATAGGCAACAGCGCCCTCCGAGGCCGCCCTGACATCAGTCATACACAGATCAAGAAGATTGCCTGCAGCATTTAGAGTACCGCACTTTGATGAAGACCGTAAAAGTTCACGAAACCGAGCGATTCCTGTTCACATCCAGGGTTGAAATCAGTACTGGACATGTTGAAATTCCAGTTAACGCCAGGTACATTAAAATCCGCCAAAATTAAAACATTGTAAAGTGGAAAGGAAACAAAATTAGAAATGTGGGCGAGAGCATCACCTAGCGTGAGAGATGCGCTACAAGGCGGAAAGTAAGAGTTCCCTATAAGCAGAGTCGGTCCGTTGGTGACCCGAAGTTCAATCCAAACTCATTAATTTAGCTCAAGGTCAGACCGTCAAAAGCACGATAAAAATCTGTGCACTGCCGTCAGCATGCCTCCCCTAGAGTGGAGGTGGAACCTGCCGACTCACAGTCCCATTTCTAAACCCTCTAATTAATGCTGAATTACTCAAAACCAGAAATACAACCAGTTAGCCAAGTTTCAGTGATATATAATTTATCAGAAACCGGGGCCAAATCTGATGCAGAAAGGTTTTCCGACATTGTTCGCCATCCACGCACATTCGAATAAGAAGTTTTGTGTACTACCCATTTTGGTATGTTATCTGTAGTCTTAGACACCACGGAATCAAAGAAATGGCCCAAAAGAGGCCTAAACAGGCACCCTTCGGGACACACACAACCATTGTTAATAAGACTAAAGTTAGCAGCGGTGGTACTTATTTGGAAAGAAGAATATGTTTCATATAAATAAATATTTGCAATACAATACACTTTTGCTACGCAGTTTCTTACATGTGAAAGAGCCTTCCTCTAATGTGGAAAACACAATTTCACTTAGACCCTCACACGTAGTAGACGGATGAAGCCTCGAGACGAACAGGGCACGGTTACCAGGTGCTCGAGGGAACGAAGACACATGCCAGTCTTTGCGCGCGCACAGTCCAAGCAGCGGACGACGTGGGGTAAAGCTGACGAGCTTGTTCCCCTCACCAGGTTGATCCAGTCTTTCCGTATTTTCGGCGGCACTCGGACTCGTCACGGCAGGGGGAAGATGACCGGCAACATTTTGGCTGTGCCCAGTGGAGCTAGGCTCGACGACCCTCTTCTTCAAATGAGGACGAAGAGCAGAAGAAGCGTTCGTTGCTGTCACCTTGGCGTAGGCAGGCCGATTTGCTATAGCCCTATTGGAACCGGTGGCATCAGACACGGCAGGTGCCAGTTCCGAAATTTGTAAGTTCTATTTTTTCCAAGATCGCCACGAATGACAGCGTTGCCATGTCGAAGGAAGCGAGCCGGTGCTGAGAAGTTGGTCCACTTCCCCAATGAGCGATTTCACAAGTCCGTCTAGACCGCTAGGCGCACTGCCCCTTAATGTCGATGCAGTTTTCGTTGGCAGAGACGACGCTCTCGGAAACACGGGTAGGCACAAACTCGCCAAGACTAACATTTTCTGGGTCACGCCTCTTCGTACACGAAGCACACTTGCATATGTACTCGCTCCGTCAGACATGTAGAAGTTGTTGTAGTCGTCCTCCTGAATGTTAAGGCATTTGCATTAAAAATGGCGCTCGCAGATGCCAATTCAAGCAAGGAATCGTTGCCGGCCAAAAAACAGGACGAGTACTTTCCGCATACGTCCTATTACTCCCCGCCATTTTGAGAAGGAGGCCGTCTCGACAGGCTAAAATCCCAGGTGGAGCTTCATAGCCATCGACAGTGTTCGAAACGCAAGGCGTAGCGACTCCAGAGCACATTATTCCCGCTCTGCAACCTATCAGATTGTGGCATTAGACAATAAAAGTGCGAAAGGAACTATCACAAAAGTAAAAACGTGAATATAATAGTGCACGCACCGTGACTCAGAAGCTGTCATTGACCTATAGTATGTCTTGCCTTAGGTATGAGAGTGAATAACATACTCACCACGGGAGTGAATTTCATAAACTTTAGAATAAGTTCTAGCCAAAAAAACAACCACAGTGCGGCTCAAATATCAGGCACAAAACATGTGGAGTAATGGGTTTTGATTGACATTACTATTCAGCGTACGGAGCTCATTACAAGTAATTGGATTACTTGTAATTGATTACCTTCGGGAGTACTTTCGTATTTGTTTGATTACATGTATTAAACAATAATGACAAGTGTAACCTGCCTACTTTTAAAAATACTAAGGTTACTTTTTGCCGCTACTGTCTTACCCTCCACTTTCTTATGGCACCGTTTGTTTTTACCAGGAAAACCTTAAAAACAACCTCTGCGGCACAAAGGTGTTTTGCTACAATTGATAAATTAAGAAATATGTAGCTTGTAATTAAGTACAAAACGAGCGTGTTGTTAACAGTAATTAAAGATAAGAAAGATACATAGAAAGGGGATGACAACAATGACTTCCAACTAGCAACAACATTTACTGACCCGAAGTTTGCACATATAGGTGAAGGAGGGAAAGTTGAAAGACGTCTGGAACGTCTCTTTCAGGAGACGTCCGAAACATTTCCCGGGGTAACCCCCCCCCCCCGCCCCCCGGAAAATAGAGAACTTTCCGCCTATGACTGAAACTGTAATAACTTAGACCCCGCTACACGGCCAGATTGTTGTTTTCAGCTTGTGGGAATCTTCAAAACTTTCGAACTTTCGGCTTTTAAAAATTTGTGCAATATTTCTCATAATCGTGAATCAATCATAATATTCAATTCAATTCAATTCAATGTTTATTTTCGCGTGCTTACCAACAGCTCAAAGGCCTTTGGGGTAAAGCACGAAGCACAAAATACATAATCGTAACAAATATACATGCTTCAAATTATACACATGTTTTAAAACTTATACATATGGTTTACATTAATACACGTGCAAACAGTTTTGGCAATTTTAGAGCAACCCTGTACAAACAAGAGGCAATTTTGTACAAAAAATATCAACATTGCAAAACTTCGTGTCTAAAACATGTTGAATTCGTGATATGGGTGACAAGTTGCTATGAATATCTGGATAAAAAACTCTGAGATTTCTAGAGTTAGCACTGACGGGAATGCGGAAGTGTAAAGAAGCAGAAGTGAAGGACTGTCTATGGACCCATGGATCAACCTGTGCAAAAACTTAACATCCCGGACAGATCTCCTGTTATGCAGAGCGCACAGTTTTAGTTTGGATAAAATTAAATTATATTGAAAATAACATTTACGACCAAAATATCTGTCATAGACAATCCGCACAAATCGTTTTTGTATATGTTCAATTTTTTCACTCGCTGTACTAGAGATAGAGTTCCAAATAACAGATGCAAATTCAAGTCTAGAGCGTACATGAGTACTAAAGAGTCGCAACAGACAATGATGAGTGCTAAATGGTCTAGTTAGGCGGGCCATTATTCCCAACATGCGCAGACTCTGGCTAACAATGGAGTTTATGTGAGAATTAAAAGAAAGGTGATCATCCACAAACACCCCTAGATCTTTAACTATTGTGGTCCGACTTATAGTTTCATTTCCCATACAGTACATATAAGATAATGTGCTACGCTTTCTGGACAGAGACATCACTTGGGTTTTGCGGGGGTTCAAAACTAGATTGTTCAAATTACACCATCTTTGTACTGAATCGACATCTTCTTGCAGCAAAGCACAGTCAGTGATAGTGTTGACCTGCCGAAACAGTTTAACGTCGTCTGCAAACATGAGCACCTGCGAGTTTTCCACGAAGGATAGTAAATCGTTTATAAAAATAATAAACAACAGCGGACCAAGATTCGAGCCCTGAGGTACACCCGAAATAGACATGAAAGGTTGTGACAAGTAGCCAGAAACCCTAACACTGTTCTGTCTTTTATGTAGATAACTCCTGAACCACGTAATATATTCAGGACCAAGCCCATAGTTCCCAAGTTTCTTCAATAACAATGCATGATTGACCTTGTCGAAGGCTTTGGACATATCCAAATATACTGCATCTACCTGACCCCGGCTCTGAACAATTGGCATAGAATAATTAAGAAATGTGCATAAATTTGTTTCAACGGACCTTCCTGCTACAAAACCATGCTGTATAGGAACTACCTTTCGTTTAAAATAATTATATAGACGGTTGTACATCACCTTCTCGAATACTTTTGAAAATGCATTTGAAAAGAGATACTGGACGATAATTGCTGACGTCACTAGAATTACCAGATTTAAAAATAGGGACAATAATTGAAGATTTCAGTTTTCTGGAAATATACCTGTTTGCAGCGACAAGTTAAACAACTTGTCGACAAGTTAAATAACACCTGAAACTGTGGTGAGAAAAAATTATCAAACTTTCATGTAAAAGAAAAAGACAACAGAAGGAGAGCGTCTTTCATATAGACGTTCGCGTACGGTTGACCCTTTCTTCGATTTAAAAGTTTCTTCATATTTCCACACCACGGTCCCAGGTGTTATATTGGATTGTGCTTAATTATCACCAGCCTGTTTGCACAGTCTATGTTGTTTTCTGTTCGTGGTTTGTTCTGGCGGCCTAGCTGTACTCCGTTTCACTTTAAATGTGAGTGTACGAGAAGCCACAAGAGCGAGTTCCGGGCTTTCAGCGTCCCTGCCGAGCACGCGCGCTCGTGCAGTGCAAAGCACTGTTCAGGGCCGCATGCTCGTGCTTGTAGCATCGGCCGCGTCTGCACTTGAGCTCAAACGAAGTATAGCTTCCTTGGGTGCGCTTCTCAGCGCGCACTGGTATAGTGCAGAGAAGCGACAACCGCAAAATAGGAGTTGCGAATTTACGTATGTTGCTTCGCCGCAGCGCACTTGCGTCCTTAGAGGAGAGAACTCCTCCAAAGCGGGACGTGACACACGATTTCTGAATAAAGCTCTAGCTATAGTACATAACGGGCTGTAATATTCTCCCAAAATCTTTTTCAAACTCGAGAGTTAGAAAGGGTACTTGGATGTTGCGAAAACGTTTGTATGGTCTACTCCTTTGGTTTCATTATTGTGTCGACCGTGCCTTGTTTCGCTATCTCCTCTATAGAGTTTATATCTGTTAGATGTCAGAGTCAATAGAGTAAACGAACACTAAATCGAATGTAGCAGTAAATGGAAAATTGGAAATAACCTTAACGAGTTCGGCGAGATCGGTTTTAAGAAGGCAAATGTGTCGTTCACGGTCTGATTTTTCTTGTCATGAAGTTCCAGATAAAAAAATGTCATCCATGTTCATATTCTGATGAAAGTAACTTTTTATTTTTCATTGGACAGTTTTAGACAGTTTTGTTAGTACCTATAAAACTTGAACAAATCTTCTCTATGGGTACCCTAACTGATTTTATTTTAACATTAGTTTTTTTAAATATATTATTTGTTTTACCCTTGATTCTGTACTGTCTTTCATCAATTAGCACCTTGTTGCCGTGTTTTGTGCTTCTACGCGCAACTAAACAACTTATTCAGGCTTTGGGGAATTCAAACCCGTCGTGCAATCGATGCCAACAAAAGGTTTCACACACGTGGGAAGGCAAAGTAGGTCAACAGGCCAACACATAAATCTTGAAATAACATTCACTGTGATATATGAATGGAAATGAAATCTTCGCTTAGGATCCGAAATGTATTTTGGCTGCTCCGGGAGGATCTTTTCGTGGGTCTAAAGGTTCTCCAAAATGGCTCCGACCAATCACATTACTGAAATGTTTTATTTATTTGCTTTGAGTCGGCGAGACATCTCTTCCAAGTATCTGGTGCGCACGACCATGACCAGCCGTTCCTCTTGCGCGGTTATAGTCCTGGCTTGATCGCCAACACTACAAAGACATCGCGGTCAAGAGAAGGACTACCGGCTTCTTTCTCGGTCCATAGGCGGGTAGATTCCACTGTCACGTCCTCGAGAAGAAGCAGCTCCTCTTGTTTCGTAATGTAATTTCTCATGGGATTCATGTTCATCAGCTCCTCTGAAAGCCAAATGCGAAAGATACGAGGTGTTAACTTGGCATAAAACGTTGTTCCGTTGTTGCGTGTATGGAGGCCAATTAAAACATCAGATGAATATGACCAGTCAAGACAACGACCAGATAAACAAGCGAAAAGCTATTGAATTACTGTGATATTATTTGCTCTAAATGGCAGGTATAGTTGCGATATATCTGGCAAAATATTTCCGCGAGGGCTGAATTGTAGTCTTGTCAGGTGTAATATTTGACAGCGCTTGGCTTCGCGAACACATATTTTTTGTTATACAGCGCACAGCTGTCACCTTACTTGCCGAAAATTTTATAGACTACGCGTGTACTTCGAGCGTAATTATACACTGACGTCATGTCCGGTGACGTCCTTTTGAAGCGCAGCTCCTAGGTGCACGTTTCCGGCTTGAGCGGCGTCGCCATCGGCGTAACCGCGCGCGTTGCATTATGGGACGTTTCCCCACTAGGCAGCGGGTAATTTTTCCGCTAATATTAGCGGGGAAAATTAGCCACTAAAACCAGCGGGGAAAGTTTTCCGCTATATTTAGCGGGGAAATTTCCCCGCTCAATTAATCTGAGAAATGTTACGTCTAAATTTAGCAGGGAAATTTCCCAGCTAAATTTAGCAGAAAAAATGTTACCGCTAAATTTAGCGTGAAAATTTAGCTGGGAAATTTCCCAGCACAATTTAGCAGAAAAATGTTACCGCTAAATTTAGCGTGAAAATTTAGCTGGAAATTTCCCAGCACAATTTAGCAGAAAAATGTTACCGCTAAATGTAGCGGGAACTTTTCCCGCTAAATTTAACGAAAAATTTCCCCTCTAAATTTAGCAGAGAAATTTCCCCGCTAAAACTAACGGAGAGATTTTCGCTAAATTTGGCGGGGAATTTAGCGAAAATTCCCACTAAATAGGAGGGCAGGAGGACAGGGAGGAAGGGAGGGTATGGAGGGGAAGAGGGGAATAACCTCCCTTTGTACCCTCCCCTTTTCCTCCTCAAGAGCTGCGCTCTAATTCGGCGATTGAAGAGAATTGTAAACGTCTTTCATTATTTCTTTGGCAGTTCACAGATTCCACCTACCGATGCAACGGGTGCCCAAGGAGATAAGAGAGCACTGCAAGCTTCGCGTACTGTTTACCTTTTTTTTTTGTTTAGTCTGTTTTCTCCCTCAGTTTTGATTGGCATTATCATCGCAACCATGGTTTAAATATATTAGTAGTATCGTTAAAACTTGAGCGAGTTGGTTTTCTACATTCGTGAAAATTAAAAACCGCGGGAAGATGGCCGAAGGACGAGTAGGTGCACAAAGACAGAGCGCTGTCTGTGTGAAATTATATTAGGGTGTTTTAGTAGATCGTTCCGCTGACTCTGTTAACGATGCCCGAAACTCCACCACCGCCTTTGCGCGTGCACTGTATCATTATCGGGGATATCGGAGGTTTCGGAACGTTCTACTAAAGCTCTCATATTCTCACTCAATTCCTCTCCATCCGCATCTTTTTCTCCCAAAGCCTCCGAAATTGTCTTTCTGCTCCGTTTAAAACAAACTCAATCTACAGACAAACGCTCCACATAACACCCGATCCAAAACTTGCACCGGCGTCAGAAGCCTAAACCAGTCAATTAGCTCCCTATTCCTCAGCAATGATGCCGAGGAGATGCTCACGGATAAGGTGCTCCAGGCCGGTGTAGTACGTGGGCGTTTCTCGTCTCACATCGCAAATCACCGGAATCAGGTTGGCGACCTTCAGAAGACCCGATACGTGGGACAAGAGAGCTTCCTTGCCGACCAGTGCCACGCTCAGCGGAATCCAGTCTTCGCAGATCTGCGAGCACAAGGAAGCATAGATAGGTTCGAGGAAAGACGCAAGAGCCTTGAAGACAACCGACCCCAGTGTTCGTGCGAAGACCGATTGCAGCGGCACTCGCTCTGAACTAGCTGTCTTTCAGCGTATACGTACGGTACACTCAAGGGCGTCCCGAGGATATATAGAACATCGCAATAATCGCCTTCTGCGCACTGCCATATGTTTGTCTAGTGGGCAGTGGAACGCGTATACACCAACACAGTGTTTACGAACAAGCCCGCTTTGCCCACACCAGGTGTGGGCACTGCGCCTGCGCAGAAACCGAATTCGGGAGAAGTGAAGTGTCTGCGCATACGCAGTACCGACAGCAGCGCCACCGGAGTGGCGTGACGTCAGTGAGTTGAGTTGGTCTATACTGAGCGTGCGCCATGGCTGTTAAATGCGAGTTATCAGACGCCGCGTGTGCGTACCCAGCCCAATTACTCGTCATTTTTTTCTTTGCCTGCGTGACAAGCGCCACTTTCTTTCACGAGTCTGACCAGAGCCCACGCTACGATGGAGTAACTCAAACAACGACAAGCGTTCAAAATCACGGCGCTCGTCATTATTCTGCACTTGCACTAATGCAAACAAACAAAACGCGCACAAAAAGAAATTGCGGGATGGATGGATGTATGGATGTTAATGACTGTACCCTTTGTAACGGAGCGGCAGCTTGCGCCACCTAGCGGGATAACGGAGCAGTTCACTGTAGCGCGATTGGTTTATAGCCGGGTACGGCGAGCGCACAAAGACGACGAGCGCGGTGACGATGCGCTCTTGGGGCCGCTCGATATAGTATATGCTACATTGAAATGTAACCTAGCCTGCGGTCAGAGTGTGTATAAATACTGCTTTGCGATGTAATCGGTAATCCTATTTGAATTACGAAGCCGATCAATTTATAATGCCGATCGGTTTCGGGATGGAGACTCTTGCGGAAAAATAGGTGGACGTCCTTTTATTACAGGGACTGTAATTACGCGCCCAATGTGCGTTGGGGCGGGATAGTGGTGGCCTTGACAAGAAGACCAATGACTGCACTTTCGAATGCACCACTGGGCGGTTATATTGTCACGAACGGAGGTGACACGAAGACGAGCAGTGAACTCAAAAATAACGGTTTAATAGGCGAACTTGTGCCAACCAAAAATAAGTAAACGAACGAAAGAGCGTCGAGGCAGCAGAAAAGCAGGCGGCGATTCGGCGGCGACAACAGAGCAGCGCGGGACTCTGACTCGACAAGGTCGCGGGTAGCTGCTTATCTACAGTGCGTCGCTATCTCGAAAGTTCGGCAAAGGAGGCTCGAGCGTCGCGCGCTCGGGGCGAGGATGAACTGGCACTTTCGAGAACAACAAAGCAAAGGGAAAGTTACAACTAGTGCGAGAATGAATGGGAATCTTCTAGAAGACCGTGACCGAGCGTTGCTTTCTCGGCTCTGCGGGCGGCATTATCCCCCTTTTAAAAGTGCATCGTCCCGATGCAACGTGAAAGGAAAACAGAAATGGCTAAAAAAATTTACGGTGAAACGAAATAAACATGCAGTATCGCAATCCTATCGTGCGTAGAACGGCTTGAGTCGAACGACGTGGACGACTTCGGGTCGTGGCTGGCGGCGTCCTGATGGTCGGGTTCCGTCGGGGAGCACCTCGTAGTTCAAGTCCCCAAGGCGGCGGATGACCTTGTAGGGTCCGAAGTAGCGTTTTAACAGTTTTTCGCTGAGTCCGCGGCGGCGAATGGGCGTCCACACCCACACCCTGTCTCCGGGCTGGAACTCTACGTCGCGGCGACGAAGGTTGTACCGGCCAGCGTCGACACGTTGCTGGTCCTTTATGCGAAGGCGAGCTAGCTGGCGCACCTCTTCTGCTCGTTGGGTGACCAGCTGGGCGTCGTCGGTGCCGTCGTCCGTCGGGTCGTGGGGCAGCAGGGCGTCGTTCGTCATCGGCAATACCACCTCCCGGTATTGCCGCACTCAGTTTTCCCGGCGAGGCAGGGGGGACAGGCTTTCTCGGCGGGACCTACGATGAGGCGATGCAGGGCGTTGTGGTGACGGCGATCGGAAACCGCGGCGGGGAGACGGTCCCGGGGATGGCGACCGGCGGAGGTATTCGTCGATGTCCCGGGGTCGCTCGCCGTAGCGTGGTCGCGGGTCGTCGGGGTGGAAGCCGCGTAGCCCCAGCTGCCGGTACGGGCAACGGCGGTAGACATGGTCAGCTTCCCCGCAATGGTAACAAAGCGGGCGTCGGTCGGCCGTTCGCCACACGTCGGTTTTTCGCGGCGAGGGTCGCTCTGGTCGGACGTGCTGCCGATCTTCGCGTCGTTGGGAGTACTGCGGCGCTGGAGGGTCACGTCGTGGTGGCGCAGGAGGTTGACTGGCAGCAGGTGGCGGTCGTCGGGCCATGGCGGCGTAGCTCACCGTCGATTGCTCGAGCGGAGCAGGGTTGACAGAAGCCCGTGGTTCGATGGCTCTCTCAAGCTCTTCCCTCACAACTTCGGCGATGGACAGCGAAGCCGGGGGTCGGCAGCAGGCAGCAGTTTCTTGAGTTCTTCGCGAACGACTTGACGGATCATCTCGCGAAGCTCGTCGGTGCTGGTGCTGAACTCGGAGCTTGCCGCTGCCAGAGTCGAAACGTCGTTGAGCCGATGGTAGTGGCGCGCTCGGGCCATTAACGCCCGCTCGATGTTTGTTGCTTCGGCAACAAATTCTTCGACGGTCGTCGGGGGGTTGCGAATAAGTCCGCCGAAGATTTCGCTTTTCACGCCTCTCATAAGGAAGCGTAACTTCTTCTCGTCGGTGGCTTGCGGGTCGGCGCGGCTGCTCAGGCGGAGGATGTCTTCAACGAAACTGGTGACCGTTTCGTTGGGGCCTTGAGTCCTCGCCTGGAGAAGGTCTTCGGCCCGCTGCCTGCGATGCTGATTCATGAACGCCCGCTTCAGCTCGGTGACGCAGGCGTCCCACGACGTGAGCGCAGCCTCGTGGTTCTCGAACCAGTGCCTCGCAGTACCCTCCAACGAAAAGTAGAGGTTCTGCAGGTACTGCTCGGCGGTCCATCCGTTATGGCGTGCCACGCGCTCGTAATGTTGGATCCAGTCCTCGACGTCCTCGTGGATCTCCCCGTGGAAAGGCGTCGGAGTCCGAGGGGCGACGGGCAGGTAAACGACGGGGGCTGCTACTGTGGTCTGCGCCGTCGAGGAAGCCATCGTCGTTGTCACTTGCCTTGTCCTCGCCGGGAGAGGTCCGAGTTCAGGAGCTTGCCCTTGAAGACGGCGGCTGGCACGATGCTCCGAGTCTTCAACGGAAGGTCGTCGGGAAATGGGGCTTGCTGAACGAGTTCTTGTAGGGGTACGCTGCACGGGTTTCATACCCCGCACCTCCACCAGAAATGTCACGAACGGAGGTGACACGAAGACGAGCAGTGAACTCAAAAATAACGGTTTAATAGGCGAACTTGTGCCAACCAAAAATAAGTAAACGAACGAAAGAGCGTCGAGGCAGCAGAAAAGCAGGCGGCGATTCGGCGGCGACAACAGAGCAGCGCGGGACTCTGACTCGACAAGGTCGCGGGTAGCTGCTTATCTACAGTGCGTCGCTATCTCGAAAGTTCGGCAAAGGAGGCTCGGGCGTCGCGCGCTCGGGGCGAGGATGAACTGGCACTTTCGAGAACAACAAAGCAAAGGGAAAGTTACAACTAGTGCGAGAATGAATGGGAATCTTCTAGAAGACCGTGACCGAGCGTTGCTTTCTCGGCTCTGCGGGCGGCAATATGTAACGAAGGAACTTCGGAGAGCGAGGGTGTATCGTAACAAGCCATCGGCACCACAACGGGAATTTTCAATTCAATTAAAGGTTACGATACTATTTTAAAGTGCAAAACCAACTTTTGACACAGCGGCTACGTTCACCAATTTAAGATACTGGTACGTAACAGTTACAGACAAACAGTTTATAGTTTTTTTCAAGACAGACCCTGAAAACAAAATTGCGCTCTCTGAATTCAAGTATAGGCGTGTAGAATTCGGGGCTTTACTCGTTACAGAAGTTGGAAACATTTCTTAAGATTCCGGCGTCGTTTTGCCCGTTTAAATATTCGTATTCCGACTTACAAATGCCTCCACAATGACACACATGAGGACCAGAACACGAACGTGATTTCGACATTACAATTTTAGAAATGAGGAACAGCGATTTGATACTTTTGTTCAAAATTCTTGCTTATAATCATGCAAGCAACTGCGTACGCACCTATTCAAGTTTGAGTAATGATGTCGGAACTTCGAGGCATGACTAGAACACAAAATTTTTTGGTTAAGATTGATATCGTTACTCTACGCTCAGTTCCAGATGCCTTATTACTTGCTTTATAAACAGGTCGTGTCCCATTCATGTCAAGCGAGCTTGCTTATTTTTCGTCCCTGTAAGATAATATCATAGCTCTTTTTCGCCAGTAAATATAAGTAGTGGGTCTGGCTTGCCCAGTTTGGGGTATGGTTTCTGCTTACGTGTCACTAATCCAGCCTCACCTCAGCGTACTTCTTCCAGCGATCTATTGTGGCCAACTTCAGGCGGAATCGCAAGTGCGCGCTGGCGGCGTAAAATCGAAAGAAGCATTTCCCTCCTGGTTTCATCAGGTCCGCCACGTTCTTGAACGCCTTTTCCTGGTCCTTCACCCAGTTGAAGCAAAAGAGCGAAAAGACGCGTTCCAACTGGCCATACTCGCTTCACGAATCCGGGTACGTGATTCGCCAACGATGTCGAGGACGTCGTAGGTGATTTTCGGATAGGGGTAATTCACTTCTCGCGTAGTCAACCATGTGTTTAGAGACGTCGACGGCGACGATCCTTCGGCAAGGCAGACACCGGGCCAACAGGCCGTCACGCGTGATGTCGCCCGTCCCGCAACCAATGTCGAGGTACTGCTGATCTTCGTTATTCTCGCTCTTAAAATAGTCTTGCAGGCTGTCCAGTTCATCCATGGCCGCTGAAAGCCGGGGTCTTCGCCCAGCGTCCATGTACAGCTGCGGCTTCAGGGGAGTATATGCGGCTGCCTTTTTCGGTCATAGTTGAACGGATGGGAGTCAGTGAAGTAAATACGGAAACACACTATTATAAAGCGCACGACGACCGGATGCCACCGCAGAACGTAAATGGCACACTTTGAAAAGCTGTTGCCCGTCATAACCAGGCTGCGTCAGTGGGTGTCTGTGCGTGCGCGCAACACGTGCAGGCGTGTGCGCGCATGTGCGCGCGTTTGTGTATGTGTTAGTGTGTGTGTGCGTTTGCGAGTGGAATTAAATCACGCCACTTCACCGTAGAAGTGCAAAAGCGACAGCGGCAACGTTTGCAAGAATGCGCACCAAGCCCTACGCGAAGTTGGCACCACGCCTTTTCATAAGGTTAAAATTAAGGCGGCGTTTCCGGGGCCCGCTGCAACACGTGACCACGCTTTCCGGTGCATCGCACATAAACGCCTTTCGACGCTTTCGGCGAGCGTGAAGATCGCCCCCTGTCCTCGGTGCTGTGCGAGAAGTTCCGAGATGGAAGAAATATAAAAAAAACCGAGCGTTTCGGGATCCGAGCCGGGCCGCCGGCTCACGATCTGGACCAGAGGCAACGTGGGTTTCGCACGTCCTGGAGAACGAGATCGTTTACAAGCGCTCTGATAACGCCACGGCGCTTTGCCTCGCCGAACCTCGCCGACCGCGTCCGGGCCGACATGGACCCCGAGGCTGAAAGTCTCCGGCGAAGCCAGGAGCAACGCCGAGATAGGAGTTGCTCGGTCTGCGCTACCATGCAGTGCTCGGAGCTCTCGGCGTCGTTCGTGCCTGCCCCGAAGCCTCTGTGGACTTCCTCGGACGCGCAAGTCGTATAATTCGAAAGGCTTGGACGGGGGCCGCCCTCACCGAGCAGCTCAGCTTTATCCCGCTCACTTATGATGTCAATAAAAGCTCGCGTTTCTTCTCCGGAGAAGACTGCGGGCGGGCACACGGAACCGCTCTCCGTGCCGGCGACGACGTTGGCCGCCGCCATGTTCTCAGCTGTTCACTCGCTCCCGCAGCGAGTGCCTTCCCAAAATCCTCCCCGCTCCAAAATGCGATGCGATTTCCGTTGCGATGAGCGTCTTTAGCGCATTATGGTGTTTACTTGACCGCATTGAATGCGACAACTGGAGTCGATGCGGCTCCCTTATTTTGGGTATTGCAAGCTCACCTGATTGGGCCTCGCACTCACACCACTTGTAATGCCTTCGCTGAGGTTTGTTTTTTTTTGTGTAGTGCTGAGCACGTGAAAACTCATTTCTACGTCCGAAATCGGCTAGATTCAACGTGGTAAGACAATCGAAAGTGCCAGATCTATAGCACCACCGCCAGTGCGCGTTTCTTATATCTGGGTAGTGACGTCAGAATAGCTGGCGTCCCGATGATATTTATTTTGGAACGCGAGAAACGGCGTCTCTTAGCTCACAATTAGCGTAGCAAACGCGGTGCGGCGCAGCGCCTTCAAATATTGATTGGTGGCAGATATCAAGTTCCTGCTCGCCGATGAGCGAGAGGCGCACGTTCTGCGCTAGGCTGCTCTTGCGCCCAACATCGGAGTATAAACAGAGCCTTTAGCGTCTTAGCTTTGACCTGTGCTTTAATGGCGTTCAAACTTTTGCTGTTGTGTCTTTGTATTGTGGTCACACACGGACCTACACACAGCGGCACCCGAGAGAACATCTCCTGCTCGACTCGGAAGGCTCCTGAGAGCTTGGATTACAATACTCGACTCAGGTTCCGCGTCGTCGGCAGAACTTGTCGCACGCTCGCGTAACATGGCTCATCCCACCCTTGCACCGCAGATACTGCTCTCTAAAGTCACTGTTTGGGTTCCCAGAGTGAAGGTTCGTTCTAGAACCGCAGTGCGGCGCTGAAACCAAAGCCATGGCGCCGCCATCTGGGGTCCACGCGTCGACGGGGGTATGAAGACATTAGTGACCGACATTCGAGCGTATTGAAGAAGCTGGTTCATTTTGTGATACGCGGAACGA
This sequence comes from Ixodes ricinus, assembly GCA_037355805.1. NCBI lineage: Eukaryota > Metazoa > Arthropoda > Arachnida > Ixodida > Ixodidae > Ixodes > Ixodes ricinus. The sequence goes on along the minus strand of JAZHYW010040811.1, from coordinate 205,431 downwards.
ACCAGCCGTAATCGGCACTCACCTCACAAAGCTTGCTTCTTGAAGTTGGCCCGAAATCTTTCCGTTTTACTATGGCCAGCCAAGCCTTCTTCCTCCGTCTTGCAGTTGCGTTCTTTACAAACGGGATCCGGATGAGTCTCTTTCCATCCTCCGTCCTGCTATAGCACCCAAAAGCGCAACAAACAGGCACTGTGTCACTAAGTACACAATCTCCTTGCTTTGACGTCGGTAACCGCGTGGTGAAGACGACGCGTAAACGCGGGTTCGATGAGCAGCAGAGCGTGCGTGTGTGCATTTGTTTGCTGGACCCAAGATGGTGGCGATTAGAGCCGTCGAAGAGCTGATGGAGGTGAGTCTGGCGCGATGCTTTTCTCACGTGATCGCTGTCGTCCAATGATGCTCACCAAGCCAAAACATGATCGGCTAGAGCGAGGATGCTGTCGGCAAAACGCAAAAAGAAAAGGAATGCGTTACTGTGGGTACCCATACAGTGACTCTACTGCTCTATTGTCTGGTGGCGGTATTGCCTCGCAATTTCACCAGTTCTCACCATCGTGAGGCAACCCTACGCACGAGGATGTGAAAGAATACAACTCAAGATCACCTGGAGACTGCACACGAGACTCGGTCGCGGAGTCGACAAAGCAAACCGGCACAACGCTGCAGTGGCGAGCCGGTTCTCCCCACGCAATCACCAACAACCCCAGCTCAGCCATGCCAGACAAATGGTAACACGGAGAACACTCTCCTTCTCAAAGCAAACACTCTTCAGCAAGCAAGTTCATCATCACGCCTGTCTTCCCATCTCCGCAGCAAACGGAAACTCCCGGCCCCGGTCATTCCCCTCGACTCCCGGAGGCAACTTCCACCACTTAGGCCGCCGACTCCCGAACAAAGATTGCGGCGTCTTTCACCCTCCCTCCTTCACCTATATATGCAAACTTTGGGTCAATAAATGTAATTGCTAGTTGGTGGTCATTGTAGTCCGTCCCCCTTTTCTATGTATCTTCCTCATGTTTAATTAATAGCGTGTAATTCGGCGATTTTAATCTAATAATGAAGTACACTTTTTCGAACCGGTAGTAAAACGCGCCATTTTGAAATTCTTGAGTAATCGGAAGAGTAACGGTTACTTTTTTTTCCCAGAAACTCCCCATTACTTTCCCTCTCAAGTAATAAAGTAATATAATTAAAACATTTTAACCAAGTGTAATGGTATTTGTTACTTTCTTTAGCGACGTGTATAAGACTGGGCGCTATTAATATTTTATAGCCACTCAACTGAGTACAAGGCGCGGTTAAGATTATAATTTAGGTCTGGGATTCTTTTTTTTGTCATTGTTATTGGCGAATGCGGTCATCTGATTGGCTTTGGAGGGATAATCAGATGCATGGGTGTTAATTGCCGCGCCCTGCGGTTGGTAGGTCGGCAGGGACTATAGTTGTCATAAGTTGGACTCCACTGCTAATGTAGAACCCCTAGTAGTCGCCAATAGCTATACGTTACGACGTTCGTTCCATTAAAACTTGGCGTTGACAATTGTTGGGCCGCAGCATAGTTGACAGAAATTCTAAGTGGAACTGATATCAATATACAATGGGCGCTACTCCCGAATGACACGTACATTCTGTGTCGTCCGGGTTTCTTCGTGATCCCCAGTTTTGCCTGAAAGTTTGCTTAAACAGACCAGCGAACATAGTTGCAATTGTATCCCAAATATTAGGCCGAAATAATATTTTTGCGTATGTTATTGATCTTACAATTTTTGTCCTCGTCGTGTGTTTCAAACTGAAAGGCCCTACTGGCAACAAGCAAAAAGTTGACGCCAGCGGCAATAAGGGGTTCACTCTTTGGACTGCACAATTTGTACCCAAATGATTACAACCAGTTTCACGGTGTCGAAAGAATGCTCTGGAAACTCGCTCCAGCACCCCGCACAGCAGCACGAAGCTAATTGCTGGGCATAATTGTTTTGTTTTTAATTCCTTCTCGACTGACAACCCTGCCTGCCACTGACGTCATAGCACTGACAAGCGCGTGGGTATATTTGAATTCTTGTTTTGGCCTCATTTTCATTTTCTGCTTTCGCAATACTTATTATGAATTTCACGTTACTAAATAGCATCACCTAAAGGGTACAGGCAAGGGATTGACAAAATAGAGTTAGTTGGGGTAGCTGGAAAAATCGCCGGAGTACCCATTTCAGTCCCGTTCGTACACCTGAGCTCAGGCAAATTAAAATCTCTTACGTAGAGAGATTTTCAGAAGTTTTAAGGCACTCGCGCCGTCTATCGTGTGGTCGTAGAACACTTTCACTTTGAATCATTTCTTTTCGCGCATCATTATTTTCTTTTTGGGCTCCAAACAATTTTGACAGTATCATAAACGACCATTTCTCAGAGATTATGTACATCTTAACTTGAAATATCGCAAAACCTTCGTGCGAGCGAGATGATGTGCCACGGTCACCTCACAGATGTCGCCAGCGTACCAGCGTGTTTTCTCGTCCTAAGAGGTTTTAAGGCGCAGGGTTCCTAATAAAACGCAAGAGTGTGAATGGGCCTTTACAGTGAGTGCGCCGGTGTCGACACCTTTCACCAATGACGTCACGCACCTCACGCGAGCCGATCTGGCGCCAGCACTCCCGCCCTTTCAAGTAGTGCAGTGGCCGACGAAATAAGCTACAATGAACGGACGGGGTTCAGGTAACACAAAGCACACTGTCCCTCGAATACCACGCCTGTCATTACTTGTTCATAATTTAATTTGCGCTCAAAAACACGCGGCTTTCCAAGTATCACTGTGGTGGGTCTAGGCTATAAATAGTTACATTATTCTGTCCTACTGAAGATAGTTCTCTTAAAATATTTGATTTATTCCTTTATTTTTGTTTTGTTTTTAATAGTGATGCGTACTCTATAAACCATGGGCGTAATGAAGTTTTAATATTTTCAAATTATTCTATACGGTATCAGTGTGAAAACCATAAAAGGTATTGTAACTAGTTCTAAGAAACTTTTTAGAATGTATATTTTACTAAGGCCGGTATCCGTGCTTGTACCCCAGAGAAGGCTGCTATAACACAAGGGTTATATGATTATTTTAACAGTAATTTGAAGAGTTGAGCTGTTGCAGCACGTCAAACCGACAACATATGAAATTTTTGTAATTAAGTAAATAATATGACTGTCCTATGACATATTAACACAGAAAAACAACACCGAGCGTAATAAAATTGTTCGCGATTTGGGACCTGTTCCAATAGCAATGTGTATTGTCGAGACATCGTCTGAATGAATTGGTCGATGCCATCAACGGTCTCTTTAAGTTCAAGAAGGCTTTCTAGCCAAGCATTTATATTGTGAAGCAAATTCGCCACATCAAAAGCACCTTCTTGGTTTTGGCCACTCTTCGCTTTTGCACGTTTATACGTCGGGCACCACTAATTCGTACGGTAAGTGTCACCTTTCAATCGATTGATAGGTCACTGAACTGCTGAGAATTCTACAAGATGATCAAATAATTTACAATCAGCACACGTAAGAAAGCCCCATCATCTTGAAACGCCTCATCATAAACCAAACATTTGTCATTTGGGGGTTTTGCCATTTGAACCTTTCACCAACATGAAAACCCTCACTAAAAATGCCAACAGTTGCAGTCAGACGCATAACTTAGTATACGGATGTGCAAAAGAAGTAAAGCAGAAATATTGCTCACCTGTACGAAGAACAGAGAGTTACACACAGCGCAGAATGTTCGTCATAGACCGCGAAGATCGTTGTGTCGGAGCACGGTTTGTATGTCAGAGAGGGCACGACACGGCAATCTTTGCTGAGAGTTAACGACTCCAGGGCCGGTTTGCTCACCTTGCGGCCGCGGCTGCGGCTGCGGCCAAGAGGGATATTTGCGTCACGTGACCATCTTCATGGGGACAACGAAGTACCTAGCGTCCCGGCCTAATGGCGGAGAAATCCGTATCGCTTCAAGCACAAAAGCCTAATTTCGCTCGCAGAAACTGTCTGCAGGGGACTTTCAACCTGAGTCCAATTGACCGCCCTTTATACTGGAGAAGCGGCGGGTAAAGTTACGGCCAGGGAGGGTAAATATGAGGCAAAATAAAGAAAAACCGCGCGAGATAAAAGCGGTGGCAGTATATTTATATACCTTCGCCAGCACCGGCGGCTCGCGCCTCCTCTTGTGGTCGAGAGGTTAGAGTGCCGGCACTTGGCGTCGCGGCGTGAAAGTCCCGGGTTCAAATCGCGCCAGAAACTCCTTTTTTTCTGCTTGTATTTGACTGCATTCTCACTAAGAATGTACACAAGGCCGTATGAGCTTTATAAAATTATTGAGCGGGTACTTCTGACTCACCAGTTCGTTGTTCTTGACCTCGGAAGAGCGCATACATGTCTCTGGCTTTCTTTACCAACTTCCGCCACGCCTCCTGCGGCTGCCGTGCACTCCGCGGAAAGCTTATGTCGTTGACAATATCTTCCCATGCCTGTCTCTTCGTTCGCCAGGTAACTGTGCTGCTGAATTTCTCTAGAATTTGTTGTTTTCGTTCTCCAATGGACCTTTTTCACATACCGACGGCACCAGGCGGTGGCTGCACGAACTAAAAATCGAGGAAGGGACCCACCTGCGCTACCAATCGATAATGGGAGCTACGCTACCAGTTTCTTCGTTCTCTGAGCAGCGGGGCGTGCCCAACGCGCCGTCCAAGTGGGGCATCCGTGGCGTCCACTTAAACGTCCTGTTATTCTTTCCGTCCGCTTTCTTTTTTGCGTAACTCAATTATATGTATGCTGCAATTACGTTTTCTACTCGCTGATCTACAGCCTCCTGCCGAATTTCCTCGATTTTGGTGCCAACTTCCGCCGCTTGGCATCGGGCGCTCGCGCGTGCAGAACGCTTCTCGGAAAAGGTCCATTGCTCTAATTAATTCCATTTGTTGATCCAAAGTCATTTTAGGTGTCTGCGTTCGAGAGATTGTTTGCGATGTCGACGCATGACTCATTTTTGCATTCGGTTTGTGATCGTCTGCTATCCATACTAAAATTCAACACGTAATGTGTTAATATTACAAAACGATTGCCACAGCGAGATGTAAAAAGTAAAAATATAACTTTTATCACATTCCATGCAAGTAAAAGTATAATATCTTTCATTTCGGTTTTACGACTTTCTCAGAGGTTTGACTTGTTGCCTTGACTGTAGGATTTCGCTCAATCAATGCATCCACGGCTGCTATTTTTTTCGTGTGTGTTGATTTCGTAGAATCTTTTTTTAATTGACACGACTGCAGTGTGTATTAGTACTAAATAGGCGCCTCCACTGTTATTGAAAAGAGTCGTAGCAAGAGCGTTGTATATTTAAAAACGCATAAAATAGTAGTTGCTGGGAAAGGATGCTTGTTTCGGCCCCGTTTGCGTGAAAGTCATAACGATGCTGTAATCTTGGTGTCCTTTTAATGAACATTTTGAAACGTTCGTGTTTGCGCGTTAACTTGGCTTGATCTTGGTTTCCTTTTAATGAACATTATGAAACGATTGTAGAAGCGCGTTAACTTGGCTTACCGTAACCTTTTTTTTCCCGGTTTGTCAGCCGAACAAGTGGGGCAAACAGTAAAAATCGTGTAAGGCGCAGTAGTCCTAGTGGATGATTAGTAAAAAACGATCACACTTAAAAAACAAAACACACTCGCAGAATAAAAAAAAAGTTTCCGCTGAGAATTGAACCCTGAACTTTCACACCGCGACGGCAAGTCCCGGCGCTCAAACCGCTCGACTGCTGCAGACGCTGCTCGGACCGGCGCTGGCACAGATATATAAATACACAACCACAGCTTTCGTTTTGCGTGCGTTTTTCTTTATTTTGGCTTATATTTACCTTCCCTGGCCGTAACTTTACCTGCCGCTCCTAAAGTATGATGGGGCGGTTAATTGGACTTTAGTTGAAAGCCTCTGCAGTCAGTTGCTGCGAGCGAAATTAGACTTTTGTACTCGAAGCGGCACGGACTTCTCTGCCATTAGGGCAAGGACGCTAGGTACTTCCTTGTCCCCATGGAGCTGGTCACGTGACATAAAAATCCCTCTTGGCCGCAGCCGCAGCCGCGGCCGCAAGGTGAGAGCAAACCGGCCCAGGCGCGATGACGAGTCAGTTAAGACTGCCTCGCAGCTCCGTCAAAGTGAAGATACCGAGGAATCGGCGCGGTTGAAGCGTGGTTTCACGGTGGATCTATTTTATTTCCTTTAATCCGCACTACATGTTTTAATTCTAATCACAATAATTCCACGCGCGACACCCTGTTTCACGTGAGCGTTCTTTGAAATTCACGCGCAAGGTCATATAGCTGTGACGTCATAACCTTATCGACCAATCAAGACTTTCCCGTCACAACGCCACCGACGCCGGCTTTTCTGCCACACGAGCTCCTTGACGCTATGGCGTTAAAAATTTCCACTCTGGGCGTAATGTTCGTCACCAACTGCCTACGTCCTACGTCTCTGAAGATGCCAGCGACTATGCGGGCAGAAGCTGAGGGAGAGTAGGCGAAGAGAGCAGGCGGACGTGTCGGAACACTATGCTCTGGTTGGAATGATTAGTGGGTAAATGCAAAGCAAGCTACCGCTGTTTCCACTGCGCTAGTCGAACGCGTTAGAACACGGAACTGCAGCGTTCGACGTTTACCTTTCGTAAGCCGTTACACGATGATTAATAAACCATACTTGTCTCAGTCCGGTTTTCACAGGTCTGTCACAGGTATTTCAACTTTTGAATGCTCGTCAACAGACAAACTTTCACTGGTGGTAGATTAAGTTTCTAAGGTCGAGCTAGACGGGTTATATACACTTCGAAACCGAAGTTTGTCTGCGTGCACATAACGAGCATGAGCAGCCACCCGCACCAGGTAGATAACCAGACCGATTTATTTCAGTAACTTTCCTCTGGTCCAGTTTACCGTCTCCTCCCGCGCGCTGCAAACACAAACTGGATCTCCAACTTGGAACGCCTTGTAGAGGACCTCTGCGCCCGTCAACCAGTTTCTATAGTCTCGGTTGCGTTTTCTCTTTTTTTTATTGCCTGGCACATGTGGCACTGTGCTTGAACTGCGACAATATTGTCCGTGGAAGTCGTCCCAGAAACAGCTCTTCAGGGGCCTTGCCAGTAACTGTGTGTAGATGAGCAGGAAGCTGGAGAGCTTCTCCTGGATGATCGGCCGTCATCCTCCAGTACCTGTTCGTACCGCGCTGGCTTCACTGTTTGCACAGCTCGCTCCGCAGAGCCATTCGAGGCCGGATGGTCAGGTGGCGCCATCGTGTGCACCACACCTGGAGTTTTCAAGAACTTCTTGAACTATTCACTTCGCGGCATTGAGGACCGCCATCCGCAACCACTTCTTCGAGCAGTCAGAATTGCGCGAATACAATCATTAGTCTCTCAACAGTCAGCAGTGCTGACGTTGAAGACATGGGTAGAACTTCCACCCACTTAAAATGACTGTCGACCAGAACAAGCAAATTATTCCCTTCCTTCGCAGCAAAGTCCAAAAATACCCTCTCAAACACCTGCGAAATCATTTTTCGCGGCTGCAGTGGCACTGGAGGCACGTCGTTTTGAACTGCCTGGCAGATCTCGCAGGATAGCACCTTGTTTTCGATCAGTGCGTCCATTCCCGGCCACCATACATGGCCCTGGCCAGTTCCTTCATGCGCAATACGCCTGCATGCCCGTCGTGTGGGCTATCGAGGACCGCAGGTTGGAGTGCTTGAGGAATGACCACTCGAATCACAAAGTAGGTAGTCCTGACCCGTCAAAAGCATCTCCCGTCTCTTCCAGAAGGGCTGCAAGGTTGCTTCCTGCAAGGATGCTGGCCATCCTCTCTTGCTACGCTAGAGAACACGTTGCAGCAAGGGGTCCTTCAGAGTATCCTTCCCGACATCTGCACTCGGCAGAAGTGCTCTGTCTGCAAGAGAAAAATACTTCAACATACTTTCCGTGTACCTTGCTTTAGGAAGGGTCCTCGACAGCGACGACACATGGGAAGGAGCAGGTTTTCCCGGTGCTGTTGGGTGGAAAAGGGAGGGGTTCATATTGACGTTCAGCGATGTGCGAAGAGAAATGAAGAAAGACAAACAATGCGAAGATCTGCGGGGAAGGCGTGCGGAAGGAAACGAGTTTCGGTAGAACATATTTTACGTTTCTCGTTGGGTTAGAGAAGTCGAATGTTACAGCGAAATAGAACGCGGTGGAAATTTATAAAACTTTCCAGCATTACGCGTAGAGCATGGATACTGCCGAAGTACGATTTCATATAACGCAAGCTATGTTTGCAAACACCAGTTTTGACACTATCATTAGCCAATGAAAGGGAAGACGATCCCTGATGCGTTCTCGTCGTAGCGCCGTTATTGGCGGGTCGTCGGGGCTCTCCTCTCCTACCTCTTCGCGTGGCGCTGTCATTGGAAACACCCGACTTCTCTCTCGTTGTGCCACGAGGAGAGAGTAAAAGGGATTTCCTAGCTCCGCTGCGATGACAAAAAACGAACGCCGAAGCCGAAATACTTGCATAGTCGCACCTGTAAAGCTATCGCTTTAGAAAGCTTTGGCAAACGTCATTTGTGCTTTTCAAGCTTCAAGTCAGGCAATGTTCAGAGATCAGAAGACAATTATTATGCAAGCTATGAGCAGCATTGAGGCTGGTTCCCCGATCGGAGTGGTTCTTTAAAGAGTACGTGCATCAATTAAATTTTTAAACAGTCTACTACTGCACTCACTGAAAATGCAAGAAACGCAGGGTGTGAAAAGTAACAACATGTTAGTATCGACTATCAGTAAATCAGGTTGCTTCATCAGCCCTTAAACTCAGCGAAGAAAGAATCAGAAAGAAATGGGGTTATAGTAAGTTCCACCGTGCATTTCTTCAACTGTAAGTGATCCCACTACAACAGCTCGTAATGTAATTGACCAGGAACTCTATTTCAAAGCCGTTGTTTTAGGTTGAATGACTTGCACTGAGCGTTGGTCTCACGTGCTGAACGCAATTTAAGTACGCATGAACCGTATAAATTAATGTACACTCAACCAAATAGGGCACCATAAGAAAACATCACTTGCGAGCAAATATATATTTTTTCCACGCCGTAGTAATCGTATGTAACAAAAGCCTCGTGGTATATTTTGGAGTCAAATATTGTCCAACAATGGCTAGTCATGAAGGAGACCGATGTATTGCTTTTTCAGATAAAAGTTTAATTTGCGTTGGTTGGAACGTTAGACATGGTTTCACATTCAAATATCTAAAATAAATACACACCACTAGAGTCACTGACAGCTTTTAAAGAAAGGCACGGCGTGGCTAAATATGTTCACGCTTCTTGCTTCCTGATTGGTTCCAGGGAGTTCTCATTTGGTATTTCTGCAATCTCATTGGCTGCGAGCGATAATAAGATGCTCGGCACTAGCCACTCCCCTTATAGTATTAACCTCTTGGTCACTACACCCTATATTAGATAAACTAAGCCGCCTCGGATATGCGTTTTCACTGCGTCCGTTCTTTCATTATGAAAATATGATGCTTGGAATCAAGTAAATTCTTGCGAATGTCTAAGGAGGTTACAGCTTCAGTCAACGCGTGACTGTACATGCTTTCCCTTAGTCTTCCAACACTCCTCTTTGCTACCTATTTACACTCTGCATAAAGTAAAGCAAAGTCTAAATTAAGCTACTGATTACGTACTTGTAACGTGCAAATAACCAGTCACGATCTCGTGCCACGCAGTGCCATAATTAGCAGGCGCATGCCTTGTGAAAAAATAGTTACTATATTGTGCTTTGTTGGCCTTAGCACCATTGTTTGCTTTACGGGCAATACAGATATGTCCTACAAGAGTTTACTTGTGGACATATTATCTCGACAAAACGTTCGGGTGCTATTGTAGTATAATGTGTTTCTTACATGTGGGATTACGACGGATTTAAACATACTGTAGATATCTTACATCATGGGTATAGTTATCGGCATCTTAGATGTGGGATTAAGATAGATTGAAACGCATGGAGATAGCTTACAACGCGAGTTCAGTTATCGGCCAGCGTAAAGAGAGCGCGGGACATTAGAGCAAACTTTGCTTAATAAGTTCAGTTTGTGTCTTGAGCGTGCCATCTTTAGTATTGGACGTTCAGGATTAGCTCACGCCAACACACGGAGCTCATGATGATGTAAGTGACTGAACATTAGCTGTCCCAACGTTACTCCCTACCAGTCGCTTCCGTAAAATTAGTATAGCTCGATAATTGCAACTAGTTGAACGCCAGTTTTTTTAAAACGCGTCGCCGGTGACGTAGACATCGTCGATTGGGTGGAAAGGAAAAGGAAACGAGTGGTTGTAGAGTGATCGTAGGGCGCTAGCATTAAACAACGCCGCAGCTACGGCACGAGTATTGCGGAAACATTTTTTTGGAATAAACGTCTTCACACATATATCACTCGGAATTTACGTTCCTTATAACAGGCACGTTCTCGTGCACAAAACGGAGACACTCCGGCTTTTGAGCTTGGGGACGTGTTTCCAGATAATTCATTAGCCTTGACATGTTTGCCGCCACGTCGTCGTCCATCTTTAGAATGCCCTCCACAGCCGGACAGTTCTCAACAATCCATTTCATACAGTAGACAAACTTGTACGTCAGGTTTCTGACGGCGTCTCTGTACGGTAACACAGCGATGTCGCCATGTTGGGACGCCTCTTCTTTCACTTGCTTTGCGGTATAGCTGTACGGGTACAGGCCGACAAAAAACACGGTGGTCCAATGGTGGTACGTGGAAAGGTCCCATTTCTCGAGGAGATGCACATGAGCGCTCAATGTCGAAAGCGTCCAGGTGCCGTGTGAATCAAAAACAGGTTATCTGGCTTTTTCTTGCAGGCCGAGGCCATGGAGTCGGGTCTGGGAAGATAACCTGTGTCTCCCACTGGGAAGGGAAGTTCCGCGTACCCGTTTCTCAATATCTCCTCTGGGTTCCAGAGTTTGGCGGTGTTGCAACTTGCGCTGTTCTGTTTTAGGGTGATGTTCCAGATCGGCGGTGTGCAGGTCCTGTGTAGCTGTGTAGCGTAGATACACACCCCTGTTCCTTACGATGCCACCAAGACGTAGCATAGTTTTCGACTTAATGACAGTACCATAGCCTGTGAACCTGAAATAAAAACAATTATCACATTGAATATTTTCTAAACAAAATATAATAAATGTATTGCGCTTCATTTGAGTTTATAGAGCAGAGGGCTTAGCTCACCTAAGGGTCGTTTTATTATTACTGTCTAGATGAAAACTCTATGCAGCATTCAACGGCTTCTATTATGAAATAAAAGCATGGTTCACGCATTTATGATTCAACAGACGAATGCACACTGTTAAGAGCCTCATTCAAAATAAGATAGACAGGAGCGGGGATCTTACACAGGATGTCTGGATTTTACGGTGACAGAGTTCACTCCACCGGCTATGAGCTGTTTTGCGCTATGAAGTTCTATCGTCCATGCGTTTACTTCTGAATACGACAATTTAGAAAAAAAAGTATCCGATGGGTACATGCCTATTCCAACTTTACAATATATAGCAACGATGTAGACATATAGGAGATATTCTCCGAACTTCCTAAAAAAATAAACGTTAATGGTTCATACTTCACATGATTTTTTTTATTAACGTAAGTCGCACTGTTGTTTACTGGATTTCACTCATGGCAGTTGTTCAAGGCATGTAGCAAAGTGACATGCTACTGCTGCCGTGATTTTTTGTACGCTCCATCTCGTATTTCTCGCTTCCCCTCCCAAACCATCGGCTGCGGTGACTTTATATTATCACAAGGACTTCATAATACAGCAAACCCTGGAGTGATTGTTCCCGAAAGAAAAACAACAGTTCCTTGTTGACTGGAACGTGAAGAGGACAACAAGGGGAGCGGCTACACATGTGCTCGAGTTGTAGCGCAAGGAAAACGACCTTTAAGTCAGTGCGAAGGATAAGGGCAGGTCATAAACACAGGAGAGAAGCTTCTAGAGAGGCCTTTCCAATTAAGGTCTCTAGTCCTTCACATTGGTTTCAGATCGGCAATATTTACCTATTGACTTCACCGCTTAACAGCAAAAAAGTAGTTCAATAAGAAAGCGAAGGCAAGCTTCTAAGTGAGAACATGGTTTTGTGCAATACTATTAATTACACTCCCAGGGAAAGACCAACACCCTTGAAATTTTGTGATTGAGTGCCTTTACAGAGTGGGCGCATTTTCTGCAGCTTAAAGGGTGGGGAGAGACAGGCTTATGAACAGATTTTCAAAAACTATTACCAAGTGCACTCTCAGCGCTCGCGAGAACCGCGCCAACGTGTCCATTCGGTACTCTTGTGTTTAAAATTTCAAAACATCAGATCCATAAAACAAAGAGTGGCCGTACGTTTTAATAAATATGGAGTGCGCACTTTCTCGCAAAGCAATTGTGAGAGTTTATTGCTGCAATCTACTGAAGGCGCTTGACGAATGACGAGGTTGGTAATGTGTATAGAAATGGGAAATTCGTCGGCTTTGTGACACTATCACCGATAAACGTCAGTGTCATAATGCACTCTGCATTTCAGGTCTAGCATACTTTCCTCCCCTTCCCTCGCCGAGCTCCCCTCGCATATTTCAGCTATCGGTTTTCCCAATTGCTTTGCGGCTTCATATTTCCTCAAGTGCACTTCGGTCATACGTTACAAAATGTTCGTACGTAGATTGCGTTGCTAGATGCGAAAACGGAGGTCAGACTGCTCATACATCACACAAAGGACGGGGTCTTGCCGGCAAATATGACGACAACATTGACTGCAGAGATACCTGAAGCATATTCGAAGCATATGTGCTCTATCCAGATGTATGCTTCAACAATATCTGCAAAAAGTACTTTTACAGCGGAGCTGTTAAGGGCTAGTTCCCCCAGGATCGTGTCCGTCCGCACAGAAATGTCGACACAAAACTCTTGTTGCCGCTGTCGCTCATAGATGGCGGTAGCTGTCCAGGGTGTTGTGTTTGCCGGCTGTCCGCTTGCGCCGTCACCCATAGATGGCACAACCTTTGGAGCCTTTCCACTCTGGCTTGCCGACTTGCGGCCGGCCATTACTTGCGGCCGGCCATTACCACTTCATTCCCACCATATTACAACTTCGCTGGTCTTTCTTCTTTAACAAAGGGGAAAGGCTAAAAGTTTTTTATTACCATTCTTACAGTCCCGTATTACAAGGAATGAACAGGAATCGGGCACATGCCTGTAGACTGTCTGTGATCGTGGTGTAAGCCTCGTGAGAATGTTTATGTAGCCAGACTCGTACCTTGACATTGTATCAAAATGCCGCTGTTTGTCCGGTTGGTCACATGATTGTTTACGTCTCACAATAAATAGGAGTAGAGCTACAGCATTGAGAAAGCACTGCTGCGGCGGTGACACAACTGCGAAGTTCACGAGACAACGAGCTTCAGTGAGTGAACACAATCTGACAAATCTATCGAACTTGGCTGTGTGTGATGGTACCCTCGGAACGCCATATTGTTGGTCGGTGTTCGCGGCGCCGGCTCAAAATCAGCGCCTACCTCTCGTCAACCAACAATAATGATAACGAAGGGGAAATGCGCCTTGAGCGCGTGTGGTCGTGCTTTACTCCCAGACAAGACACTTCAACTTTGCAAAAAGATACGTGGTAGCTAGTTCTTGGCATGCCTTACAAACAACGAGAAGCGATATGCTGCCCCGTGAATACTATTGTAGTATAAAAAAGAAGAGATCGTTCTTCCTGAGTGACTGTCAAACAAAAGTCCCAATTATTTAATCACAATTAAAATATTCAAAAGTGATGACCCGGACAAAACCTTTTCAGTTCCAAGCTCAAGGCTACCAATAATGATTCTGCATCATTGGCTATGTTACGAAAGCATCTACCTACGTCTTCCACAAGATCGGACCACCTACACGGAGGTATAGTTCGCACGAGTCGAAAGCCGAATTTCTACGTACCAAATCACCTCACAAAATCACATGTTCCCCAACGCGGTCTCCACTCTCCAGTCTGCCATTGCTATCTAAGTACGAGATTTCGTTCTCGAACCGCCAGAGACAGACCCCCACTACACCTTGAAGCCGAAACTCGTGACGCGCACGTCAGAAACCTTTGGGAAGGAGGAGGAGCTGCGTTTCCTTCGCCCCTCTTACTTGCTTTATTATTGCTTATACACTGCACAAACGTGGAGTCCTACACCAGTATGAAGAACAAGCTCTAGATGAAATTAGAATTTCATCAGAGCAGCATGCTCGGGCGAAATTGGAAACCCACAGAACGACGAGAAGGTTATATTGTCGCGTGCATGACCGAGAATGAATGCTTCTCCTTCCATCCAGGAGATTCGTGTTTACTCTAACACCGAGCGCAAAAAGATAAGAAGGCCGGAATGTCCTTGCCTAGTCAGTCTCGTCTAAGTTCATTCGAGACTTTTCTAGGCTGTACCTTCGAGAAGCCGAGTTTTATAGATAAGGAGCAGATCGCGCTATTGCCGATTTATTCCCTCATTCACTCTCGCGCTAACCAGCTGTCCCTTCGACGCCCCATCGCTCGTTGTTGCCGCCGTACACGCTCGCTGCTGTCTATTCGACGTTTTTTCTTGATTTTGTTTCTGGCACAAGTCCGCCGACTAAACCTTTATTTTTAATTCATGTGTCATCGTCTCTTGGCCTCCATTCGTGACAATATCCGATCCGATCACTTCAACGCTAAGCAAGCGCCTGCTGGGCGCAGCAGTGACAATTGTCGAAAAGCAAAATACCATGTTCCTGCCGGATGATACCAACGAATGTTTTTGCTGCCACAAGTGGAAAAATATGCAACAGGAATCGTTGGAATCGTCTCAAATTCACATCACAATTAAGTCCTAGTAGAAAATATATACATTGCACCATTAATCTCATAGTAAAAGAAACCAGTGAAGAAAAAGTGT
This sequence comes from Ixodes ricinus, assembly GCA_037355805.1. Lineage (NCBI taxonomy): Eukaryota > Metazoa > Arthropoda > Arachnida > Ixodida > Ixodidae > Ixodes > Ixodes ricinus. The sequence goes on along the minus strand of JAZHYW010040811.1, from coordinate 190,414 downwards.
AATTTTGCCCTGTTTAAAATAACATGCCTAGAATTTAGCGAAACCGATTAGTCGATTAAAGAGTGCCGAATATTCAGGTTAAAATGTTTAATCGACGCCAAGGCCTAATGTTTTTCTCTTGTTAAAAAACGTTTAAAACGTGAAGGTAGAAGCCTAAACGAAACCTCCTAAATACGTTCAAAATCGGAGCGGTAAGCTAGAACTTAAGAGCATAAAAAAAGCGTTCTCAAACGTCATTTGTATTTTCGAAGCTTGCAGTGGGACACATTTCTGAGATCCGAATAAAGACAATTCTTATGGGCGCCTACACGCAGCATTCAATTCAATTCAATTATTTTTTTTTACACCCATATTACAAAATGGGCGACGGAGGCAGGAGAAAAAGCTGCAGATTTGCAGCTTGACGTAGCCCCTGCCCCCTACAGGCCGATCGATCAGCGGTATAAAATTACATAATTTGAAACAAAACAAAAATTAACATTTATGCACCACACCGAGAAGTATCTTATTAGGAGGATAATATTTCACGCAATCTATTCTTATTTAAGAATAGATTGCTTTGTTTTTTGAAAAACTTCAATACAGTTGGAAGTGTATGCTGAATCATCTAAAGCCCGTAAATAGTTCTTCGACGTGGTATTCTTAATGTTCCAGCGCTACGCATATCGTATGAAATATTTTGTTAGTTATAATAAAGTAGAAAGTTCGGCTAGTTGGTATTGTTTTTGCATTTGCCGTAATGGATGATTAGGAAAGTTAAGTGATGCCATCTACATAGTTGCTAGCTTATATTTTCTTTAAAAAATCATTACTTTATGTTTACAGAAAAGAGGTTCAGTGTGTGCGCAATACGCCTCATTCGGTACGATGCGAATTGCTTTTTTTCTGGAGCAAAAACAATTTATTAACGTTAGTACTTGTCATAGCATTGCAAACTGGAGGACAGTATGATATACGAGGATTAAATAATGCATTCTAAATTAAAAGTTTTACGCGAGCTGGTAATATATAGCGATGCTTATATAGAATACCTATGATGCTCGGAAGTTGGGGAGTAAGATTTTGAACATGCGAGTCCCATAACATATATGTTCGTGAAAAATCAAGCCTAATGTTTTAGCAGTAATTACAAACCTAACTTCCGAGGAATTCATCATTAATTTTTTTTGTGGCCTTACACACTGCACCTTTCAGTTTGAAGATAATTGCATTTATTTTACTTTCATTTATATTTAGAGAATTGGAAACAGTCCACCAACTATGTTTTTCGATGCATATATTTGCATCGTTAATTAAACTATCAATGTCTTTTCTTGAAAAAAATATACTGGTATCATCTGCATAAATGAAAAATGAGGCATTACATGTGATAGTAACTATATCATTTATAAATAGGTTAAACAGCAATGGCCCCGAGACACCACCTTGAGGTTCTCCTGTCAGAACTGCTTGAGACTGGTTCCATAATCGGCTCTGTTCCTTAAGAAGTACGGGCTTCAATTTCATTTTTAAACTGCCTACTACTACAGTCACTGACAATTAAAAAAACGCCGGGTGTTATGAGTCCCAAGAAGCTATGATTGCTCAGCCGTAAACCACATTGCTCATAAGCCGATGAACACCTCGAAGGACGACCCAGGAAGGAAGAAGTATGGTTATGGTAGGCCCCGCCCTGCGTTTCTTCAACTGTCAGTGATTACACCACTAGAGTTCTTCATGTGATCGACCAGAAACTATCGCTTATTGCCTTTTCAAAACAGTAGTTGTAGATTAAATGATTTACACTAGGCGTTAATTTGCCTCGCGTGTAGATCAGAATATGTATATGCATAGACCACATGAGTGAATGTACGCTCAACCAAATGAGGAACCACAAAAAGAAAGCACTTTTGAGTGTAAAAAAACTATTTTGCGTGATTTGCACAACGGAGCATTGATATATCACTCAGACAAACTAAATATATTTCGAAGCACAATATTTTTCTAAAATGGCCGGGTTTTACGGCAGACCAATGTCTCACTTGCTTGGAGAAAATTGGGTTTCATTTAGGGTCTGACCGTTCGACTGGCTTTCATATTCATGAATAAAATCAGTAACAGCAGAGTCACTCATCGCTCAATAACAAAGGTCTAGTGTTCACGCCTCTCGCTTCGCGGGATGTTCTTCGGCGTTTGCATTGGCGAATTCCGCGTCTCATTGGCTACGAAATGGTAATAAGATGCTCGGCGCTGGCTACGTTTTGCGTTACTTAGGCGGTCGAGTGACTATACCATATTCGAGATACCAAGCCAAGTCCCTGTGCGTTGTTGTATCGTCCGTTCTTTCATTACGAAATGTGGTTCTACGAATCAACTTCTTTGCTGCAAACGTCTAAGGAAGTTAAGGCTTCGAACAACGCTTGATTGTGCTTGCGTTAACACTTAAAGCTTCCAACTCTCCTGTTTTCTACTGATTCACTATCTGCTTAAAGTAAAGCCAAGTCATCATTAAGCTACCGATTATGTATCCGTAACGTGTAAAGAACCAGTCCTGGCCTCGTGTCACCCAGTTTCACAATAAGCACGCGGGAGCCATGTGAAGAAATAATCACTATGTTATTCCTTGTTGACCTTCGCACAATTGTTTTCCTTAGAAAAAATAAATAAAAACGTTTACAAATCCCTGTGATGCGAAATTAGAGAGAAACTCTTGAGGAGGAGGAGGGGAGGGTAGGGAGGGGAAGGTATACCCTTCCCCTCCTCTGCCTGCTCTCCCATCCCTCTGTCTCTCCGTTCCTCCTCTTCCTTTGTACCCTCAATTCACCCTCCTATGTACCCTCCAGTCCTCCTCCTGCGCATCCTCCCATCCACCACCTCCGTACCTTGCCCCTCCTCCTCCTCCATACCCTCCCCTCCTTCCACAGTTTCTCTGCGAAATTTAGCTGGAAAAGTGACGCCAGGTGACCTCAAGACCAATTCAATTTCCCCGCTAAATTCAACGGGGAAAATGACGTCACATGACTTCATGTCACGTCACCCATTACCGAATTCGATTTCTCCGCTAAATTTAGCGGGAAAATTGACGTCACGACTTTAACACCAATTTCATTTCCCGCTATATTTAGCAGGAAAATGACGCCCGATGACTTCGTGTAACGTCATCCATGAAGAAATTCAGTTTCTCCGCTAGATTTAGCGGGAAAATTGACGTCACGTGAACTCAACCCCTAATTCAATTTCCCGCTAAATTTAGCGGAGCGGTTACGCCGATTGTGACGGCGACGCTGACGCCGACGGCGACACCGCGAATCGCGGAAACTAAAGTGCCTTCATGTGCGCTTCGCATAGAGTGATGCCAACTGCCTGTTTCCTTTCCCACACCCTCTTCCACCGCCATTCTGTTCCTCTCATTGTTTCCCCGTGCGCCGGAAAGTGGCCTTTGTGTCCATCGGTCCTCCCATCCGAGGGGGAAAATGCTAATCCTCCCTCCGTGGGTTCCACAAACGCTGCTCCGAACTTGTGAGATAAGGTGCTTGTTTCCGGGAGGGTTATAAGCCCCACGGATTATCGCCGAGAACCAAAATGGCTGGTGGTTTGTCGGCGAGCGGTATTACAAAGAGTGGCATCACCCTAGCAAAGCGCACATGAAGGCTCCCTAGCGGAAATGGGCTCCTAAGTGCTGCGCTCTAAAATCAATTCCCGCACGATTGTTTTTGCTGGGGAAGTTTCTTGATAACACGTTCGGGTGCATTACATATTGTGTTTCTAACATATAAAATAACGACGAAGTGAAACATACTGAGATATCTTCCACGATGCGTATAGTTACGGGTTTCTTATATTTGGGATTAAGATATGTTCAAACGTATTGAGACAACCTACAACATGCGTTCAGCCATCGGTCAGCGTGAAAGAGAGTGCGTTAAATATGCAATCTTTACACGATAACTTTAATCAGCTTTTCGTCTTGTTGACAGACGCTGCTCTTATAGTTTTGGCCAGGCTTTCAGAGGTTAGCCTCCACGCCAAGACACGGAGCTCGGGATGAGCTAAGTGACTGAACATCAGCTTTCCCAACGTCACTCCATACCAGTCATTTCCCTCATACGCATATAACTTCTTAATTTGAACTAGTTGAACGCCAGTCTTTAGAAACGCGTCGCCGGTGACGTATACATCGTCAATTGGATGGAAAGGAAGAGAAAACGAGGCGTTGTACAGTGATCGTAGAGCGCTAGCATTAAACAAAGCCGCACCTCCGGCACAGTATCGCGGAAACGTCTTGTTGGGATAAATCGTTTCAGGTATATACCACTTGGATTTTACGTCTCTTATGACGGCCACGTTTTCGTACACTAAACAATGACATTCCGGCTTTTGAGCTTGGGGACGTGTCGAGAGATAATTCATTAGCATTGAAATGTTTGCCACCATGTCGTCGTCCATCTTTAGAATGTACTCCACCGCCGGACAGTTCTCGATAACCCATTTCATACCGTAGACGAATTTGTAGGTGAGGTTTCTGTAGGCGTCCCTGTATGGTAACACCACGACGTCGCCATGTGTGGACGCCTCTTCTTCCACTTGCTTTGCGGTATCGTTGTCCGCAGAGAGGCCGACGAAAAACACGGTCGTCCAACGGAAGTACGTGGAAAAGGTCCCGTTCTTCAAGCAGCCGCGTATGATCGCTCGGTGACGAAAGTGTCCCGGTGCCGTGTGAATGAAAAACAGGTACCGTGGCTCTTTCTTGCAATCCGACGCCGTGAAGTGGGCATCTGGAAGATAACCTGTGTCTTCCACCGGGAATGGCAGTTCCTCGTAACCGTTTCGCAGTATCTCCTCTGGGTTCCAGAAATTGGTGGTGTTGAGGCTTGCAGTGCTCTCGTTGAGGGTCACGTTCTGGATTGGCGGTACACAGGTTCTGTGCAGTTGTAGAGCATACATACACATCACTGATCCTAATGCAGCCACCAACACGCAGCATAGTTTTCGACCTCTTCGAGATACCATAGCCCGGCGAACCTGAAAAGAAAACAAATCTCACGTTGTGCATTTCCTGCACGAAAAATAATATATGTAACGCATTATATAGGAGTTTAGAAAGCAGGAACTTTGTCCCAAGGGGTGTTTTTTTTCTTTGCGCGGTAGATGACAAATTTATTGAGCGTTCGACGACATCGATCATGAAATAAATACATGCTTCATACATTTCTGATTTGTTAAATTACGAATTGATTAACGGAAGCCAATGGCTGTACCCTTTGTGGTATTTTCCCCCACCATGCCTAGTACTCCTCAGTGTTGCCAGATGGTTGTATCACAAACACTCAAACGGCAGGAGGAAATAACCCAAATGTAGGCAAAGCCGCTGAAATTTCATGTTATCTCGAAAAAGAAATCTTAAGTGACCTATAAAATTTCAGATAAATTCTGCGCCCAAAATTTTCCTCAAACTAGCAAGATTTTCCTTATTCCCATATACGAGGGGCGTTCATAAATTTCGTACTATCGGCACAAAACAAATGAAAAAAACGAAACAAAACAGGCATCAACATGAGCGCGCGTCCCTCTAGTTTCCGCACAATATAAACATCGCACGCTATAGTGGCTCGGAACGCCGCTAGGGAGTAGAAACAAAAATGACACCGCCCGTCGGTGCCAAGCACACGCAGTGATCTTTTGTTTTCATTTGAAGGGAAGCAATGCCAAGGATATTCATTCCAATCTGGGAGCGTTGTTCGGGGACAACACCCGAGTTTATGAAACTTTTGTTAAATGGCACAGACGCTTCCAGTGTGGCCAAATAAGAGGAAAGCATTTCAAGGACTGTGACCAAGTGATTGCTCAAGTGGAGCGATTCCTGAACACTGAAAACGAAGAGTTCTATAACAATGGCCTCCGGCATGTGGTGAATCGCTGGAAAAAGTGGGTAACTTTTGGTGGCGAACATGTAGACAAAGTCTCAACTCCTACTCGAGATTGATTCCTGAATCTTCATTCCTTCGTGACAATAATACGAACTTTATGAACGCCCCTCGTAGACCTGAATATTGCCTGAATCTGGTAAATTTGGCTCGGGTCGGCAGCCCTGTAAATCTGAATACGAAAATATCGAACAACTATATACGATTGATACTTGCCTCTTCCAACTTTACGATTTATTGCAGCAGTGTAGACATATACGAGATTTTCTTCAAATTTTCATACTTCATATGTTCCCTTTATTTTTTAGAGTCCAGCTCCTGGGCGCCTCTTTCCAGGTTGAGTGGCGCGGCGTCGACGTCGCCGTCGGCGTCGGCGCAACCTTGCTAAATATATTGGGAAAATTGACGTCACGTGACCTCAACACCAATTCAATTCCCCGCAAAATTTAGTGAGGAACATGACGTTTAACGACTTGATGTCACGTCACCTATGAACAAATGCAGTTTCTCCTATAGATTTAGCGGGGAAGTTGACGTCACGTGACCTCAACAGCAACTCAATTCCCCGCTAAATTTAGGGGCAAAATGGATACCACGTGACCTCAACACCAATTCAGTTTCCCCGCTAACTCTATCAAGGAAAATGACGTCACATGACTTGGTGTCACGTCACCTATGAACAAATTCAGTTTCTCCGCTAGATTTAGCGGAAAAATTGACGTCAAATGACCTCAACAGCAATTCAATTCCTCTCCGAATTCGGCGGCAAGATTGACATCACGTGACCTCAACACCGATTCAGTTTACCGGCTAAATTTAGCGAGGAAAATGACGTCACTAGACTTGGTGTAACGTCACCTATTTAGAAATTCGGTTCTTTGGCTAGATGTAGCGGGATAACTGGCGTCACGTGACCTCAAGACGAATTCAGTTCCCCCCTAAATTTAGCGGGGAAAATTATGTCACATGATTTGGTGTCACGTCACCTCTGAACAAATTCAGTTTCTTCGCTAAATTTAGCGGGAAAGTTGACGTCACGTGCAGAGGAGGAGGAAGGGAAGGTACGGTGGAGGAAGGGAGTGGAGGATGTGGACGGAGAGGAGGAGGAAAGGAGGGGAGGTGGAGGAGCCGTCGAGAGGATGATGAGGAAGGAAGGGGGACTATGGAAGGAGGGAGAGGAAGGAGGAAGGGAGGGGGATGAGCAAGCAAGGAGGAGGAGGAAGAGGAGGGGAGAGGAGAGGAGTGGAGAGGATGAGGAGAGGAGGAGGCAGGGAAGAGTAGGAAGGAGCGAGGAAGGAGGAGGAGGAGGAGTAAGAGAGGGGAGGCGGAGAGGGAGGGAAAGGACGAGGGCATACCCTCCCCTCCTCCTCCTCAAGAGCTGCACTCTAATTTCACGTTACCGAGATTTTTAAACGCCTGATCTTTTTATTTATTAAAGTAAATAGCTCTTTTGTTTATTGGTTTGCATTCACGGCAGTTGCTCATGTCATGTAACGTAAGTGACATGTTACTGCTCTTCTGATTTTGAGCATGCTCCATCCCGCATTTGTAGCTTCTCTCCCAAATCACCGGGTGCGATGACTTTATATGACAAGAACTTCATATTACGGCGAACCCTGGACTGATTGTTTGCAAAGCAAAGACAGTCAATCACTTGTTGACTGGAAAGCGAAGAAGACAACAAGGGGAGCAGCTGACAATGTGTTGGATTTGGAGTATAATGAAACAGACTCTTCTGTCAGCGCGAAGTGTGATGGGAGGTCAAAATCATAGGGAAGACTCTTCTAGATTGGCTTTTCCGAACAAGCTCTCGAGTCTTTCAGATTTGTTTTAGATCGGCTGAAATTGACCGATTGACTTCACCACCTCACAACAAAAAAGATTTCAAATTAGAAAGCAGAGGCAAGCTTCTTAGTGAGATCATGGCTTTGTGGAATTCATTTAATTCCAGTCGGTCAGAAAGACCAACGCCCATGAATCGCTGTGATCGAATTCCTTTACAGGTTGAGTGTGTTTACTGCAGTTTAAGCTGTAGGGAGAGAGACAAGTTTTCTAACAGACTTTTACAAATTGTATAGAATGAACGGTATGTGCTGATGAAAGGCGCGCAAAAGTGTGTATTCGGTACTCTTGAGTTTGAAATTTCAAAACCTCAGCATGCACAAAATAAATGTGGCCGTACGTTTTAATAAATCTGGAGGGTGCACTTTCCGGAAAAGCACTTATGAAAGCTAGTAGCTTGAATGTACGGAAAGCGCTCGACGAACGACGAGGCTGATAATGTGTATTGACTTAAGAAAGCGTCGCTGTGACACTAGCATCGTAAACCTTCATGCCCAGTGTCACAACGCAGTCTGCAATTTAGGTCAAGCATATTTCCAGGCTCGTCACTCGCCGGCGTGCCCCCGCATATTTCAGCTAATACTTCAAGGCGCGCAAAAGACAACACACTATAAAATACATACACACAAAGAAACAACTCTCACGCAGCGCTGACAGTCAACTCTGAGATATATTAAACATCATCTTCGTTATATTTTACTCTAACGCACTAAAATGAAGAAGAAAATAAAATTTAACTAAGGAAGAACGGAGAAGGAAAAAGAAAAAGATAAAGAAAAGGAAAAGGACAGAAGATAAGAAAGAAAAGGAAGACAAGGAAATAAAATACAAAATAAGTAAAAGAAAAGAAAAAATGAAATGAAGTAGGCAGCGGTAAAGTCCGGCTACAGTAAAAGTCCCTAAGGAGGTTTTCCTAAATAATCTAACTCTTTTGGGGATATGGTCATCGACGGGGTACTAACACATAATCCATCCAGCAGGTCTATGCTAGCGGCTTCGATAATTTCTCTAGACAGTTTGTTCGTGCTTCGTCTCAGTACCGTGCATTTTTTTAGAAAAAGCGAGCATCCACAATCTCTGCAATGAATGCCCAGGTGACCTGAGTTAACGTTAATGGCGTTGTTGTTATGTTCTCGAAGTCTATCGTTAAGACAGCGACTCGTCTGCCCGACGTAACGCTTCCCACATGTAAGAGGGAAGGAATAGATCACTCCTTCTCCACAGGAAACGAACTTGGTCTTGTGGTTTTTGTTTCAGCACTCTGGTAGAATAGATGGCCCATTCACTCGCTTCCATGGGCGGGACGTTTTCGCAGAGTAGAGAAGACTACGTCGATGTTGACTCTATTGGATACCTTCTTAAACTTGTGGAACAGGTTGTGAATATAAGGCACTATGACAGGCCTTGTGGTGCGTTCTCTTGTTCTGTGGTTAGTGGCTTCTCCTTGCTTGACCTCCCTAAGTAGGCATTCAGAGACTGAATTAATACCGACAAAGGGCATCCTGCTGAAACCATTCGAGATATTTGCGTTTTGATGCTTATATGGGTCATGTGCACGCAGGATTTCTTAGGAGAGTTTTTGGGAAAATTTAGCAATGCCTCTTTTAACAAGTTTTGAATGTGCGGAACTATCATTAAGTAGTGGCATTTTTGCCCTTGGTTCGTAAGACCAGCAGATGTGACTGCTTTTTAAAAGAAACAATCGAAGGTCTAAGAATCGTATCGGAAACTCGACGGGAAGTTCGTGGGTAAAGTTTAACGGATCAAGGCATTTTCGGAAGGTTGAAAGAACATTGGCCACCAAGGTGGAGAAGGTGCTATCGTTGCTGTCAGGGAAAACCGAGTAGTCATCCACGTTCCGTAACACACGCACTATTTTTGAATTGTCAAGGTTTTGCTCTAAGATTCTGCTGTGGAAGGTCAGGAAGAGGTCACTGAGCACAGGAGCTATTCAGGAACCTATACATACTCCGGTTTTTCGTAATTATGTTAAGCCATTCCAGGTGGCAAACTTAGAATACAAGAAGGTAGATATTAGGTCCAGGAAACCCTTGATAGACATCCCTGCTGCATTTTGAAAGGCTACGACGCCAAAGAAGTCAACACTCTCCTCTGCACATCAGAAGTGGATCTTAAGGTAGGGCATAATAAAGATCCTTAACGTCAATAGAAAGGCCATAACCCTTCTGCTCTTGGGTTCTTGGAGAAACTCAAGAAATCATCTGAACTCCCAATCAAAGACGGATCTTTTATGTCAAGAAGATTTAGTTTTTCTTGAAGGAACATGGAAATGAACTTTTGCCACGTGCCTCTTTCAGACACAATGACCCTGAGGGGGCAGTCGGTTTTATGTGTTTTCGCATTGAAGAAAATCTCAAGGCTAGAAAGGTTACTCCGGTTAATGTATGAACCAAGTTGCTTCAGGCCAAGCGAATTACATAATTGATTGGTTCGGCTTTTGATTTTACTTAAGGAAATGTCATGATGGCACTGGAAAACGGGCACAGAAGGTACTTTGTGCTCATGCATAAAAACTTGTTTGGCACTAAGGCCTGTGCAGCCCTAGAGTACGTTTTCCATTGCCATCATGACATTTCAACTTAAGTAAAATCAAAAGCCAATTGTTGTGTGTGACGCTTTTCTGGAAAGTGCTCGGTTCTCACATATAGCGGGTGTTCCCGGAACGCCATATTAATGGTAGGTGTTTCTAGTGCATGGTAAGGACTAGCTCCTTTCTTTCGTCCTCCAAGAACAATAATCTAGGTTGGAGGAAATGCGCGTTGAGCGCGTATAGGTATGCATTAGTCTCAGTCAAGATCACGGTGTAAGATACACTCTTTAGGTGAGAACACGGCGGGGCTAAACGTGCGGCGCGAGGAATCAGATAACGTTCGTTCGACGGGCATCCGAAAGGCTGCATCATTCCGCGGCCACCGTGCCCGCGGCTGACAGTGTCGCCGGCGGCCAAACGGCGAAACTGTGTGAGAGCGAAAAAATTATCTCGTGGCCATGACACCCCGGTACACCGTGGTCTTTCTGCACGCGCGACAACCTCGCTGGAGCTCTGCGCGTGTGGAGCATTAGGTGGCACGAGCCGTCTTGTGCACTGCTGCCTGCCTCCTGCGTCTTACACCGTGCCCACGGATCGAGGAGTCATCTGCCGCCGCCGCTTGTAACCATAGTGAGAGAGAGAAAAGAGAGAGTGAAGTGCGAACTTTATCGGCACGTCGCGAAGAGCGCGCTGTCCTCACCTGAAAAGTCTTACACCGTGGTCAAGATACACCAACTTGGCAAAAAGACAAATAGTCGCTAGTTCTTAGCATGCGCTGCGAACAACGACCGACACTATAGAGTCCCATGAGTGCTCTAGCAGCAGCCAAGAGAAGAGAACTTCTCTTCGACGGCGACTGTCAACGAGAAGCCCCATTTATTTACTTTCCACGGCGGCTGTCAGCGAGAAGGCCCAGTTATTTAATCACAAATAAATTTTTCAAACGTTTTGACCACGACCAAGCTTATTCACCTTCAGCTTAAAGCTCACGGCTACTAATGATGATTCTCCATCACTGGCTACCTTATGAAATCATCCACGCCTTCCAAAATATTGGACCACCGATCAGGAGGTATAGCTCGCACAAGTCGAAACCCAATTCTCTACGTACTAAATCACCTCGCAAACTCACATGCTCTCTGTCGTGGTGTCCACTTTTCAATCCAAAGTCGCGACCTAAGCACGAGATTTGGTTCTCGACCCGCCAGTGACGGACCCTTTCTCCATCTTGAAGCCAGAACTGGTGACGCGCGCGTCAGGAACCGAGCAGCCCGCCTACACCAACTCCTAACAAGCGAAGAGATCGGTAACCAAAGACTCTGGTAACTTCTCCGAAGCCTGCAACAACTCCTTGGCGAGAGGACCGCATCATTCGACACATCACTGTTTAAGGAGGTATTTCTACAGCGAATGCCTACTAACGTTGGAATGGTGTTAGCAAAGGCGTCAGACTTCCAGTGGCCCGCACTCGCAGAGCTGGCCGATTAGGTTATGGGCATCGCCACACCACTGGAAGCAGCGCTCCCACAGACGCAAGGATCTTCAGATTGTCCTGTGGCCTCACCACCCAAGCCCTCTCCACAGAGCTGCATCAGCTCCGACACGTCTTTCACCGATAGTTGACAGGACGACAAAACAGCGCATCTGACATTACGATGCGTACTCGCTCAACTTAGCGGCCCATGCCACCGGTCGCACTTATCGAAGCCGTCAACCTCATCACACCTGAGAGTGTGCTGGTGCCATCAAACATTCGAAAAAAAGACCAGGAACTGCGTACCACCTTGTACTGCTGCGAAAGATATAAATATCCACTCCTAAAATCGGCGAGTGGAGTTGGGACTTATATTTTCACGAACCGGGATACTGGGCAACGTTTTCAATTAGACACCGGCGCTGAAGTACGCGTTTCGCCCGCATCTGACCTCCCAGATTAATTCCGACTAACACACTCGTCTATACAGGCTGCAAATGAAGCACCCCTTGCCATCTACGGTGAGCGAGTTTTAACTGTAAACATTGGAATATGGCTAGTTTTCCGCTGGCAATTTTTGTCCGGGACCTAACACACCCAATCTTGGGTTCTAATTTCCTCCTTGTTGACATTTTCATTTCAAACTCCCTTTCAGACTCCTTGTTGACATGCCGAACAGGCGTCTAGTGGACGCTATAACGAGCCTCGTACTTTCAGGAACATCACTCTCTCTAATGAACGCCCCAGTGCACTTTCAGAAAAAAAAGGGTATATGCTTACAGCCCTTGTCCCATATATGACACCCCAAAACTTAATTTCGACGTACAGCTCACTGACGTCGAACCGACGTTCCCAACTTACACAGGTGGCTTGATAAGTAAGTGGTAGAACTTATTAAAATAGCTAATGCACGTGTACTGAAAAAAACAAAGTTATCGATATTTTTTTGGCATTACTGCAAAACCTTAGTGTTTTTTTCTTTAGTTTTTGATACGTACTTTAGCTGATTAATGAGGTGTATTTCATCGTTCTCAAGCACCTCGTAAAAGTTGATGCCGTCTGTTCAACGTCAGAACGCTGCACGTCGAATTCAAGTTTTTTGGTGTCGTATATGAGACAGGGCGTGTAAGAATATACCCTCTTTTCTGAGTGTGAGCCTGCACACAAAACGCTACTTCTGTACTTTAAACAAACTTCTAACGAAATTCAGCACCCGGTTGAACACGACACGAACCTCTACATTGTAACTACCGAACAACCTGTGTTCGCTCGCCCACGTAAATTGCACCCAGATCGCTTGAATGTGGCGCAAAAACGTTTGCTCATATATACTTAACATGGGAATTATACGACACTGGTCAAGTACCATGGGCACCGCCTCTACAGATTGTGCAGAGGAAGACCCTCGGTCATTGCCGACCTTTGGGGTGATTATTGCGCATTGGACAACTCAACAGCACCCGATCGATACCCACCCCCAATCATCAAAAATTTCTCAGCGTCTCTTCATGGCTCCAACATCTCCGAAATTGACCTCGTAAGGGCATATCATCAAATTGCTGTGCGCCCATCCAATATTTCTAAAAGAACCATCGTCCCTCCATTCTGTTTTCTTTGAGTATGTGAGAATGCATTTTGGTCTGCGAAAGGCAGTCGAGACGTTTCAACGTTTTGTCAATCACGAAACTGTAATAATTCACAGTTTTTATGAAGAACTTGATCCTCTTCATTTACAGTCCTGAACCAAGAAGTACACCTCGAACATCTCGAACTTGTTTTCTAACGACTTGATGATTACTGTCCCATAATCAATAGAGACAAGTGCGAGTTTCGTTTGATTAAGACACAGATATCCTTGGCCACCATTTGACCAGCGTGAACTTGGACCACTCGACGACAAGGTCAAAGTCGACGCGCACTTCCCTCAACCTTTGTACTTACGCAAATTCCCCCCCCCCCAAAAAAACACAAACAAAAATCTTAGTTAAATCACTTTTATAGGCGCTTCATTCCTAACTGCACTCAGTTACTCAAACTGCAAACGAATCTCCTGAAAGGCGTGCACACCCCTTCCACAACACTACAGTGGCTCCCGAAAACAGTTCAAGCTTTTGACAACACCAAGCAAGCACTTTCCAACGCCACTGCAATTTCTTCCAATGCCGAGTTAACCACTCAACGAACTTGTCGACGCCTCAAATACTGTAGCTGGTGCGGTTTTTCAGCAAGTCATGGGAGCAGTCTCGCGCCCCATTAAATTAAACAAAATTGACCTTGCAGTGTGCCGCTACAGCACCCTCGGCCGCGAACTTCTCGCAAATCCACGTTTCAAACACCTCTCAGAAGGTTGGTGTTTTTTTCGTACTTACCGACGATAAGCCTCTTATAAACGCCTTGACGTCGTCCAGGGATAGATTTCTCCGCGAGAAGCACGCCACCTGTCTTGCGTCGATGAATTCACCAGAAACGTCCGTCATGTCAAGGAATCCCACGACCCCGCAGCAGACGCTCCATCGCGCAAAACACCCACCTTCCTTTGTAACGCTCCGATATCTGACATTAACTTCAATGTTACGGCTGTTGCGAGGCAGAAGTACGACTACATTGGTTTGTTGAGTTCCTCCTCAAATCGCCTGCAGCTCCGAAACATCACAATACCACATTGTCATCAGCCTCTCCTTCGTTATTTCTCCACGTTGAGTGCTGCGGCTCGCCGCCCTTTCGGCATTTCGCCCTCAAATGTCCGACACCCCTCAAGAGTTGTGGCATCCCGGAATACAGGCGACATAATGCCTGGTTACCTAACGTTTCTTTTGACATGGCATAAGTAAGGATGGGATTGAATGGACGAAGCACGCATAGGCAGCCAAAAATTAAAATTAATCGACGTGCTTCCATGCCTTTTCAAGAATTACCACTACCCACCACCCATTTTGATAACGTTAACATCAACATTGTCGTTGCCTTACCACCATCAACTAATTAATTATTTGAAAACACGTTTAATACCACCTTTTACGCACATGCAGTGATGTTGTGTTAGGTAAATTCCGCCGTGGTTGGCCAACGTGTAATATACCTATTTACGCGTTAACCGCAAGCCTGCCGAATTTCCGATATCATAACCAACAACATCGCGAGGATTTTTTGACAGTTTGAGTCGTCCCTATTTCGTTCTCTCATAAAGCTCCTCGGAACATATCACATTCAAGCATTTTTCTTCTTCCTTTCACCAAATACATGGTCGAAAGATTCCATAGATCACTTAAGTCGTCACTCAAGGACCAGGGAGATTTCCTGAATTGCTGGCTAGAGTTCCCCAGGGAGTGTGCTTGTGCCGCTGTTGTTTATAATATTTGCAAATGATATCAAACAACGCGCACCAAATGTTAGGTTTATTTCATATGCGCACGATACCACACTTTTTATTAAAGGCCAAACAACTACTGAGGTCGAAAGTACAGCGGCATTTGTTCCCGAAAATCTACACTTATGGACGCAAGGTAATGGACTAAAAATAAACACAGACAAAACTAAATGCGTACTGTTTAGGCCACGGAAGTGTAAAATTTCGTTGCCTTTAAATATCAAGATGAATTTATATTTGGAGTTTGCAAAATCCGTAAAACTCTTTCGTGCCATTTCTACTGAATCACTTTCTTGGACTGAACACGTTGAGGATATCCACCGGAAAGTTTCCAAACTAATAGAAATATTATCTCAAACTTGTTTTATGTTTCCCGTGGAGTGAAGTTGCTCTTGTATTATTCTCTGATATACAC
Source organism: Ixodes ricinus (assembly GCA_037355805.1). Classification (NCBI taxonomy): domain Eukaryota; kingdom Metazoa; phylum Arthropoda; class Arachnida; order Ixodida; family Ixodidae; genus Ixodes; species Ixodes ricinus. Next base: position 174,862 of record JAZHYW010040811.1, on the reverse strand, counting down.
AAGTTACGTGTACTTTCACCTGGTTCGGGAAAAAAACAACGAAATAAAAGTTAACAATACTGCTTCTAACACAGAAGAAAGTATTTAGCATAATTAAAAATGTTTCTTTTTTTGCATTCTTTCGAAAACATAAAGTTGTGACAATTAATCATTTATAAAACTATCGTTTGATGGGAGTCTACAATACGGCAGTAAAACAAACTACCTTTTTTCTTTCCCTGCTGTCGGGCTTGATTAGAACAAACCAGGCGTATGAAACTAGATAGCGAGAAGTGGTGTGTGACTACACTCCGTACTAATTATGAATTAACTTCTTTAAAATATACACTACCGTCGCTTCTAAATAAGCTTGAACTGAAAATATTGACATTACTACAAAATCGAAGAGTACGCGACGTGATATGTTATTAATAACACAGTGGTAACGACGTTTTTGTAGCTAATCGATGTAATAAGGTATAGCATCTTGTTTTTGCTTGTGTTGTCTGAAATGTTTCCGCCGCTTTTCTGTCACACGAAGTAGGGCCTCGTCAAGTAGCAAGCCAAGCAGCCTTTTTCCCTATCTCCCTCCTTGGTATACAAAGGAAAAAAAGAGATTATTTTTATATTACCCTTCATTCTTCTTGGACTCCGATCAGCGTTCAGAGCTGAGCTCATTTGTAGCCCCACGGAGCTATGGTACTATTCTCCGTCTTCCCAAAGATCTTTTGCTCCGAGCGATATAAAAAATTGCGACCAACCCTGTGAACCACGCCACCAAACTAAAATTTGCCATGCGCCTAATCCGCGCGGTTTCACAGAGACGACAGGAACAGTCACCGATACATGTGCGACAAGGTTTCCAAGCGTCCGCAAGCGTCGCTGTATTTCGAGACGTCGTTCGAGATCTGGTGCAACAGCCATACGACGGTCCTTTTTCGGGTCATAGGAGGACGAGGTGAATATTTTGTCCTGGACTCATTCACTCCGTTACCATTTTAATGAAAGGCCTGCACTAAACCTCCTTGTGACTCTCTCCACGCATCGTCGACGTCACTTAACCTCGGCTGCGCCTCTCTGCCATCAATATCGTCAGGGAGGGGGGCAATTTAGCAGCCAGGATAACAGGAAGACGACGAGTGCAAAAGGTGACCAGAGCCTGTGTGAAGGCCGGCTCACACACTTGCGTTTCCTTTTGACGGAGTTCTTGTGCTCTCTTACGACGATGAAACGCACTGGCAGCTTGAGTCATCTATGAAGTGACCACGGAGATGCATTCCACTAGAGCGAAGGTTCTGCGGTATTTCCGATATTAAATGTTCGTAGCATCTATGAAAAGTGATCGCTTATTTCATTGTCAAACTCTTTTCAAGCCAAGAAAAAAAGATTATTGCGGGAATATACGGAAATGCCAAGTTTCCACGGCTACCCCAAGATAGCGCCTTTGTGATCTCTCCTTGTAAAAGCTTAAAAATGTTTTAAGGCGCACGGTCGTGTGCAGTCGTTAAGTGCGTGCAACAGCCTTCAAGGGGCACTCAAGTGGGTTCTGAGCTCCTGTATTTATGGTTAAAACTCAATCTACGGGCTCTAAGCATACTAAAAAAACCAAAATTACACTCATGGTCGGTCGTTTTCCCTATTCGATATCTAATCAAAGATCGTGTCACGCCCTCTTTCTGCACCTTGGAGCAGTCGCCAAGGGGCGTTATCAGGCGGCGTTTACAAATAGTAATCGCTGTATTACTTATCCACACCAAAAAACTTGACGTTTATATAATGTACAACGTACCTAAAGATGGGAATAATAGTAACATTAAGAATCTCGACACAAGTAGCTATTTTCATCAATGCAAATTTATGGAGGTAATGGAAACACGAGGACCCCCCCCCCCCCCCAGGTGAAAATAGTGCCTCCATGTTTCTATTGCACTGAGTCTACTAGGACATGCTGCCATTTAGAACCGGTCATATAAATTGACGCCCAACAAACAATATTCCATTTAAAAAAAAGATATCTTACAGAAAGCGTTTGAGTGGCCCTTTCAAAGGACACTGAAATAAAAGAATAAACAAAATAAATGTTTTAAAGGGCGTAGATAGTACACATATTTGTTGTAAAGTTTTACGCGAAGAAAGAAATGTTTTGGGACCAATTATACGCCGTTAGACGCAATTTTGGAGGAGGTTTGGGGAGGGGGGGGGCGGCTTAGCTTTGCTCTAGTCCCCACCCGTGCTTACAAAGCTAAACACCTTTTCTGGGCTCTCATTGGTTGGAGAGACGAGTGACGTGTGAAATGGTCGTTGTAAAAATGTTTCTTCGTAACGTAATAGTATTCATATCAACACTGTTTTTTTTTTTTTCATGTCTGAGAAACAAGCAATTTCGAGAGAGTCATTGCTTTTAAAAATATCCCGAGATTGTCTTTCAGCTTGGACTTCAAACGATAACAAACATGGCTGCTGGCATTTGCGGCGTGCTCAGCGAGCACAGCTCGATGAGTTCGTCTCTATTTAAGAGTGAAAGTCGTTCTGCTTTCATCGAGGTGTCTAGAGGAAGACCTCAACCGACCTAGCTTGCCTGCAAACAACCGCCCCAAGTACGAGCCTCCGGTAGCGCTGTGCGGAGCTTGGGTTCCTAGCGGGACTGGCATAAGCCTACGTCCTACGTCAATTATGTTGTTTGATATCTTGCTTGATTTGTTCCTTCGAGCGTGTTGACACTGAATGAAGATGCTGGTTCCTGTAAAAGCGGCCCCTGCCACTCTGTGAATTCGGAAACCATCGTTACTGCAACCATGGCGAGCCATTTGGCTCCCAGAGATAATCGGGCGTTCGGCTCGCATCAGGTTTGTCTACGTTCCCGTCATTTCGTTTCGAAAGGCAAGTAGCTCAATTAAGTTTTGCAGTGCACCTAGCCTACCAAAACGAACATTACAGCGAAGCTGTTTATGGCTCTAGTGTTTCGTGGATGTTTCGTGTGATTTACCAAAAGCTCTACGCTCGCAACGAACCTCCCTGCCGCACCGCACCACGCGCCGCACGTGCCGGCGTCTACTGCAGTAACTGTTCCAAAGCAAACGCCTAAAAAAATGGCATCTTGCACTCTCGTTTGTCAACACTTTATTTTGGTTATTTACTTGGAATCTTTTATACAGGTATGGGGGGTGAAAGGGGAAGTGTGATGGGCGCCGTATGCGCGCAATGATAAAGAGGGCGCGTACGCGATGAAAATTTTAGAGAGCCTAAATTGTAGAGAGCGTTCATTTCAAGCCATGTGGTGCGTTTGAAATTGAATGGCGGAGGACACCGGGGAAGACTGGTCGCAAGCGCGCATGCTCTGCGTTTTTCGCGAGGCGAGGAGGAAAGCAGGCGGAAAGGCTAAAGCGCTCGCAGACGAACCACGCGTTTGTCTGCCTCGTCGAAGCTCGTATGGCAAACGCGGCCCCATACACCATGTGACCGCAATCGAGAAGTTGGAAAATCTCTGCAATGTAGGATCGCTCAAAATTTTGGGGGCCGCTGACTCGCCTACTGGCTTCAGTGCTCCTAGCTGTCCCCAAACATTTCCTCGCGGAATTCAGGCGCACGATCCATTTAACGGGTGAAACGCGCCCGATTCATGCAGATGCAGAAACCTTAGTCAAAATATAAAGAAACTATGTGACCTTTCGACACACCCGTCGCGGCTAGCGCTATGTTGCGATGAAAATCTTTCGCAACCTCGAGGGGTGGAGCAGTCTGCAGGCGAGTCGTTTTCATGTAGATGGTTGAGCGTGTTGGTTTCTAATTTACGATAAGGAAAGAGGGACATTTAAGAGAAACAGACAAGACTGGCTTTCGCCAGTCTTGTCTTGTTCTGTCTTGTCTGTTTGTCTTAAATGTCCCTTTTTCCTTATCGTAAATCGTTTTCATCGCAGCTCTGTGCAGTTCTTCGCTCCCGTCCTCCACACCACCCCTTCCAGGCGCCATAATACGTAAAGGCGTGCGCTTGCGGCGCGCGGAACACCATTCGCTGCATTCTTCTTGAAGCTTAGGTAATTCAGATATTTTCGTGTGCTTGACCATAAACTCTACGCTCGCACCGCCTTCTCTTTGTCGTTGTTCCAAGCGCTTGCGTGCCTAGTTTCCTATCCTTCAGCTCTCCCGGGGGTGGTGGTCCCGTCGCGCGTGTCTAGTTTCCTCCGTCTCCTCGGGCCGGCGATAGTCGTCCACGCGAATGTATATAAAAAACCAGAAAGACAAGTTGCCGTTCTCCATTTCCAATTTCAATTCTCTTCTCTCGTCCCAATGGGGAGGCCGTGTACAGACCCTTTATTCAAGGGCGCCGCCATCTTGAATTGTCGTCACTTCCAGTATGGGCGAAAACATTGTTTTGCCGTCGCCACGCCAGTAGAAGGCGCTTAGGATATAAGCGTAACCGTCACACATTAACGCTTTGCCTCCCCTTATTTTTTTACTAGTTACAGGTTGAAACGTTTTAGTATTTTTTTCGTCGCCCATACCGGATATGCCTGTTAGGTGGCTGGGGACGGGAGTTCGCAGAAAAGGTCTATAGTCCGGACTCCCGAAGAGCAACGCGCCTACGAAGAGCAACGGAGGGAACGGCAACGAGAATGCCAACGGCGGTGGCTGACGGCACGTGTGTGTGCGTACCTTTGGTCACGATGACCAGCGATCAAGAAAATAAATGTGTTCATGTCTTTGTTCAACATTTTGTGCCACGTCTGTTTCGTGTGCTGAACAGCTTCTCTGGTCATCCGCCTTCACAGAGTGGAATGGCTCGCAATATTTTTTTACGTCGCGTAATATTTTTGCGTCATGACGCTCAGGCACTTTGCTCGCGGATGTCATGTGAAAAGAAAATAACAAAACAGTAAAGCTGAAGCGACTCCATACATATTTTGTTTATTTTTACTCCTCTCGGTCGCTGATTACCACACCTCGACCGACGCCGACAGACGTTTGTATTGGACCATGGCTCGTACATGATAGAACGATAGAACGCCGCTTTCATGGTCACGTCTTCTGAGCGCTGCAGCAGTCTTTAGACGGGGGCGAAATAGCAGACGGACGGAGAAGAAAACGGACGCCCACGCGCAGCTTTCACGTCAGCGTCTCGCGGGCATTGCAGACGACGATAAACGATTGTGAAATAGCAGACGATGCAGGAGGCTGCCGCGCGTCTGTTCGCACTACTAGCAGGTGGTAGACTGTGTAGACGCATCGTAGGTCGTGAAAGAAAGACACTAGGCTTTTAGCGTGTTCAGCACGTCTTTTTAATCCCCACTAAATTAATTATACCCTCCATAACCTATTCTAGGTTGAAGAAACTCTCATGCTGTAGGATGTTTTTATGCTCATAAAGATTAACGCGTAAACGATTGAATTTTTTTTTCAAAGGTGCTCCATTTGCATTTTATTCACGCTAAGCTGGCAATGCGTTGGATGCTACGCAATCTAACGACCAATGAGCCTCCTCCTTTTTACCTCCTGACCCCGCTCTCGGTGCGTGGGTAGGGCAGGAGCGTAATCACATCGAAACAACAGATAGTCGCACGTAGGGTTGAAGGAACTATAGTGGTTGCTGAGCCAAATATCCGGATCATTCATTGTTGGATCACACACTCTGAGCGTGTATTGGGATCACGCACTCTATTGGACAATAGGGCTGAGTGAGCGCTCGGTATGAACTCGACTCAGTTCGGATCGAAAGAAAATGCAGCGTCAGCGTCCGGTGAGAATCTAGTTTCAATCACACTCTTGGTACCCAAGAAATGGCAACCGACGATGTTGCTTGATGAGGTTTTGAAAAGGGTATATTTATTAGGCTGACCACAGAATCATAAAAGGGAAATTTCAGGGATTTGCAGCAACTTAGCAGTCCTGCGGTAAAGCAAACAGACGCACACACACATAGAACCATACACACACAAACACACACACACACACATCACACACATGAATAACATGCTGAATTTATGTGTTATAACATCAATAAGTAATCTATATCTTGGGTTCCGTGTTTTCGGATAAATCCGAGGAACTCCGGCAAACACGCGACGGTAAAATTTTGGTCCCTTCGGATTTATCCGATAAGCTCCGAATTTCGATGTGCCGATTCCCCCCCCCCCCCACACACACACACAAACAAACACATACACACACAAACAGTATTTTACAATTAATTGTTTAATGAGAGCGTAGAGTCAATGGTCCGGGGGAAATGCCTCCGCACTCATCTTTCAAACGTCGGTCAGGACAACAGGTCGTTATATTTTCGGGTCACGACAAAACTCACTGTTACGGCGGAGCTGTTAAGGGCTAGGTTCCCCAAGATTGTGTCCAGTACCAAACAAATATCGACACAAAACTTTGGGCAGCTACCGTCATCTATGAGCGACGGCGGCAACAAGACAACCGGCTTGCCGGCCTCGCTCATTGATGGCGGCCAGCTTTCCAGCCTTTCCACTCTGGTTTTCACCAGAGTGGAAAGGCTGAATTTCTCTCAGGCGTCGTCCTAGATGTCGTCTCTCAAGGTCGTCCTAGAGCATCGCCCTTGAGGTCGTCCTAGACGTCGCCCTCTGGGCGTCTACCTTGAGGTCGTCCCATCATAGTACAGCTTCGCTGGTCTTCCTTCTTCACCAGTGTGGAAAGGCTGAAAGTTTTTTGTTTTATTTCCAGCTTGGGTATTACTATTTGTGCTTTAGATGAAGGATAATTTGTGTTTTTTGTAACAGTGCAACCAATGACCCATAGAGATTGCATAGAGTGGGGAAGAAGTACAATTGAAACTTCTCTATTACATCCTTTATCACTCTACCTCGCGCGGCCGCGAGGTAGGTTGATAGAATAGTATGGAATGAATACGAGCTTCCCAGTGACTACCTCCAAGAGTTTATTGATTTTAAGGTATCGACATTTATCGAAGCAACACTTGTGTGCAACTTTTGTCGTAGTACAAATTAGTATTGACAGTAGTAATTGCACCAACGCCAAATCCAACTGAAGAAAATATTAATTTATGCAATTACTTTTTTTTGTCCAGCATACGTTTACACCCGAATATAATTTATTTATATTTAATAAGAAACACTGCGAAAATAAACTCCGAATTTCGGAAAATTAGTAATCAAACAAAAATAAACTCCGATAAACTTCGAATTTTGGCGAACAATAAACTCTGAAAAACACCTGCCTGATTTGACGAAAAATAAAGTCCGAAAAACGGAATCCTACTTGTATCCAACACAACACCACCATGTGCCATTCAAGCCGATGGATTTTCCGTTTGGCTGCTGGGCTAACGTTTACAAGAACAACCCCTCAGTTCTGTTACTTCTTTTCTAGCACCGCCACAATGCTCGAATTGTGCATCGTTTAAGCGAAAATATATTGGTCAAATATAGCTGTCAATAGTGTAAATATTTACCTCTGACTTGAAGAGGATGACAGTAGACCAACCAGAGTCCAGCTCTTCGAACAGAGTTATCCTTCCAGAGAGTTGTTCTTTCGCCTGATCGTGGATATTAAGTTAATTCATAACTAAGAACCGTAGTTCAACTGCAACCTGCGGCGAACCGAACTGCGACGTCCACCACTCCCTTAAACAGCGATTTCGAAGTGAAAAAAAGCAAATTCCAGCTGAAATAATACAATAAAACAACGCCATTTTGGCGAATACTGTTCCTTTCACTTCGGCATTATCCATCAGCACCGCCATTGTAGCATTATATACAACAAAATTATACTAAATGTACAAGGTAAACAAACTAGGGCCTCCCTTTTAATCAATTTCAATTGTATACCATTGAACACATTTACACAAATAAAATATTTACCGAGTCCTCCATCAAAAGAAAAAGACGCACATGCCGTTTGAATATGCGCGTCTTAATAAATAATATAATTAATATATATATATATATATATATATATATATATATATATATATATATATATATATATATATATATATATATATCTTTATAATTTATATCAGTCACCCCGAATTCTTTGAAATAAGTCTTACAGCGTGATACGAGTAAGATTAAAATCGTTCAAAGATTTTTTCCCTCAAAAGTGCGGACGAGTGTAACATTTTCGCTGATTTTCAATGAAGCGGTTCGCGTCTAAGCTCAAGTGTGTCATTATATGTTCAAAATCTTTCCGCCTACTTATTGTAGCAATGTTTTAGCAGTTCTAAATTTGTATACGAAGGTTTCGCGCAAACATTATTCCGCCGTGGTAATGTCACAGCGATTATCGGAGGAAATGAGTATCAAATAATCCAGTAAGAACTTAGAGGCGACAAGTGCACCAGATGTTAATAATAGAAATAATAATAAACATTATTAATAATAATAATAATAATAATAATAATAATAATAATAAAGTACACTCGAGGTACACCTAAGCACCTCTAATGATATAGTGAATGCAAAATGCATGCAAGCCACTCGTCCGCTCCTTTTTCGCCTGCTGCGTACTTTTCGTCGCCAGTCAGCGCGCGCGCGTGCTCCCTGGTGACCATGGACGCTCCAGTGTTAACGGAGCGCTGGTGGACACTCAGCGCCATGGGTTGAGCGGTCGTGGAAACTGACGAGCGCAGCGGCCAATAGGAAGCCTCCGTCGACCGACGCGCCAGCCAATGGAACCGAAGGCGGATTCGCTGAAACTAGGCGCCGTTTTCGAGCTTCAAACTGGTGACGTCAGCTCGCTCCAAGGGACAGTTAATGATTTCGCATTAATGATAATAATCTTTGTTGGCTCAGGAGAGCCGCGGCACCGCGGAAAGGCAACAGCCCGTACCACAGAGGCCCGCGGTGCCGCGTCTAGCGATGGTGATTCTGTGATGGTATAATATACAAGATGAAAGTGAGGCAATTAGGATATGATATGCACAAGTGCGTTAGACCTAGCAGCAATCTTCGTGACGGTGCTCTTCGCGAAATGCCGTGTGGCTGCTGACTCGCAGAAGGCCGGTCACGAGCGTCTGCGAGGGCTTCCTGCACGCCCAGCTTGCAGCAGACGAGCTGGCCGAATCTCCTCCGAACGCGAGGAGTCCAGTACCACCTCCCCAGTGGGGCTCCAGGGGTTGGCGCCGCTGTTGACCGCGGGCGGCGGTCTTCACGGAAGAGGGTCTTTGAAGTCTTCCCGCTTGCGGTCGAGCTTGTAACCGAGCAGTGTGAGCACCCTGTTGATCGAAGACATGTGTGTGGACGTGCCACTGGTCTGGCTGGCTCTCTGACGATGGAAAAGATACGTCTTACGCTCAGCTTGCTTCCTCTTCCTCTTCGCTGGGAACACTGCTCAGTGTTGGCTCATGCTCATAAAGAGGGCACGCAGGCAATAGACCCTATCGATTCTTTCGCTAGGTTTCACATCTACTGTTTGGCTTGAAGATAAGACTCTGCTAAGATGATTACACGCAAGATAAAAGACCTTCCACCGCCAGAACGTTTCGGGCCTTCAAAATAGAATTCTACCGAAAACTGTAAAATGCTTCCTAAGCGCATCGGGTTTCATGCAAAGACCACAGATTACAAGACCACGCGACGTGTGTTACAAGACTCAGTAGGCGCCTATGGCGAGCCACGTTGCACATAAAGTGGTTACTGACATTTCTAAGTTCGCAGTTCTTCGCTAGGAGAGTGAGAAGGCAACGGCGCTATTGTGTTTGCGTTCGAGGCTCTGGCAAAAAAAAAAAAAAGGCGAAATGCTTTGAAAACATATTTGGCGGCCAAACCACATGTGGAAAAAGAAAGGAGCGCAGATCTGAGACATGACGAAGAGTAGCGTTGCAGCCAATCTTCTACACGTTCCCTAAAAAAACAATCGATTACAATTACGGTTCCTATTAGTCAAAATGTATTAATATATATTACTTAGTTACTTTAGGAGAAACGTAATTTGACCGTTACTTGTAAAAGTAGTCAGGTAACCAGGGTCCTATTTGTCAAAATGTATTAATTGATATTACTTTCTTACTTTAGGAGAAACGTAATTTGACCGTTACTTGTAAAAGTAATCGTTACTTATACCATTACTTCAGATTTCAAAAGAAGAGATTTTTCTGCCGGTTTGAAAGCGTTTTTTTTTTGTGCTGTCCTTTTTAGATTAGAATTCCTGGATTACACTCTGATGATCTTCTCAATTCACCAAATTTTTGGAAAAAGATGCTCTTCTTGGATACTGGTTTCCAAGATTTTTTTAGAAAGCTTCTGGAAAAAATAAAGGACTCCATTAGATAAGAGAGGGAGAATGAGCAACGGTTTCAAATAATTCTCGAAATTTCAAAAGTAGGCAAATTTTTCTTGCGATTACTTCTTAATAAATGTAATCAAACGATTACAAAATTACTCGAAAAAATACGCGATTGCAAGTACCTTTATTCCTTGCCATTCGCACCGTACACGTTCGTTGCAGCTGTTGCAACATACAACGTCCGAGCCGAGAAGAGTTCCGGCATGAGAGAAATCGTGATCTCCCAGTAAAAAAAAAAGATAAAAAATAACCATAGTTTGCCACATACCGCATTTACAATACAAAAGTTCAACGTGTGAGTTGTCAATCGCAACCATCTGAAAAGATGCGAACGGGCAATGACCCTCTGATAAGTTCAACGACGACTCTCGATCTTTGTTATGTCAAACACATGCGTGCTTGCTGACTGGCCAAGATGAATCTCAGCTCATCTGACAGGGTGTGCCCAGTAAATGAGAGTCGACACTATAGCAAAGGCCAATTTGTTGCGCTATCTCTATAAATAAATTAACATTTTCAATCTATATAAGCAGTCACCGTTTCCTAAAGTTTATTCAAAAACAAAATACATTTAACTTTTTTTTAATTATCTTGAGAAGAAGCGTTTGAAAAGGTAAAATATTTTTCTATTATTTTGACCATTAAAAAGCTTGTTTAGTACTTCAGACGAAGTTCCGCTCTCTCGTAGAAATACAAAGTCAACAAAGAAAACACCGGTTAGAAAGAAAGAAAAGAAAAAATATTAACATCAGTTGATTTTTTTCCGATCACATAAAAATCTACTTCAACATCCTGTCACCTTGAGAGGTGTTAGTGAACATGTACATGTGCAGTAACCATGTAGCTGTGACTATGTAGTACGGACTTTTTATTTATGTAAACTATCTGTTGTTTGTTGCTCGCAGGCAGATTTATTTATGGTTAGTTCTAAATTAAAAACCAAAAACTTCGGATGTTTCAATATGTCCGCTTGTTTTCGCAAAACACCTTCTGATACTTACGACGCTTTATGTGTAAAGGGCCGTTCACACACACTGGCATTTGATTAGGACCGCGTGCCTTAATAACTTACAAAATCCCTTACGACGAGAGCACACACTGATACGCTGGCGCCATCTATGAGGTAATAAATTTGACAGGTGGGATAGTTGGTTACCCTCTATAGAAATAAAAAACGCAAAGCTCAAGGACAAGTGGTAGTACAAAAGAGGACAAGCTCTTGCTATCAGCACAGGTTTTAATGCGAATAGTGAAAGACAAGAAGGAAGTGCGCATCTGATAATTAGACAAAGAGATAATATATCGTTAAAGAAGATAGAAAGGTAATAAAGTAAAAGAAAAACCGACAGGTAGAGGTAATTTATGTGATTTTTGAAAACTTCATTTTGCCCATGCAATAAAACGTCAGTTGATGGTAAGCGCTCGTCCCGCCTTGTTCTACCACTTGTCCTCTTCCTACGCGCTTTTTGTTTTGTTTCGTGATCTATGTCGGAGTTGCATTTCGCTAGAGCGAAGATTTCTGTGGTATTTGTGAGATCAAATGCACGTGCTGTCTGTTGGAAAGTGTCGTTTTGCAGCATTATTAACCGTTTTCCAAGAAAATAACAACACAATGATGAGGGGAAAAAATGGAAATATTCGGAAATTGCGTATACCACTGCCCGAAAGGATGCGCCCATGTGTTCTTTCGTGGTAAGGAATTTTAACAGATTTTAAGGCACACGGTCGTGAGCAATCAAAAGTGTGTGGACCAGCCTTCATAGAAATGCGGTACACTCGTACATACGTAACCACGATAGGCAGGAAACTTGAGCAAACATGGCTCGAGGACGTTTTCGTTTTAGTTAGGTTGGCATCTTGCTTTCGCCGGGAATAGCCGTTTTTTTTTTGTTTGTTTTTTGTTAAAAATTTTGCTCCGTACTGGGTGTTTTTTTTTTAAGCGTGTATTTCATTTTTGCTTGCAACTTTTTGCTTCTGCGACCGTACAAGCTACTTAATAAAATCAAGCTTTCAAACAACGCATCACAGCCCAAGTGTGTACGGGGCGTTCATAAAGTTCGTATTATCGCCACAAAAAATTGAAAAAAAAACGAAACAAAACAGGCATCAACATGAGCGCGCGTCCCTCTAGTTTCCGCACAGTTAAACATCGGATAGCTATAGTAGCGCTTAACGCCGCTACGTTGTCGAAACAAAAATGGCACCGCCCGTCGGTGCCAAGCATATGCAGTGATCGGTTTTTTCCATTTGAAGGGAAGCAACGCCAAGGATATTCATTCCAATCTGGGAGCGTTGTTCGGGGACAACACCCTAGTTTATGACACTTTGGTTAAATGGCGCAGACGTTTCCAGTGTGGCCAAATAAGAGGAAAGCATTTCAATGACGACGACCAAATGATTGCTGAAGTGGAGCGATTTCTGAACACTCAAAACGAGGAGTTCTATAACAATGGCCTCCGGCATGTGGTCCATAGCTGGAAAATGTGGGAAACTTTTGGTAGCTAACAAGTAGAGAAAGTCTCAACTCCTACTCGACTTTGATTGCTGAATCTCTATTTCTTCGTGACAATAATACGAACTTTATGAACGCCCCTCGTACGTGTTACATAGATGCCTGCAAGCACCCCAGTATAGCTTATCAAGGTTTCTTTTATGCAGAATAGCAATGCCACCTAGACAACAAAACCTGCGCCTATACCCTCCGCCCCCCTTAAACTTTGCCACTATACCATTTGGGGACAACTTTCTGTGGCAATAAAAAGCAAGCTAGGGGTTGTGGGTGAGGGGTGAGGGAGGAAAGCTAACGGCTCTGGCGTCAAGTGTTTCCGGACTTTTTTGGTTTCGGTTTTCAGTTTGGGTTTCGGCGCGACAGATACGAATTTTGTACAGTTCGCCTCTCCGCATGAGGATCGCGGTTGGGGGCTGATGATCAGCGATCGCCGTGGACGTAGGCATACCCGCGTCTCCTTTCTTACTCTTTACCCATTTCTACACACAGGTCAGCACCTTGACTGAAACACTCCGACAGACTTAAAAGGTAAATTTTACCTGGTAGATCCCATCGAATTTCATATGTCTTCCGACCGGCACAGATATGCGGCGTCGATTAAGGAAGTGTCATTAATTCCATCCGCGCTGCAGTTTTGATGAAATTGATACGTAAATTATTCTGGTGTTGAAAAAGCATAGCGGGGAGTGATATCCGAAATTGGGGCACGCACACAAAACGGCACGAAGCCAAATCCTATTTGGATCGAGTCCAGTTATAGCTGGCCAGGTATGTACAAGTTACGAAAAAGTAATTAAGTTACTGAGCATTGACCTCAAAAGTAATTTGGATAGAGTAGAAATCACTGAAATTAAAAGTGATTGAGAAAATTACTAGCTGCCGCAAAAAGTAGCGAATTGCTTTTGAAGCTACATTTATATATTTTTGTAACAAGAAAGTACTTAAGTTTTAATCCGTTAGCGAAATTCTGTCAGTAATCTATAAAGCGGGTTGTGTTTTCACAAAAATGCTTTAATAGCTGTTTCTGCTTTTGCGTGCCTAATTGTTTCGTACTTATTTATTATTTGGTCAATGATGCACTACGGATGTATCATTTCTACTTTGAGCTTTAGCACTGCCTGAGCTTGACTTTGCAGACAGTGTTTGTTTGTTTACACTGTTGCGTAAAGTACATCTAAAATGTACTTGAAGTAATGTACAAAGTAAATGAGGGGTTATGCACTTTGTAAAGTAGTAAGAACACAAGGCGCAATGCACTTGAAGTAAAGTACTATAATTCCAACGTACTTTCTAAGCAAAGTTGTAGTACTTTTTAACAAAATCTTTCATGTTGTCCTTGCAATACCCTATACAGATCGTTTTTTTCAACTGCATTTCCACAGGGGGAATGGGGGTTCATCAGTTTTTTTTTTTTGGCAATGGCGGCAAATTTTTTATAAATTGAAGTCGCGACAAATCACTTTTTTCACTCTTGCTGATGAACTATTTAACAAAATAAAGTTATAAAGCACTTATTTGTATCTGTCTTATAACCACCATTACTTCACTCAGAGAAATAACCAGATGGCATCTGGAAAGACGACAGCACGTTTCACATGATGATATGTCATTTGTTTGTTTTCGAATTTGGAGAATGTATTTAGATGTCGGGAGTTGTCCTTTTTTTCGGAAAGTACCCCAAAAATACTTTGGTCAACTACAAATACATGCCCTGAGAATGTACTTCAAGTGAAGTACAAGCTTTCTAAACCCAGTAAAAGCACTTTAAGTACAATGCACTTAAATAGCTTCAAAACACTGCTTGTTTTTTTTATGTAACAACATTGAAGGAATTACTAAAGTTTCACGGACAATCTTCGAATATTGGAAGACCTGCCAATTCTGAGTTTTGGGAGAAATGTCAAAGCAAATGTATTGTAAAACGCGCTATCACCTTTCTAAATGTCATCTGGTTATTTCTCTGGGTGAATTAATAGCGGTTACAATACCGAAACAAATTAGTGTCTTATAACTTAATTTTGTAAATGTATTCTTTTAGAACACATTTGAAACTCAATTGAAACTCACTGATAGTTTTCGTAAGGGATGTCATCTTTGCGTTGTCCTTTAGCACATGATCCTTCAAGTACAACACGAACTACGGGAGCACCGGATGTGTAGAATACATTTGAAACTCAATTGAAACTCACTGATAGTTTTCGTAAGGGATGTCATATTTGCGTTGCCCTTTACCACATGATCCTTCAAGTACAACACGAACTACGGGAGCACCGGATGAGATTCAGAGCGGGAACTGCATTTTGTCGCCTCCTTTGAGTGAGGATGCAGTGCGTTGAGCTCTTGTAGTAGGCGAGAGCTTCTACATTGGGAAAAGGGGGACAAGCCCTTTCTTCAAATGCGACGTCTCCTTGAGCTTCGGGACACAAAGACACGCCAGTCTTCGGCGCTAATCCCGCAGTTACTCGGCCTCACTTGCGACGTGTCTGTCTGCTCCCCCTTGCCTCGTAGCAGGGTTCTCCCAGTAAGGGGCTCGTGAAAAGTTTAGGGGTTTCGGACCCTCCAAACAAGCCCCTCCCCCCCCCCCAAAGTGGGAAAGATGTGGCCTCCGCCACATCCTTCCCACTTTTTGTAAATATCAGCAAATCTTCCAACATATTTTCTCTTTTTTTGCAGCAATGTTTGTTGATAAGCAAGCGTACCATTAAAATTCGGAAGTGATTTGGAATTTGAGTAGAAGTTACTCGTAAGAAGAAATTAGAAGTAAACTACTAATTACTGCAATAAAAATGTAATTGAAAGTTACTAAGTTACTCAAAAAAGTACTAAACCTACAGTAACTTGGGTAGAGTAGTTCAACTACGAAAAAGTCTGCCGCTGGCCCTGGTGTGGGTCGCTGGCGCACACTGCTCGGAAAACGTATATTGAGCGCTCGCACTGCAGAATCCAGGGATCCTGGGCTCAATTCCGACACCCGCTTGCTTAAGCCGACGAGCTCGCTAATCGACTGCTATAAGGAAACAATGGAGATTTTCGGTGCCCTCTGTCTCACTTATGCATTGCACACACTTGCTTGGTTCCTTTTGACAACTTTTGGTTGCCAAACTTCGCGGGATTCCTTCGGGGTGAACAAAAGTGCGACTTTACCGAGGGTAGCTTCGATAAACTACCAAACACAAAAAAAAACGCCACGTTTTTTTTTTCTTTTTTTTGCAGGGAACTGGAGAATTTTGGGTTGAACTTAAACCAAGAAAATCCGAACGACGCTATAAAAAATAATTATTATACGTTTTGCATATCCTGTATAAAATTTTTGGGAGCCGAGGGTGAAAGACGAGGCAGAGGGCACGTGACAGGCGGTCGGCGGAGATGTCACGAGCTGGCGCGAGACAGTGCGTGCTGAGCGAAGCTGGAGCTGGGCAGGACCGACGGAGCCGGGCTGCCTGGCCTGGCCCATGGCGAACCCCGGAGCGGTCCACCAGCGAGGTTCGAAGTCCGGACCGGTGGAAACGGCGAGCCCTGGCCATCTGGATTAGGCCACGACGATCGCGGGGTGGTTCCGCAGCGAGACTCGGGCTGTGATAGCCCTGGACAGCCAGCCTACGCAGCGCTGGCGTGGGAAGGACGATCCGCAGGCCTGGACACGGACTCCGACTGTGAGCTCTGATCGACGGGCGACAACAAGGGTCGGCGTGCCTGGACTGCCGGCTCTCCACGACGGGCAACCGGGAGGTACAGTAAACCCATTCGCTGTCTTCTCGTTGTGTTATGTCACTCCCTGGGCGACGAGCAAAACGCATACCGATCGGGCGGCGATTATTAGTAGGGACCTCCGAAATGAACCCCACAAATTATAATAATATTGTGACACCTAAGCTATAACTAATAACTGTAAAAGTTCTGGCGGGTAGGGTTGGACCCAGGAAAATTTTTTTTTTGTTATACTACATTTAGCTGCGCAGTGAAACTGCGTGGTTTGGTGTCCGTAGCTTCGGCATCGTTGCCACAGAAAGTTGTCCACGAGTGTAGTGGATCCACGCAGAGCAACCCGTCTTGAGGCAGCATCACCACCAGCACGTCTAGTGGCGTATAACGACGACCCAGAAGCCACCACGCGGCGACGTCAAGACGCAAGCGTCTGCCACTTTGCTGCGTCCCTGGCCGAGCTTCAGGTTGTTTGCCGATGGGGTCGGGTCGGGGATTCACTAACAATGACTTCGTGGGCACGCCTTATCTTCTAGCTGCTATCGACGAGACACGGAACTCTGTCTAAAAGCAGCTGCGAGCAGTGTCGTCATTTTTTAAACAATATTAAAGTGAGATTGAAACTTGCGACCGTTCGCACGGCAACCTCCGCCCTTTTCAGTTCATACGAAAAGGATGGCAATGTGAAAAATGAATTAAGGTATATGTTTATTTGTTTATATTCGAGGTCCGGAGGCATTACAGAGGGGAGTAGAGAATAACATGAATTAAAAAAAAAACATTTAAAATAGTTGGGCAATAAGCAACTGGCAGTTAGCGAAGGTTGAATAAAGGACGTGCTCAACGATGGGGGGGGGGGGGGGGGATGTGAGGGATACGGGTCAAACCAAACAGGACGCGTTTCATGAAGTCGCAGCATTTGCGGTACTGCAGATGGAGGTTTTTCTCCGACTCCGGTCCGCTTTGGCACATTTTATTTTTTAGCCGGCGGGAAAGTTGCCCACCGTATGCGGCCTCGGACAGAGGCTTGTAGCGTGCTGATCACGTTGGTCCGGACAGCCACTCACACGTTCTGATGGCTGTGGTCAAGGCGTCCGCCGTTGTTGTCGGTCCCCAACTTCCCGAAACCATTAAAGGGCAAGAAACGACAACGAGGAGACGAGGAGGAATATCGTGCTCTTTGTGTCGTTTATGTCCTCGATAAAAACGTACACAGGAGCAGCATGTTTTAATTTTGTAACATGCTTTCTCTGAGTGGTTTGTATTATTTTCATTGCTGCCACTGCAAGGGGCCGAGAGCTCGTCAAGCTGCCTGTGGGTAGCTTTTTCCCTCGGTCTCTGCTATCAATCAGTGGAAATAAAAGGATTTATTGCTATTATTATCATCACGCGTTTTAAGAAGCGCCGCGCGTTTTTTCTTTCCATGTGAGGCATCGGCTGCGTCCTGTTTGGACAGCACTTCAAGAAATTTAGTCATTAGAAGTTCTACGATTCAGTTATGAGTTAACTGTATAGGAGTAGCGAAATATACACGAACTGTGTTACAGTAATCAAGGTGTGATGAATAAACTGATGACGAGATTGCTAGCTGCACTTGAAGACTATCCGGATACTTTTTATGAACAAATACAAACACGAGAGACAGCGATGATGCGTAAGGCTTGGGAACCGTTAACTATTACTTCCAGAGCGGTTATAAAACAAATAATCAGGTACATGCAAAGTATACATATTGATGAATTAACTTGAAGCACCACCCCAAACTTTCACAATATAAAGTAGTTTAGCGGTGACCGGCACTTTAATATAGACTGGTCTTTATAACTGAGGCCCCAAAAGACAAAGAATATTGCGTAAATCTTTTCTCCTAAAATTTAAAACTTGCAAAGCGATATCACCCATGTAAACAAATGAAATGCTATACAACCACAATGCATTGTCGAGCTGACATTAAACTTTGATAGAATAAGACTCAGTGTTTGTAATTGTCAGTTCCACATAACGACAGGCATAAAAAAGCTAGCTTGAGGTATTAAACCCTCGAGAAAAGGTAGACGTCGGCATCCTCGCTAGCAAGACGAGAGTTGTTCACTCTCGCTGCACTCTCGGCAAGTCTCCTCGAGCTTCGCGACACAAAGAAACGCCAGTCTTCGACGCAAATCCCGCAGTTACTCGGCCTCACTTGCGACGTGTTTGACTGCTTCCCGCGCCTCGTATCAGGGTTGTTCCAGTGAGGGGCTTGTGAAATTCTGAAGGGGGTTTTGACCCTCCAAACACCCCCCCTACCTCCCCCGCCTCTGCCTGCATCATATCCTTCTCCTTCTTTGTAAATATCAGCTGATCTTCTAACATATTAACTCTTTTTATACAGCAATCTTTGTTGATAAACAAACCTACCATTAAAATTCGAAAGTAATTTGCAATTTGAGTACAAGTTACTCATACGAAGTAATTAGAAATAAACTACTAATTACCGCAATAATAATGTAACTAAATGTTACTAAACTACTCTAAAAGCACTACAAAAACAGTAACTTCAGTTGAGTAGTTAAACCACGTATACAAGTATGCTGCTGTCCCAGTGGGGGTCGCATGCGCTCACAGCTCCGAACAGATACATCGAATGCTCGCACTGGAGAATCCAGGGATCCTTGGCTCAATTCCGACCCCTGCTCGCTTACGCCGCTAAGCTTGCTAACCAACCGCTGTACGGGAAAAATGAAGATTCCCGGCTCCATCTGTCTCACTTGTGCGCACACATTGCGCACCACTTGCTTGGTTCGTTTTGTCAACTTTTGTTTGCCAAAGTATGCAAGAATCCTACGGGGCGAACAGAAGTGCGACCTTACGGAAGGTACCTACGATACACTACCACCAACGTTACTAGAGCCACTCAGTTGGGAAAATGCCATAGAGCGTGCTCTGAAAAAGTGGCACCGATCCGTACTTGCCACCCGAGCTAATGGCGATCGCAACGCCGCCACTTTCCAGCCGTGGCCGATTGATTAACTACACATGACTGAGATTTCGGCTTTAATCGGCCGTTTTGGCGCCGAAACAGATACGGTGGAAGGGGTTTCAGGGGTGCCAACCCAGTCCCCTAAGCGGACGCGCCGCGAATCGCTACCGAAGTTAGAATGCGCCCAGGTCGGGACGCGCTAACTGAAATCACCACTGAGGCATGGTTCTATAAAAACAATATTAATTGTGCCGCAAAACCTTGCAAAAGATTTTAGAAAACATCACGCGTCCATCGCTTTGTACTGAACTCCAATAAACGTTACTAGAAAAAGAGTTTTTTCTGTTGATTTTTACGCAAAAACACACTTTCTAAGAGCTCAAGGTGACCACAGTAAAGACAAGTGATAAAGAGTGGCGCTGTTGTCGTATTTAGCTCGGTCTCGGTGGACGCTGGCGGCCCAGGTTTCAGCAGCGAGTTTTCCAACGTAGTGTTCTAGTAACGTTGACTACGACACACTAAAAGGACGCCATGTTTGTTTTGCAGGGAACTAGACAACCTGGGGTGAACTTAAACCAAGAAAATCCGAACGAGCTATAAAACAAGAACGCTTTAGGTTTTGCGTATCCTGTATGATATTATAATAACATTGTGAAACCTAAGCTATAACTAACAATTGTAAAAGTTCTAGTGGGTTAAGTTACACGCAGCAAATTATTTTTCAGAGTGCAGCTCTTAGGCGCCCGCTTCCGGCTTGAGCGGCGTCGGCGTCGCCGTCGGCGGGTAGGCAGCGCGGTGCATTATGAGAAACGTCCCATAATGCACCGTAGGACAGCGGCACGTTGCATTATGGGACATTTCCCATAATGCACCGCGCGGGAGGGAAAAGGAAGGAGGGGGAGAGGAGGAAGGAGGAGGAGGAGAGAGGAGAGAGGTGGTGAGGGAGGAGAGTGATAAGAGAGGGAGGAGGGAAAGGGGAGGAGAGGAGAGGGGAAGGAGGGAGGAGGGAGGGAGGAAGAGGGAGAGAAGGCGAGGAGCACGGTATGACATTTTTCTTTTCTCGCTTTTTGCATAATATGCTTGCTGCCGAACGTTCCTGCGCTCTCACTTGTTTGCTCTGTTTACTGTTACTTAAGTACATGCCTAGTTTGTAAGAGAAACTCTATATATGCTGTATAACGAGTCTTTTAATGTATAACACTTTTCAGCCAGATTGCTACGCTTGTTTTGCCTTAGGGCCCCAGACCCTGTCAAGTTACCATGTGGTAGCTTTTTGTCTGGAATCCCGCCAGAGTAAATTTCTGGAAATAAAGATTTCATTTAATTTCAGATGAGGATGGAGGAGGAGAGGGTGCGATGAGGAGGAGGGGCATACCGTCCCCTCTGTACTCCTCCTCCTCCTCCTCAAGCGCTGCGCTTTAATTCAGGCATTACATGGGAGTTGTAGAAGTCTCATTTTTTGTTGTACGATATTTAGCTGCGCAGTGAAACGGTGTGGCTTGGTGTATGTACCTGCAGCATCAATGCCACAGAAAGTTGTCCACGAGTGTAGCGGATCCACGCAGAGCCACACATTTTGCGTCAGCATCGCCACCAGCGCGTCTTGTAGCGTCCTACGACGACCGAGACGCCACCACGCGGTGACGCCAAGACGCTCGCGTCTGCCACTTTGCAGCGTCCCTGGCCGAGCATCAGCTTGTTTGCCGATGGGGTCGGGTCGGGGATTCACTAACAATGACTTCGTGGGCACGCCTTGTCTTCTAGCTGCTATCGACGAGACACGGAACTCTGTCTAAAAGCAGCTGCGAGCAGTGTCGTCATTTTTGTAAATAATGTTACAGTGAGATTGAAACTTGCAACCGTTCGCACGGCAACCTCCGCCCTTTTCAGTTCATAACGAAAAGGATGGCAATGTGAAAATGAATTAAGCTACGTATGTTTATTTGTTTATATTCGAGGTCCGGAGGCATTACAGAGGGGAGTAGAGAATAACATGAATTAAAAAAAAACATTTAAAATAGTTGGGCAATAAGCAACTGGCTGTTAGCGAAGGTTGAATAAAGGACGTGCTCAACGATGGGGGGGGGGAGGGGGGTTGTGAGGGATACGGGTCAAACCAAACAGGACGCGTTTCATGAAGTAGCAGCATTTGCGGTACTGCAGATGGAGGTTTTTCTCCGACTCCGGTCCGCTTTGGCACATTTTATTTTTTAGCCGGCGGGAAAGTTGCCCACCGCATGCGGCCTCGGACAGAGGCTTGTAGCGTGCTGATCACGTTGGTCCGGACAGCCACTCACACGTTCTGATGGCTGTGGTCAAGGCGTTCGCCGTTGTTGTCGGTCCCCAATCTCCCGAAACCATGAAAGGGGAAGAATCGACAGCGAGGAGACGACGACGAATGTCGCGCTACTTTGTGTTGTTTCATGTCCTCGATAAAACGTCACACAGGAGCAGCATGTTATAATTTTGTAACACGCTTTCTCTGATATGTTTGTATTATTTTCGTTTCTGCCACTGTAAGGGTGCAGGGGCTCGTCAAGCTGCCTGTGGGTAGCTTTTTCCATCGGTCTCTGCTATCAATCAGTGGAAATAAAAGGATTCATTGTTATTATTATTATCACGCGTTTTAAGAAGCGCGCGCGTTTTTTCTTTCCATGCGAGGCATCGGCTGCGTCCTGTTTGGACAGCATCTTCAAGAAATCTAGTCACTAGAAGTTCTATGAATCAGTTATGAGTTAACTGTATACGAGTAGCAAAATATACACGAACTGTGCTACAGTAATCAAGGTGTGATGAATAGAAGCTGATGACGAGATTGTTAGCTGCACTTGAAGATTATACGGATACTTTTTATGAACAAATACAAACACGAGAGACTGCGACAATGCGTAGGGCTAGGAAATGGTTAACTTTTACTTCCAGTGCGGTTATAAAACAAATAATCAGGTACATGCAAAGTATATATTGATTAATTAATTTGAAGCACCACCCCAAAATTTCACAATATAGGATAGTTTAGTGCTGTCCGGCACTTGAATATAGATTGGTCTTTAGGACTTCGGCCTAATAAAACAAGAATATTGCGTAAGTAATTTTTGCCTCGTAAATGCTCGTAAATATAAAACTTGCAAAGTCGATATCACCAATGTAAACAGATGAAATGCTATACAACCCCAATGCGTTACCGTGTTCAAATAAAACTTTGGTACAATAAAACTCAGTGTTTGTAATTGTCAGTTCCACATAACGACAGCCATCAAAAAGATAGCTTGAGGTATTAAACCCCCGAGAAAAGGTAGACGTCGGCTCCCTCGTGTGTCTCCTGTGCTAGCTAAAGACGAGAGCTGTTCACTCTCGCTGCCACCCGTTAGATGGCTTTGTTATTTACTACCATATTGTCCGCTATGATAATTTACATCTTATATAGTCGCCGACGATATCAAAAAAAGCACAGCAGAGCGCGTCACAAAGGTCTGCCACGCTATCTATCAGAAGAAATCTTTACTATTATCGAGGCCTCAGCGGCTGTTCAATTTTGTCGTCCCTCTGCGGCTGACCACCTGTCGCTTAGTCAATGCTTATTTCAGCGGCGAATGAAGAGGCGATCCGCGATGGAAGGCACATTTAAGCGCGACTGCAATGGTACGTATTCACGCGACTGACCGAATCGCACTTTTCGTGCATGGACTGTGTGCGACGCCACAATCATGTCACCGATTCCTGCGATCTGCCCTTTATCTGCGGAAGCGCGTTCTGAAATAGCCGAGCGCCTTTTCACTGGCGGAGTTTTGGTGGAGGACTGACTGGAAAAGTGCTTAATCTAGCAAGAGTACAACTTTTTGAATGGATAAGCATTAGTGCTCGGGCGCATGCGCTGACCTTGGACTGGTTTGGAGCACACGTATATAAAGTTCGCATCGTCGCCAAGGGATGGCACCACGGCCCCACTGGCTGTGCAAACTGGCTAGGAGACGCGCTCTGCAAGCGCCGACAGATGGCGGTGTGGTACATATTTCGAGACGCTTGGCGATAGGACGCATAGCAACGGAGGCCGCACTGGATTGACTGGTCATAGGGAGCGACGCCGTGACGTAACCCCCTAGCAACCGAAGACCACCGGTGACGTCCCACTTCGCCAATCTCCGCGACGCGCAGTTGCGGACGGTAAGTGTACCACTGGGTTGCGTGTTAACCGATCCCGCCCCGCCGGTGGCCCGAGTGAGCCCTAGCCCCGCTGTCCCCCACTGCACCTCGGTTGCTAGGTGTGACGTCACGCCGTCGCTCTCTATAACCAGCCAATCCAGTGCGGCCGCCGTCCTTTGTGCACACGTTAAGAGGCCTGATCTGCTTGCACCAGGGAGAAGAGGTGTTTCGGGAACGTTCACGCCCCCTGAAGTGCTGAGAGGCTGCATTCACCATGCTTTGCGGTATTTAACCCCAGTCACCGTAGCAACATTTATATTTGTAGAAAAGTTTCATTGACGACAACCAACCAAGATGTTAAAAGAAAAGGAGAAATTGAGGGAGTAAAAGTGAAGAGAAAGGCCGATCGAAAGTGGTGTCAAGAAACAGGATTTACTCTAAGCTGAGAGACTGGATACGACTGATTTGAACTCTCACAACTTAAAGCTTGGAATATCAGCGTCAGCTTTCGTCCGGACTCCGTTTCACTTTGAGTACGATTGCGGATAAGGTTATACGATCCGATGAAGCCAGCCATGCAGCACCAAGGATGAATCGTCACGGCGCTGATTATTTTCAGGCTTTGCTGATACCGGCAGAGCCAATCACGCAAAGAAAAAAAAGCATCGGATCGCGGTTCCTTAATTTACTACGTGTGATTAGTTTAGTCGACGGCAGCAAACGTACAAAGACGTCGAGGGCCGCGAGGATTCAGTTTGAGCGTCGGCAGCAAAACACTGCAATGACAATCAATTTGTTTTTTCGAACATCATATATAGGAAATTATCTTTTCTGAGCAATATTTACGCTGTTAGACGCAATGCAGGTGGAGGTCGCGGCCCGCTCTAAGCCCTGGCCACAAACCATTTGCATCGCCCATTACTCCTCCATTGGCTTGGCTGTTTGGCCGAATAGGCCAACGAGCCTAGTGTCTCCCTTTCCCGACACCCGGCGCGTCAAGTCTGGCGTCTGACGACAACGACTGCTAGTTGTGTGAGCAGAGGCGCGGCAGCCTCCGGCATCGTCTGCTATTTCACCACCGTCTATCGTCGTCTGCAATGCCCGTGAGACGCAGACGCGAAAGCCGTGCGTCGGCGTCCCTTTTCGCCTCCGTCCGTCTGCTATTTCGCCCCCGTCTAAAAACTTCTGTAACGCTCAGAGGACGTGACCATGAAAGCGGCGTTTTAGAGTTGCAGCATGCACGGGAGGCGGTCTAATATAAGCGTCTGTCAATCTCCAGTAAAAAGCGATCAAGAAAGCTAAAAAAAGCAACGCAATAAATATGCTGGCCTTTCAGATGTTATGTTCTGATTTTTTTCCCATGGCATCCGCTAGCAAGGTGAGAGAGCGTCATGACGCACAATTAAAAACATGACCTAAGATTGTTCGCTTTGTGCAGGCCAGATGCACTGCACAACTTGAGAGCTATTCGCCTTTCGAAGCGAAATGACTTGAACATACCTGCTCTAACTTGATGCGAATAGAACGCCCGATGACCTCTAGCCAATTGCCTCGCAAATTCTTCTTGTGTAGGTGGTATTGAAATAGTTGCAATCATGACGGTTGCAGAATTCGCAGAACAGCAGGATCACTTGTACGGGAGCAAACATCTTTATTCGGCATCAACACGTGCAAAGAACGAAATCAAGCCAGATCGATTAAAATAGAGACTCTAGGTTTAGGCCAGTCCGGCTACGAAAACAAGCATCCGCACAGCGCTTCTGAGGGCGCGTACTTGCGACAGTTGTTTGCTGAAAACCATGTCGGTTGATGGGATCTTCCTCTAAACACCTCCTGTAAACTCAAAACGACCCGCACTCATAAATATTGACGAGCTCAACGTTCTGCTCATTCAGCCCGTTCAACACTCTGCAGACACCGGCAGCCGTGTTTGTTAACGTTTCACACAAAACGGGGGAAGCAACCTGAGAATATATTTGAAAACAGTAATGACTCTATCTTGATTATTTTCATGGAAGAGCAACGTCTGCCTTCATCCAGACTAGTGACTGTCGCATAAACTTTTGTTGTAAGCCACCGCCGTTGAGAATAATTTAACGATGTCTTGTCGTACCTGCTACACAAGAGTCTGGGAAGACACCGAAGCAGGATTCAGACAAGAAATTATTGTCTAAATTACATCAAACGTAACGAACGTTCATTCAGGTGTTCATGTCATTTTCCACTGATCTTGAATGTCAATCATGCTGTTATAAAAAATAGCCCCGAGTTCACATTCGTGGTTGAGCTCTTAGTAAAGTCTTGACTGCTGATTGCACGTAAATGGCTAATATTCCTTACGTGCAAGGGCGAGCGTTATTAGGAATGGGTGTTGGAAAATACAAAGATCTTATCAAATTCAAGATGATTTGGTCGAAAGTATTGATAGAAGTACAGGAGTCGCTGGTGAACGTCGCGTACACTGTACTCTCAGCAAAGGCCTCAAAACTGATTATGATAAATCTGATTATAGCGTTTCCTCCAGAAGTCACGAGAAGGATGCTGAACGCAGTGCAGACCAAACTGCTCAAAGCCCCACACCGGCAAACGTGAAAAATACGATCTGAACCCTGCAAGCATTTTATAATAAAATTTAAAAAATACCAACGATAAACATTTTTCTTTCTTTTTTTTTGTTATTTCTACCTTTCGTAATATAACAATGATATTTGCTTTTTCCCAAAAAACATCTCGATTCTTCCAACCACAATTTATATTTCATAAATACATTTCTCTTTCAATATACAACTTTTCCCGTATCTGTTCACCGACCTCTCTTTCTGTGCGATGACGTTCAAGAGCGATAAACACTCCCATCGATTTTGATTGACATCACAAACCACAAGCTCTAAAAAGTAGCCTCTGAGTTCCGTTTCTTGCCGAACACGGAAAGAGAAAATCACGCCGAACAATACAAGGACCCCAACAAATTGACTAAGTTCAGAATACGAATACATCTGAAAAATGCGACGCGCGTAAGAATAATGATCAATTGAAGCTCCTTCTCGAAACCACCGCCTAAGCTTTGTCCGTCGAAGGGTTCATAGCATTATGACCTTTACTAGCTGTTTTCCGAGTCCTGCATTAAAGTGAACTTACAAACGGCTTTGGGAGTCCATACTCTAGGAAATCCGATGTTTCTTCTTTCAAGCAAAGCACTTGATAAAGCCGATCGCCTAAACGTACGATTGCAGCGAGCTTGGTGAATGGCGGGGTTTAAATTAAGCTTAGACCAATAAAATGAACGACGTTTACAATTTTTTGTAAAGCGAAATTAGAGCGCAGCTCTTGAGGAGGAGGAGGAAAAGGTACGGAGTCGGGGGTATGCCTCTTCTCCCGTCCGTACCCTCCTCCTCCTCTCCACGTGGAGTTCCATTTAGCGGAAGTTTTCGCTCAATTCCCGCTAAATTTAGCGAAACTTTCCCCGCTAACTTTAGCGGGAAATTGAGCAAACGTTTCCTAATATATTTAACGAAAAGCTTTCTGCTAAATTTAGCAGGGAAACTGTGACTTCCATAATGCAACGCGCACGGTTGCGCCGACGCGCCCGACGCCGCTCAACCCGGAAACGTACGCCTAAAAACTGCGCTCTAAAAAAAAAAAAGTAGCACCGCGACAATAGTCATGACGTTTCTCTATGCTAAGTATCACTGCGCAGGCTGTATGCTTTTCTGTTTTTTAGCTCTAAACATATTTCCAGTCTCGCCATTCGCCGAACTCCACCGTAGATTACGACTTGCCTCTCCAATTGGTTTGGAGGAAAGTATATATGCTTCAAAGCTCTTAGAGCGTACTTCATTTAGTTTTGTGTGTGTTATAATTTCGGACGTTGCGATGCGTGGTAAAGCTGGTGGATGCACCTATGTCTGCTTACAACCGTCGCGCCTTATCACCTCTTCGAATATCTTACGACGGAGGACAAACTTGCGCCATCAATCCAGCAGCCGTACATTTACTATGTTTATTCGCGTATCATTCTTTTCTCTTTGCTTTTACAACGTTAGGACAATGTTATAACGACAATTTTTCATAGAAAACTGGTAAGTGACATCGGATTTCGCCGATACAGCAAAACCTTCTTCATAAGAAACGCAGTTCCAAGGTCTCCTCATAGATGGCGCCAGCGTGCCAGTGTGTTCCGTCGTTGTAAGGGACCGCAATAACTCGGTCGTAAGCAAACGGAAGTGTGTGAACGGGCCTTTAGGCGTATTTTATGGTGCCCACGCGTAAGTTCAATCTGGTGGTTCTTAGCTCGTTCGTGTCTTCTAATCTGCGAGACTTCGCACATTCAATCTTAGATTCCCACGAGGACTCCAGAAAGTGAGTTATAGGAACCGTTTTAAGTGGAAACTCAGCTAACGACCTTGCCACACAGGAGGTATTTTGAGTTGCCTTCTGTACAAAATCAAGCTGTAAACTTTTTTTATTAAAAACTGTTTTCCCAAAATTAAAGACAGGGGCAGTTTGTCTTTCTTTATGTTTTAATCTTTCAAATTGCTGTGAATTACGTATTTCGTAAACGCTATTATATACTGCTGTGTTCAAACCTCTTACTATATTACGCCTTTTTTTAAATTATTTTGGAAATAAATTTATTTTTGTTTACGCGGAATACCACTACACATGTCTGGAGAGTTTCATCGAAAGCTCTATTTCGATTGCTCTTGCTCACATACCATATCCCTTTCACAATTAAAGTTTTCATTTTTCACTTGTTCTTTATGTCCATGCTTACCGTAAGCGAGTTGAAGATTCCTGGCACAACAGGTGTCCAGAATTCTATTTAGAAACAAGTACTGATCAGTCTTCTGTGTTTGTCATCGCACTCAACTGATGTTTCAAACGTATATTAAACATTAGCGTTACTGGTTGTCCATTCTGACAGATTGAGGCGGTCGTCTTAAAAGGTAACTGCAAAGAAAAAAAGATGGTTTTTTAAACAACCTAATTGGGACAAGCAATTCACAAAACAATTTTTGGTGGGAAAAAAAGTTTACAGCACGATTTATTGCGCGAGGTTGATTTTCGTTTGCGAATATTTTGTCCGTTTTAAGTCGCGACGCAAAGTTGGTATTATACGTCACGGAGTGACGCGCGATAGCAACTCTTCTCATTGGATTAGATATTGGTTGACAGCTTAGATCATGGGTGTTAAACCTTAGTGATATGTTGTCATTTCCTTTGAGCCGCATATTTTTACGTTTAAAGAATAACCCATATAATGAGAGGTATTATACTTTACAAAAGGTTTACAAGAAGGGCAGTTCCCGTTGAATTGATACCATAACAAATAAAAGCTTCGCCATTCTTTTCATGGCCGCCGAATTCTCTGCTTCCGCCTTTCTCGACTACCTCGACTAGTCGGTTTCGCCTAAGGGCCTGTTCACACATATGCAAACCGAGTAAGACCGATAGAGACCAGACCGGTTTTAAGCCTCTTGCGACGTCTTAGGACCGGATGCGCTGCTGCGGAGCTGGTCCTGAAGACGTCGTAAGAGGCTTAAAACCGGTCTTGTCTCTCTCGGTCGTACTTGGATGCATATGTGTGAACGGCACCTAGTGATCAGTAGTTTCGTGAGTGAGGCTTCCTGAAGTGAAGCAGTGTGTGTTTAGCAGCTGTCGCAGGTGTTAGTGATAGGAAGCGAGGCGGGGTTTGGACTTTCATAGCGCGGTTTGTCACTTTCGCTTTCCTCTTTGCTTTTTTATAGTGCTTTAGTTTTTTTCGCTTGCGCGTGTAATTGCAGATTTTTTGAGTTGTCAGCTCCTCTAAAGCGGCGCCGATGCACTGTAAAGTGCTGCCAGATGAGTGATCGGGACAGCAAGTCTCCCAGCAGCCATGTCGCCCTGAAAAATGACAAGCTGAATGCTATTGGGCTGGAGGCATTCGGGCGTCTGCGTAGCGACAAATGTGTCCAGGTATGTTCTCGTCACTTCGCTCCGGAGGCCTTCAAGATTCGCACCGGGTGCACCTAGAGCCGGGGTGCACAACATACGGCCCGCGGGCCGCATGCGGCCCGCGGGCGCTTTTTGAGCGGCCCGCGGCCCAGCTCAGCGCAGAAAGTCGCTTACTATGCCATTCAATCCACCGAGCGCCCCCTCCGCTTGGCAAGCAGCAGTGAAACCCTTGACCTACTTTTTTCAGTTTTTGGCGAAGGAACTACGATTTCTCAGTGCAAATGTTCCCTCTCCACTAATCACGCTGACAAAAGAAAAAAAAACGTGTGCAGCCGCTTCTGTTCTCGGTGTGGTTCTGTCTCAACATGGCTGTACACGGAACGCGAAAACTTCTTGTTTTCTCTCCACAGATCCCCTTCCTTCTTTCACCACGGAGGCTATCAACCCTCTCCCTTCCTCTTCGAATAGTCAGAGGTTGCATCGTCGGATCGGAGAACTCCGATACGACGATGCAACTGCAGCTCATCGACCTCCAGTATCCACCAGCGCTGAAAACTATGCATCGCGAATCTCAACTGCATGAGTTCTGCAAAAACCTAGACAAGAAAAAGTGCAGAAACCTGGTGGACCACGCCTTGAGACTGTCGTCACTTTTTGGGAGCACGTGTGCTTGTGTGAGCACACCTTCTCACTGATGACTCTCAACAAGAACCGCCTTCGATCTGCCATAACGGATATGACATTGCGAGATGTGCTAAAGACGGCAACGAGGCGATGACACCTGATATCGGAAGCCTGACCGAAGCCCAAAAAATGTGGCAAATTGCATTAGGTGCGGCCCCGCACAGATTTCAATAAACGTAATTTTGGCCCACCTAATTTTTTAGTTGTGCACCCTTGACCTAGAGTCACTGGTGCACCGAACGTCCGCGACTGAGACACAGCTGTTACGTAAAAAATACGGGCACAGCCAGGTTATTACAGAACAGCTGTCCGCAAAAGCCTTCGGACGTCCGAATTTTGCGTCAGCGGACAATTTTTTTCTCGTTCTGAACTATCCTCTTACGTAAAGTTGTTTGAATAGAATGTGTAGTGTACTGGTGCCGAATTCCTACCTGTAAAGTGTCAACCTCCCACGACGAGTGATATTCTCTTGAGAGCTGTGACGTCCATATTTTTCACCATTGAGTTGCGGTGCCAAATGAAATTTCCACCTTTTCTTTCTATGCCACCTTTGTTGGTATAACAAGTTTCTTGTCAAGTAACGGTGGTGGCCTAGTACCTCTGTGCCCAAAATGAGCACCTCGCACGGCCAGGGTATTACAAAACAACTGACCCCCAAGAAAAAGCGAAATTCCAATTGACTGAAGCATGCGATTCTATTTTAGTTGATAACCAAATATCTCATTTCTTGAGCAAAACTCTCACTGGCCTTATCAATGTAATCGTCCAAGTAGTCTTAGTTTCCAAAGGATAAGCAAGAAACAAGAATCAGCTGACAGCTCTCATTGACTGCAGCCGCCGATTTAATTTTGTCAATAAAACACGTTTCACACCAGCTCCATCGCCCTCATCTGGTAGGTGATCTGGAGCACGGCTGGGTTTAGGATGCCACCGGAAAAGAGGGCGTGATCCGTGATGCAGTGGCTACCAGCCTTGAATGCGATTTCAGGAACCTCAAGGCAGCAGACGCACTCGCGGGCTGTTGACATTAGCTGGCAGCGGCCGTAGTGGCTCCTGAATGCATGAAATATCGCAAGAGCCAATAGCAACAGTACACTAACTTTTTTCTCTTTCAGTCTTGAGAAATCGAGGCAGTTGGGTAACACCCGAGCTATTCAGTGGGCAATCCGTCGAAGCATGCGGCGTCTCACGCGAGAAGGTAGCAGCGACGCGGTCCTTTGTCCCGCCTAACGAAGAACAGCTCGAGTTTGATTACCAGCGGGTGTCGTCCAACCGCGCCGAAGGTTCGGTAAGCACGAGCGGTGCGCCGTCTTTGTTACTTGTAGCCGTCCTTAGCGGCGTATCTGGCGTATCTTCGACAAGGAAGTCGAGACGCTGCGCAGGTCGTTCAGCTCCGCAGCCAAGTCAATCCAAGAGCAAATCCAAGAGCGAGGAGTGGGGCCTACTTCTCCTCTGCGCGGGTCCAAAGATTGGGAGTTTCAAATCTGTAGTGGTTGTGACTCCGACAAAATTAAATCCTGCAACGTAAACAATGTTAAAAATAAAAATAAAAAATTTCGCGGAAGATTTGTTTTGTGACATGTTTGTCCCAACTAGGTTGTGTAAAGAAACACTTGTTTTCTTTGCAGTTTTCCTTTAAGAAACTCCAATAACATATTATCCACCTACGTGTGCAAAACAATTCAATCACAATAGCACTAAAACTGTTCAGTTCGTTGTAGCCTTTGAAACAACAGTTCGTTGTAGCATTTGAAAAAGTTGCCAGATGCGCACATATTAGTATTTATTTTATTGACCTCAAGGGCATGCACAGGATGCATCACATGAGGGGGGATTAAAGAAAACACATAATGCACATGTGTTATCATTCAACAATATAAAAACACAAAGAAGTGAGTCCCGATTGCAGTCGGTTAAGATGTGGTCAGTAAAATTATAATAACACATGTGACAAAAAGATAACTAAAGCACATACAATGTAAATTTAACAATCTTGAGCAACAATTATGTAATAAAATACAAGTGAGAGTCAGCGGCCTACCATTCTTTCCATCAGCCTTTAAATAAAATGGCATCATGATCGGTTACAATATGAGTAACTTGGAAAGTCTGGAAGGCGAACCCCTTGAAACATTTGCACAAAATTTGTTTACAGCAGGGTATAGAACCAAACCTGAACCCGAACCAGGAAAAGGATGAAAACTATTATTTTTGACCAAACCGGAACAAAACTGAATCCAGAATTGTACATTAGATGTTTAACACAAACCGTACGAAAAGCAGAATCTTATGTGAAAATTATGGGCTTATTACACACTAAAAAAAATTAAGGCATAAAGGTGTAACAACAGTTTTATAGATAATCACCCATGACCACTTCCTTGCAGTCCCCTTATTTCGAGCTAATACCACTTCTTCAATCGTAAAATTGGATACTGTTGCATTAAAGTCACGTCATTTTCGTAGGGTCTAGAAAGTGTATGGAAAAAGGCGAAGTGAGGCGAACACCTTGTTCTTAGGGGTGTTTGCCTCTGGACAAGCTTATTTGCACCCGAAGAATGTAATACATTTTAGTGTGTATAAAATAGTTCGGCAGTGAATTGCGTGCCGCACCCGTTTCTTGCATGTGGCGGCGCAAGGAGAAATGAAACATTCGCGATCGTAGCGTCAGTGGCACAGCGTCGGCTAAATAAATGAAAGCGAAGTGGAGACACATCGATAGTAACAAGCACAATTACTGCATTTCGCGTTTTTTTGTTTTTTTTCACAGAAAAAAACTTACAGCGCCGAAAAACTTCGGCATTATAGCAGGTACAGCCCATGGATTAATACGCTCAATAAAATAAAAACATAACACTTGAATATACAACCTGGGCTGTCAATAAAGAAAATACATAAACATTGAACATAAACAACATTAAAAATCAAGACCATTTCCTGAAATAAATGGTCCCACGTCGTCACGAATAAAAAAAGACTCTGGTAACAGGTTCCATTGAGCGATTGTGCGTGGAAAAAATGAAAACTTCTTATAATCTGTTCTACAAGAAATTTCCCTTATTTTTCTGGTATGATCCACACGATTTGAAATGTAGTTAGGTAATTTTATGTAGTTGCTTTTATCAATACCAGTCATATCATTAAAAATTGCGAGCAAGAACCTCAATCGAAAATCTTTGCGCCTTGACAGTAAAGTTTCCCAACCAAGTACATTTTTAGTCTCTGTTACGCTATTGTTTCTACTATAATTTCCTGTTACAAATCTCGCCGCACGGTTTTGAAGTTTTTCTAACTTATCTGCAAGGTACTTCTGATGCGGATCCCACAAAACACATGCGTATTCCAGTGTAGGTCTTACCAAACAGCAATAGGCAGTCTCTTTTAGTTTCTGTGGAGCACCGCGTAAATTTCGAATAAGAAAATTTAAAGTGCGGCTGGCTTTCTTAGCAGTTTCAGTGACATGAACATTAAAAGAAAGGGTGCTTGACAAAGTAATCCCCAAATATTTAACATCAGTGTTATTACTTAATCTATGATCATCAATAAAATAGCATGATGGGACAGGGTTACGTTTCCTCCCAAAAGTGACTTGCACACACTTTTCCTCATTTAAGCCCAACTCCCAAATCCTGCACCAATCCGATATTTTATCTAGGTCCGACTGCAAAAACGCTGAATCACCAACACTGTCTACCCTGCTGTACAAAACACAATCGTCCGCAAACAGCCTTATGGGCGAGTTAATGGTCGATGATATGTCATTAATAAATACAAGAAATAAAAGGGGTCCCAGCACTGAACCCTGCGGCACGCCAGAAGTCACATCAACAAGATCTGAGCTTGCACCGTTTATGACGACACACTGCTTTCTCCCAGAAAGGTAATTTTCAATCCAACGGTATATGTTTTCATCAAGGCTAAGGGAGCTCAGTTTGTGTAGCAGCAAAGGGTGAGACACTTTATCGAAAGCCTTGCGTAAATCAAGAAAGATGGCGTGCGTTTCTCCTCCCCCTCAGCAGTTGAAACCAAGTCATGATAAAGTTCTACGAGCTGTGTGGCGCATGAGAGGCCCTTTCTAAAGCCATGTTGAGTAGAAGAGAAATATCTATTTGTATTGAGATGCCTCACAACATTACTATAAACAATATGCTCTAAAATCTTGCAACATATGCAGCTCAGTGATATAGGGCGATAATTCTCTACATTGTGTTTTGATCCGTGCTTATGGATTGGCGTAACACACGTCATCTTCCATTGACCTGGGAGTACACTTTGTTCTAGCGATTTACAAAAAATAATCCCTAAGTAGCGAGACACAACAAATGAGCATAATTTTAAGACTCTCGGTGACAAACCATCGGGACCTACAGCCTTTTTAATATCAAGCTCATCTAAGCACTTCTTTATCCCTTCTACACTGATGACGACCGGAGGCATTTGATTCACAATTTGTTCATTGAGAGGGGGTAAGAATGAGTTCTGACGCTGGAGGCAAAAATAGACTGGAAGTATGTATTAAAACAGCTTGACTTTTTGTAACTTTCTTCAATTACTTCCCCAAGGTATAATATATTTGAATTCCCATGTTCTCCTCACGCGTCTTTCATGGGGAGCACGATTTGTGTTCGGCGAATTGGCAGTTTTAGCTTACTATACCTGAAGACTAGAGAGCTATATTATGTTTGTGTGTTTGATGTATGGTTAAACAAAACTTCTTAAAGATAATATTCAAACAAAACAAATTAACGGGTTGTTTGCGCGTGTTTGTTCCGCAGTGAAAAAACTGAAGGCGCCATCAAGAAGGCTGAACAAGAGTGAAGCCTCCAGAAGAACTCAAAATTGCGCCGTGCAACGGAAAGTCTATCGCCCGGTAGTTCTGAACGCTGCTTAAGGAAGTTTGTTTTCTGGAGTTTTTGGTAAGGTAGCATGCAGCCGGTTCGACATGTTTCGTTTTTTGCGCTTTTTTAAGTTTTTCTTTTAACTGCCTTTTGCAGTTTTAACTGGATCCCCATCACCATAAGTCATTTGCCAGCTATCAACGAGGCTTCTCCCGTTACGTACACGTCGTCTAGCGTGAAAAGGAAGCAAAAACGACGCTTCGTCAAGATCTCGCAGCGCCTTAGTTTGGAACATAAAGCCACTTCTTTCAAGGTACGGCGGAAACATCTTATTTGGATACATCTCCTGAGATAAGTACCACCTTGAACTGGCGTTTCTGGCGACGTACGCTTCCTTGACGACCTTACAGTGAATATGCAAAGCGTCACTTGAGGAGCTTCTCTAGATAGGTCGTTACCACTGTCACGTTGACTGCAAAGTCGTCGTCTAACTTCACGATGTACTTCGCGTACGGGAAATTCCCGAGGGCCCATTTCATGGCATAAACGAAGTTGTGAGTTGGGTTTCAGTAGGCGTCGTTTTGCGGTAACACCACGACGTCGCCGTGTTGGGAGGCTTCTTATTATGCTCGCTTTGCAACAGCCTTGTCTGTTGAGAGGCCGATGAGAAACACGATGGTCCACCAATAGTGCGTCGAAAAGGTTCTGTTTCCCAAAACAACTGCGCATGATTGTTGAATGGCGAAAGTGCCCCGGGGTTGTGTGAACAAAAAACAGGAACCGTCGATATTTCCGGCAGATTGAGACGGTTGAGTGGTCCGTGGGGTGGGAAGATGACCCGTCCTTTCTACTGGAGAGGGTAGCCTATCGTGTTCCTTGCGCAGTATGTCCTCCGGGTTCTATAACTTAATGTTTTTGGAGTTCTTTGAGTTTCGCATGAGCGAAAATGAACCGCTGCTAGGTGGCGTCAGAGATGTGTGCAGCCGTAGAGAGTAGACATCGAGTAGTGCTCCTAAGTCTGATATCAAAACCTAGAACGGCTTTCGAAATCTCACCGGGGCCATTGACTGTGGGCCTGAAAGCGAAAAATTTCCACGTTTTATCTTTTTCTAAGCCAAGGAATTCAAACAACACGTTCCCGACAGATCCAACGTATTTTATGTAGATAATACACAGCAGAGTGCAGTAGGTCAAATATGTTTTCTGGTCATCGCCCATCTGGGCTAAATATAGACCGACACGCTGTTTACAGACAAGCCCGCGTTTGCCCATACCAGGTGTGGGCACTGCGCGTGGGCAGAAACCGAATTCGTGTGAAGTGAGGTGTTTGCGCATGCGCAGTGCCGTCGACAGCGCCACCGCAGCTGCGTGGCGTCAGGGCCGCGTGTTGGTCTATATGTCAGGAAAAAGAAAAAACCTTCATTCATGTTTTCTTTTTTGTCCTTGATCGTTTCATTGAAGCTACAATTTTCGCAGCATTTGTCAAGTGTGCAAAACCTTATGAGTTAAACTCTGCTTAGACTGTTTGCATGGACGCATTCAGTATCATATTAAAACGTTCTTTCTGCGAAAGGCGACATATACTTTATATATAAATGTAAGAAACCGTTATAGGAAAGTTCGTATTTCGATATTATAGTATGGTTTGTTTAAATGTATCCTCGTAATAATGTAGTAACGAATATCGAAGGTAGTCTGACCTATCATCTATTTCAATAACGTCTCTCGCGGCGCATCATTCATACTCAGTTATAACGCTGATTTTCGGTTCAGTTACGAATTTGTTCTCAGGCAGCTGGGACTATCGTTGGCCTTCTCTTGGTCCTCTACTGATGGTAGATTTTTCTAAATCTTGCCCTATGTTTATAAGAAGGTTATAAGCTCAGGTTGAGGGTGTAGAAGGCTTGAGTGGTTCACCAGTAAATCACAGTCTGTTGAAGGTCATTCGCATTCTTTCCAGCTTTCTATCTGCTCATCTGAAAGAGCGGAGGATTGTGTAAAGGGGGGGGGGGGAGCTTGTACGGCTTTCTTTGCACCTGTAACAGACAACAGACTATAGCGCGACCGGCGACTAAAGTTTGGAGAAACTGTTTCGTTCTGTCTGGTTATTTGCTCAATCGTTTCGGCGCTTGAAACTGTTGCCCATCTTCCAGACACAAGGACGTCGACTGTGATCGTAGTGAAGGGCCGCGTCCACCTCACGCCGCAGATCTGTTCCTGAGAGGAAAATTCATTTCAACATCGTTGGCTGACAGCACACCGACTTAAAGTATACGAGCATATCGAACATTGAAAACATATCAAGATCGCATTTCAGGTGCAGACGAAAAATATCTTTTTATTAAAGCATAGGAATGTCTCTTTAGGAATATATTATCAGAAAGGCTCTTCTCAGGCATTATGGTGATTTAACAGCACAAGTTTAGGGTGGCCTCACTCAATTCCTATAAGACCTGATTTACGCTGCGGCATAATTTTATGCGCAATCAAAAATGTCTCGCACTCTGAGGTTTACGTTCATTTACTTAAGTAAACTAAGGTAATTGTTTTAATGCATTACATTTAGAACACTCGTTTTGACGAAAACTCAACGGTGTCTTTCGTTTGTCAGCCACAGGGAGACAGAAAGAAGGAGGGGAAGAGGGGGACGCGTACGAAGCTCCCATTGGCCCGAAGCGCTGACGTCAGCACCCGTCAACCTCTCTCCTTCTTCTGCCTCTCTCCCCGTACTTAACAAACTGAAACACACCGACGGGTTTTCGTGAAAACGACCCCTTTGGTTTTCGTCGAAGTCACGCTCACTGCAGGCGCGGAGCCAAGGAGGAACAGGCGCCGCGCAACAACCCCTAGACACCAAAGCCTTAGTGGTGAATGAGATGGCGTCATCAAAGAAGGCCAACCCTGGATACAGATTGGAAATGTGTGCGCGTCAGCGCTCGGCTTCGAGTCGGCTTTGAACTTTGAGCCGAACGTTGACGTAATCGTCGTGTCCAATCTGGGCCCAGCGTTGGCCTTCTCTGATGAAGCCATCTCATTCGACACTACTGCTTTCTTACGTAGGAGGTGTTGCGCCACGGCGCGGTGGAATGCTGGAGCAGTGGCGAGACTAGGGTCAGCGGCACCCGAAGCGGTATCCCGCGTGATCCCCCCCCCCTCCCTCTTTGAATGCCCAGCTGCACCCACCTGAGCGCTGCAAACGTTTAAACGTGAAACCACGCACACTGGGGAGATGTTGCCTTTGTTATGCCATTGGAAGAATATAAATGCTATTCTCGCATGGTGTTGCATTTTGCTGGGGTTATTTATAGTTCTCAAATTAGACGCTCGGCGCAAGAGATACGCGCGAGATGGTCGCTCTGCATGTCGGCTGCTCTGGCGGTAGCAAAGGTTAGAGCGGTGGCCCGTCCTCCTCAGACCTTTAACGCTTCTCAGAATCGAAACCATGGAATGAGAGCTTAGAATTCAATGAAGAAGCTCTCTAAAGTACTTCCGGTTCTCAATCTGAAACCACCGGAATGTCGCGAAAGTGGACGCTGAGTCCTATCATTTTACGATATAATACAGGACAACACTGCTAATTATTGTTTCAGTTTGAGTCAAAGGGCTGTCAACCCTATTGAAAAATCTCATTTGTATGAGAAATCTCTGTGTCCAACAAACACATATGAATTATACGAGATGAATAAGAACATGTAAGAACCATATAAGAACTATGTAAGGTATATAAGAACATATAAAAACCATATAAAAAACTTGTGAGAAGTTTAGTATATATTTCTTATATGGTTTTTATATGTTCTTATATATCTTGTATGGTTTATATGTGTTTATTGGACAAAATAAATTTCTCACACATATGGCTTTTTCACTAGAGAAAGGCAAGAATACAGGAGCACGCGTGCCAAAAGTGCAATGTCACGGGTACTCACTGCGCTTGATTAACTGAGCCAATAGTAGCTCACCTACCAAAAATTAGGAACGTAGTGACATGCCTTTTCGGGGCTGCTTGTTTGACCCCATCAACTCCTTGAATGGGCTTAGCATTCACTTCAAGGAAAATAAAGTGGTTCACACATACAGAACAGCGCTACCTCCCCACTATAAAGGCCGGTTCTCACATCCATCGAAGCCACGGTGTAAGATACACTCTTTAGGTGAGGACACGGCGGGGCTGAACGCGCGGCGCTAGAAATCAGATAGAGTTCGTTCGACGGGCATGCGAAAGGCTGCATTATTCCGCGGCCACCGTGCCCGCGGCTGAAAGTGTCGCCGGCGGCCAAGCGGCGAAACTGTGTGAGAGCGAAAAACATTATTTCGTTGCCATGACAACCCGTTACACCGTGGTCTTTCTGCACGAGCGACAACCTCGCTGGAGCTCTGCGCGTGTGGAGCATGAGGGAGCACGAGCCGTCTCTGCCGTGCCCACGGGTCGACGAGTCGACGAGTCATCTGCCGGCGCCGCTTGAAACCATAGTGAGAGAGACAAAAGAGAGAGAGTGAAAAGCGAACTTTATCTGCACTGCGCGAGGAGCGCGCTGTCCTCACCTGAAGAGTATTATCTTACACCGTGATCGAAGCGCTGATGTTGCGCTGCTCACGTGTCGTCAGCTACTTATCGTTTGCCATGAGCAACAGTTTTGACGGTGCGATACAAAGCTGGTGAATGCTCCCGTCGACACGCGCTTAGAGCAAGATCAGCGCTATGCTTGTAGCGCTCCGCTGCATGTGTGAACAGGCCTTTAGTCAGCGCTGGAAATAGCGCTGACCTTGCTTATGCGGTGCTGACTTTGGACTGTGCTCGTGATACAGTTTAGATACCGTGCTGGCTCAGTCCGCGCAGCCTCAGCGCTCTTCTTATGGTGAATTCGGGTTTTTCGCCTCTTTCCTCTGACCTTGGTTCAACAGAGCGCCCCTCCTCGCCGCCAGAGCTGCTCTGGATCCTTCGCAGCGGATCACAACTGATGGGCTTAGAGCGCTTTCACATTATCGGACCAGTCACGGTGGTAAAACTTCTTAACATTGAAAATTGATAAACAAATTACAGCGTGCGATGAATGATTGAGCGAAATTTACGCTCCCAACGTGATGAAATAACATCTGTGATGCACTATACTGATCTACGCATCGATATGTAAAAAAAAAACAATTAGAAACCTGCTCATCGATCTTCGCAAAACGCATCGAGCACCAATGTTTGGAAATAGGTCATGCGTACGGCAGAACAGGCCAATATCAAAGGGTTAATAAACCACATTTTTCTCACGCCGGAATGTCGTGCAAGCATCGTCCACAGGACATAGCATGTATCGCCATGTGACACAAATCACATTGCATCACAGTCGGCTCTCCCTGTATTTTACGACACAGACCTTTCAACGCACTCTTACCAAACCTGAAAATTCATTGAAGCGTTCACAAAACCCAGTGAAAGTGCGGTGAGCTCTGCGAACTCTTTCTTCATCGGTTCGGCTTAGCGGGTTCACCGCCGTGAGATGAAAGATCTCGTAAAAGCACTGGGAATAGTTCCCACGTCGAGCTTTCCTGTCACGGTCACAAGAGAATGTCGTCCCCACCGTTGTAGTCCTCGTACCGTCGACCGCACAAGCACTCTGTAGAACCAGATATCCATCGCCGTCATGCCGGACCCCGCACACCACCATAAACCGCTGCCGGCCTTCGTCAATAAAACCACAAGATCCCCGTCCAAGCACCACGTGACGCCTGCGCCACTCCCCACTCCGACGGCTAGAGACGGAGTGCTGCGGAGCGCTTTAAACGGGAGAGCGCCCTCGGAAAGAATCAGCCGATCAGGCCACCGCACTCCCTTTCCACCACGCGATCTCGCGTGCTCTGGAAAGAGCGCTCGAGAGCGCGCAGAAAAAACCACGCGTATTCGCCATTAGTATTGCCTTAATGCTGCGCTGTATGGGTCAACCGGCCTTAACAGTGTAGCGCCACCGAGTGAAATCCCTAAGAATTCCTGATTATTCCGAGAGATTTGCGCTTCAGCTAACACGAATGTACTTGCGTTGAGCTAAGGTTCAAAATACGCTCGTATACATTAGGAAAATGAAAGAACGGATTAGCCTTCGTGCTGATTATTTTGATAAAAAGACGTACCAGCCACGCGACGTAATAGCAAAAATAAGTTAGCGGTTCTACGAGCTACTGAAAATTGCTTTATATAATTTACGTTCTTAAAGTTCTACGAAATCGGTTAATTTACCCACAAAAATGAAAATTATCCGTTACCTTCTTCGTGCGCAAGTCCTTCTGGCAATACGATCAATCATCACATTTTAAATTTCTTTTGCCGCATATGGCACAAAGGTTAGTCAAACGGAGGTGATATTACTTGGAGTTCGCCATAAATGTAAAAAAAGCACGGACCATGAAGGCATCCTTCACAGCATAGGTTTTTGTCGATGAGCATTTTTTTCCTGTTGACGGACGTAGCCGTGACATTGGACACTAGGCATCAACAAACTCGACTGTTTACTTACTTTTGCGTCAATCATTTATTTGTCATCTTTGTTCATGGAAGCGTAAAAGTAAATCGTCTTCTTTGTTTTCTTTTTTGCCGTTTTTTCCGTGTAAGACTTTCAGAAATAATTCTCCACGCCAGTTCGCTAAGCTCGGGGTAAAGTAGCTGACTAAACATAGTTTTTCCCGACGTGACACCCGACCAGTCGTATCCGGAGAAGGAAACTAACTTGTTAATTTCAATTAGTTTCACGCCAGCGATCAAGGACGAGTCACCGGTAACGTACACATCGTCGATTGGGTGGAAAGGAAGGGAAAACGAAGCATTGTAAAGACCTCGGAGCGCACTAGACTTAAACAAGCCGACACCTCCGGCACAGTACGGTGGGAACATCTTCTTGGGATACGTCTTTTCGGGTAAGTACCACTTGGATTTTACGTCTCGTACGACGAGCGCGTTCTTGTACACGTTGCAGTGACACTCTAACTTTTCACTCGTGGAATGCGTCCTCAGATAATTGATCGCCATGGACACGTTGACCGCCATGTCGTCATCAAGTTTCACCACGTACTCCACGGACGGACAGTTCTCGATGGTCCATTTCATGCCGTAGACAAACTTGTAGGTTCGGTTTCTGAAGGAGTCCTGGAACGGTAACACCACGACGTCGCCATGTTGGGCCGCCTCTTCTTCCACCTGCTTTGCTGTGGCACTGTCTGCGGACAGTCCAACGAAGAAGACGGTGGTCCACCGGTAGTACCTAGAGAGAATGGGGTCGCTCAAGCAGCTTCGCATGATGGCTCGGCGATAAAAGTTCCCGGGGGTCGAATTAATAAAAAATAGATACTTGGACCTATTCTTGCACGTGGAAGCGGTGTTGTGGGCCGTGGGAAGATCGCCCGTGTCTTCCACTGGGAAGGGCAGTCCTTCGTGTCCCGTGCGCAACACTTCTTCAGGGTTCCAGACCTTTCGACTGCTGGAGTTT
Organism: Ixodes ricinus; assembly: GCA_037355805.1. Classification (NCBI taxonomy): domain Eukaryota; kingdom Metazoa; phylum Arthropoda; class Arachnida; order Ixodida; family Ixodidae; genus Ixodes; species Ixodes ricinus. The sequence continues at coordinate 132,382 of JAZHYW010040811.1, read as the reverse complement.
GTGAAGTTCCGAAGCTGGACAGTGTATCTGACTGGTGGTGCCCGATTTTTGTGCCGCCGTAGGGTGTAGATATAGGTCATCGTTGCTAACATTGCAATAAGAAACCACAATATGCCCCGATATATCCGATATCGCCGAGGCGCCATCCTCTGTGAACCTGAAAGTGACAAATGATCATACCGTGTATTTTTACTAAGCACAGGATTACAAACGTTATATTCCAATGAAATTCTTCCCTGTCGAAACGCATTCCATAGAGCTATTACTCGAGGAATGGATCTCAATTTTATCGTAGCGGTGTTCTCAAATACGAGATATTTACGTTACTGAATGGCAACAACCCTGCGATTTCGCAGTCGTCTCGTTAGGATATGGACCTGGTTCATTGAAATACCTTACTATATAAAGACACCTCTTTTTAAAAAAACAGACTGAGTATTTACATGCATTTTTTCTTGTTATTATGAATGACCCAAATTATGGGCGCGTTGGGGAGGGGGGGGGATGGAGATTTTCATAATATTAAGACATGCCTGTATTTATTTCTCTCGTTAGCATTTCGTTAGTCTGAGTTTCTTTTGGATATCTATATAACGCCATTTTTAAAATAAAACTGATCAGTACATATGATTGGGCGAGTTGGTATTGGCTATTGAAAAGCAGTGATGATCACTTGAGAGGAGGACAAAAGAGGAGACTGGAAAACACAGCGCTATGTGTTGTCCGCCTCCTTTTTTGTCCTCGTCTAAAGCGCTTCTACGTTTCGACTTTTTAAAATTTTTGCATGAACACTTCTTCAAAGAAGTTTATGATTTCATAATAAACTTAGAGCTTGTGATTGTTTTGCTCCGTGTCCTTGAATATGCCTTCATCTAAAACTAAATTTGTTCGTAATATGTTACTATTCACAGCGCTCAGCACCATTAATTCCCCATAATCAGCAAAGTAAGGCTTTTGCGCAGGTTTCCAAGCGACGAACAAATCTGCGAAGTGTATCTTTATACAAGTAACCAACAAGTATACTCCCCATTTACACGAATTAACTCAATTAAGTAGCCACAAAAAGAGCAAATTCCTGCATTTCACATGTTTAGAAAAAAACGTACTACAGACCCTTTAGTAAATTCTCGTCTACTTGGACTGTTTACTTCCCTAACATTACCGCGTGGCTTTTCAAAATATTTCCGTCTGCTTGGGGTCACATTGAAGCATAATTTGACGAATTCACTTCCAACCTTACTATTGTATTCTCAGTCAAACCCCGCAACATATAAGTGCGGAGCTTCCCATGTTAGTTCGATTCAGAAAACCACCATCTTTTAGTTCGAGAAAAACAATCGGTAACTTTACTTCCATTCATTTTGCTATAGCAAAAGACAAAGAAACAAAAGTCTTCTTCCACTCTTAATTGAAATGAAGCGGAACCTGAACGCCAAGTGAGACAATAATTTAGTGTAACGAAGGCGCTTTCATCGGGATGGGAGCAATTCATCAAATGCCTAGCATGTTCGCGTCAACGCAATCCTACACACCAAAATGATTCAGTTATGCTCATGCACTGAACACGTACCCGATGGCTGTCGCCTGTCATATAGGCATTCCTTTATATTCACTCTTAGCCAGAGTAAGGAACTGAGGGACTTCTTTTTATACTCTGCGGTATATCGTAATGTATTTACATGCACCATCAAGATACGTTGGAATACAATCAACCGACCGCGTGGTTTTCGGTACATGCTGCGCAGTCTGGCGATGGTTCAGCAAAAGTCGCGCATATCGAGTAAGACCAGGTGTACAAGGTGTCGTGTCCAACTCTGATATGCCTTTACAATCACTTGGGGTGTCAGCGCTTTGTCTCTGCGCGCCGCAGAGCTGGGAACCCGTTCGCGCCGCTACAATCTTAGCTTAAGGCGGCGTGCGTGCGTACGAGCGCCGCTCGTGCACGCAGGCAGCTCCGAGTTGAGCCCAGCAAAAGCAACTGCCAAACCCCTGAACTTGAGATTCTGGCTCTACATGCTGTACAACTGAAGTTAAAACATGATGCCATTAAAAATCTAGATCAGGCGTAGTAGGCGAAACTAATCAACGTCGGTTATTGCTGAATGGACATGTTACAACGCTAATTTTTAGTAGCGAAATACGAGCGGAGCAACCCTTACTAAATATCGCAGATCGCGGACACACAGAAAGACATTGGAATTCTGGGCGGGTTTACTCGCTACCGGAAGGAACCCGGCACTAGCTTAATTCTAACCCAAGGGGTGCCAATGTAAATTTACATTTATTATCGGCAGTTGAACCGTTTCAGCTAGGCAACAACCGCTGATTCCATCGCTGCATTTAAGTGTTACTCAGTCAGCAGCGCACTTTTAATGCTTGACTGATATGCAGCATGGTCAGTAAAAGTTAAAGCACGTTACTTCGTACGCTAAAACAATGCTAATCTTCGCGAATCAGAGGGTTTATTTAGGTAGAAGCCTTCGATGTGTAGTTCGACCAGCGCAGTAGCAGCAAACGAAGTTTTTAACTTAAGCAGCGTACGTTCATGTTGGTTTTGTTGTTGTTTTCTTTAAGTGAAATGAAGCGGAACATAGAAATCTTACCTTCTGCTTGATGACATGTACAATCTCTTCAAATATCAAGTGCGATGAGCGCCTACATCTTCCATCGAAAACTCTGTTTGCCGTGCTGTCTATATCGCTTTCCCGGTTACACAGAAGCCTCGCTTAATGAACAGATGCGGAGAACTCAACTTTAACCTTCGTTGACCGGCGCGCCCATAACAGGCAGCAGCTGCGGCACTAAAACTACAAAACATAAAGAGAGCATTCGCATTAAAAGAAAGAAGCTACGCGGAAACCTACGAACCTTGATGCATTTGTACATTTTGCTATTATCTTTCTTCAAATGCGGGAGGACTTTTTCTGCGACTCCGTAACTAAGTATTTTTCTAAACGTTGTCAGCTGTCTTTGTAATTCTCTAAAAGAATGCCTTGAACGCAATCTGAAACACCAACCGTTTTAGTAATTTTCCAGGATACACGGCGTCCACAAACGCCGCATGATGACGTCGCACACTGGCAGCTACCATAATGGTGGTTGAGTCTGCGGCCATTCCCAGCGAGAGCCATGGCAAACTGCACCGCACTGGGCTGTAACATTGGCTACGCATGCGGGCAATATTTTTATCGGCATGCCCCGCGATCACGTGTAGGAACGCTCTTTAGGTGTGGAGACTCTTCTCCTCGCCCCGTCGGAACGGCGAACACATCACGTCCCCTCCTTTCCTATGTTTTCTCCGACTGCGCCTAGAGGGCGCTAAAACGTTCAGGCCGCCGGCCCTCTGCCAATACGTGGGCTAGTCACCCATTGCTCACGCCGCATCTCATTGTTTCAAACATTTTTTTTTCTTTTTTTGCAATGGTGAACAATAAATAAAAGAAATGTAAAGAAAAAAAGATCCGAATTCGGAAATAGCCAAACATTTGAATGAATGCGACGACTTGTCTGCCAACCTGGGGAAACAAAGATTCTAGAAAGGGAAAACAACGTCGTGAAAAGATTAGTGAAAGAGACGATCAGGATAACGACGTCTGCCGAATGCATCGTCACACGTCTGAAGGCCGAAAAATTTTTGCGGCTGACTGTTTTGGGAGAACCGGGATGACCTCGGGGTGTCGCGGTGTGTGTGTGTGACAGGGAATCTGTCGGCAGCTTTCTGTTGGCGCCGTCTGAGCTTATCGTTGACTGGAATGTATGGGGTCCTGGGAAAAGGAAGAGTGAAGGGGGTAGGGGTTTAGGGAAAATGACGAGAAAAAGAGGGAGACCACGTGAAATAAAGTTTGTAGCTGCGTTTGAGACTTCGTCCTTGTCGTTCTGTGTTGTGTCCCTTGTCCGTATCTCCAGTCTTGGGTTTAAGACTATGCTCAGTATTTTTCGGTTCCGCTGTTTTGCTTATATCAGGAGTGCCATTAATAAAACCGGTTTGCTTTCCTTGACGAGTGTGGTTACTATAAACGTTTGCTGCAATCTGCCACATGCAAATGTAGGCGTACTAACAAAGTGAACCGTTCAAAGAATGCTGCTTTCATTAACATCTGCGTGCAAAATGTGTAACTTTGTGTCAATTCGGTCAGCAGTTCAATTTAGCAGGACCCAAAGGCTGCCTTGAAATTTAAGAGAATAATCACATTAGCTGCCCCACATGTTGAAAAAATTGTAATAGTTGTGCCGAATCAACGGGAATTTGCGAACCCAAGATATTTTTTGAGAAAAGTCATGTGAGCGGTGAAAACATTTCAGTTCCGTATCATTAATTAACAAGGTTTGTGTTAAACATTTTTTTTGTGCAATGTGTTTTTTCTTTTGGTCGCACTTAAGTTATTGTTTACTTGCGGTCAGGCACGTAGCCAGGAATTTGATTTGAAGGGGGGGGGGCGCCCATGACAAAATGCTGTATGAGGGGAAGGAGGTCCCAGCAAAATGGAAGATTAGGGGAGGGGCCCAGGCCCCCCCCTTACCCCCTGGCTACGTGCCTGCCTGCGGTGCAATCAGGGTAATTGGTTTTACAAACACTTACCGACGTTAGTATTGCGCTACTGGAGAAACTGAAACGATGGAATGTAAGCTAGGCTAAAAAATTTTTACAGGAGCGGGATCTTTTTTTTTTTTCACTCGGAGATTGCCACGTCGGTTTGTATTAGGGAGTTACCCTGGTTTGTCCATCTGCCATTGTTCGGGTTATGAAAACTTCTGTTCGCTGAGCGAGATGATAGTTGAATGGCCCCTCCTACATACCACATCGCACGCGAAGCGGTAGCCATCGGAAAGCAAGCGGCACGCCGAGCTGGCAGCTTGCACAGGCCGCCCGGTGAGCTGCCGTATGGCCTGAAACTTACGGCGCCATCTGGGGGTGGCACCGTGAAGCGAAGCGCGCGGGGCGTCATTATCTAGTCGCGGCGGAGAGCGGAGTTTCTACACCTGAAGAACCTTCCTACACCGTGCCCGCGACAGAGTAGCCGTCGAAATAGGCCCAAAGATGCCGGATGACAGCCGAATTACCAACAGTCACGCCTAACTTCCTCATTTTTTTACGTACTCTTCAAAGAATTTTAAGGGGTTTCAGATATCCGTCTACGTTTTTTAAGGGGCCTGACGTACCTCTCAAGACTTTCTAAAGGGATTAAGATACCTGTCATAGTTCTTTGAGAGGTTTGTGGGGTCTGTCCCTGTCTTTTAAGTCAGAGCATGGCACCCATCGGAATGGTTTTAACTGGTCTGTTGTACAGATCCCGTTACCCTTCAGGATATATGCGTCGGGAAAGCCGCCAGGCCTTTTTATAACGGGCGGCCGCAGCGAGCAGACGCTCAGTGTCGGCTTTCCGCCCCATGCGTGGTTACCTCTCTTCTAGAGCAGCTCAGCGTGCGGATCAAGGAGAATGTCTCTCAATGCCTAAAGACCCTCTATACTGAAGGTATCGCAGAGCCCTTAGTCCCTCTAGAATCTCTCGCTCTTTCTTCCTCTCCGCGAGTATGTCCCTCTTTCATTTTGACGCTAGGGCCTCCTAAGCTGACCTGCCGTCGAGCGCCGTGACAGGTGACTGCTGGCAAACACTTGCCAGATCGGTGATTTTTGCGTGATTTCGACTCACAGACTTCATGTTTTTCCTCGGATATCAGTTGCCGCTGTCCCTGACGTCTTGGCTACTGGTTATATCTTTCCATTACGTCTGGTTGCGTCTGAATCAGGCACGCATGTTTTGTGGAGGCTTCGGTTGCTTGTCTGCTCGGATTATTTGGCTCAAGATCAGATGCAATCTTCCGCTTTGTATACACTGATACAATAAAATTGAGCTGCGAGACAAATCGTCCTAATCGTATTTTCTATTCGGCAGACATAGGAGCCAAGGGGCACACGTTTATGTTATGAAATGAAAAGGCGTAATTTTATGCAAGTTTCCAAAACAGTCGAGAGCAAATATCATCACTTTTCGTACCTTCCTGTTTCTGCCTTTGCACGCCGACGTTTTGTAAACACGCGCAAGTGATTTAGTAACGCCACGTCATTGCTATAGTTCTATAACATTTCTAAAAGAAAGGCAGGCGACATACGCTCTACAGATAAAAAGGAAGGTTCGATAGGCGGCCAGCAAATGTAGTATTTATACGCATGCACGCCGCCGCAGAATGCGAGGCTGCGACATTCAGGGCACAAATGGCAGACGGAAGTGGCGAACCGAAAGCGGACGGAAGCTCGGTCAATCAGTGGGAGTAGGAAGGGGAACCAAAGAGGAGGAGGTGTATTTTTCTAGAGGGTAAAAGTCTCTCCGAGAATCAATTAACGGCGCTACATTCCGTATAGATGAGCTTTGTCAGTGCCCACTTTCTTGCGCCTCTTCGTCCGTTCGGCGTCCGAAGCTCATCCTGAGAGCAAAAAAGACACCGTAGACGCCACCGCGACGGCACCAGGCATGACACCTTTACCGTGCTCGAAATATCTCAACGGCGGCGGACGTTGATTTCGCGATCGTGGTTTTCGTTAAGTGTTCTACTGACAGTGTGTATATATATATTCGCGTGGTGGACCTGCCCGGCGTTTATTAGTTGAACTGCCCTACATCTCAGAACTTTACCCAACGGTATTGACAGTAACTGGAAGGTATTTTTTGCGACAAAAACTCGATTGGCCCTTACTGTGTCTGATCGGTTTTGTTTACAACTGTTTTCACCAGGGTTTGAGCACAAGTTGGTTCTTATTGTCTTTTTCAGTTACAACATGCATGTAAAACGCAATGCCTAACATAAACTTTCAATAACGTTTCAGACTGCATTTTTGGCTAATAGTTCACAGTTGAGGGTTGAATGGTGGATGGCGTCAGAAAAGCTGAAGCGTCTGAAGGATTGAGGGGGTTTGAAGGGCTGAAAGGATTCGAAGGGCAAAAGGGGTTCGAAGAGCTGCTGGTTTTGATAGGCTGAAGTGTCTTCAATGATTGAGAGGGCCGCATAACACATCAGGGCTGAAGTGTTATTTTTAATGGAGTTGTTTGGCGATTAAGAACCAAGATACTCAGACTCTGGCAATGGCAAAAGAAGGTGAACTTTAGCTGTACCTTAGATTTTCGGGCTGCATAAGTACCTAACGTTTCATACAAAAACCTAACTTTGGCGTGAAAAACTGCGCCACTTGAGTTGCTTCCCGTCTTTCATGTGAGTTAAAAGGGAGTTTTCCTAAATCGTTTCTACCGTCCAGCAATGATCTCCAGAACCCACAACGAAACCCGGAAATTTACACACTAGGCTATCGGCGCGCATGCGCAGTAGCGGTGTCTTCGTCGCGGAGAGTGTACCATGGGTGAATAAACGGTGTACGGAAACTCCCAAGCAAACGGACACAAGACGTGTCTCGATTTGGGGGGGGGGGGGGGCTCAACAGTGGCTCAACAGTGGCTGGGGTGACTGTATCAAAGCATATCTTAGGGAAGTTGTTTCACAAACGCCCCTCTACTGTGGGCAATCAAGATCTCAAGAAGGTCCTGCAGAAGACCAGTAAACTCGCCACGACAATGAAATTCGGTGACTTCCGCTGAGAAAATTCCTACATTTATTACATCGGCAGTTTCTTAATTTCTTCGATTTCAAAGTTTATGTAAACATGCCATCATTAAACTGATTTGCTAAGATTTGATAAACTAGGAATTATTTACGAATAAAAATATAATGCATACAAATGTTTATTAAAAGCTTCTTTTAATACAAATAACGTTTCCTGATTATACAACTTGAGGAGTTGGTACCGGTGGGTGAAGGCGACATGTCGGTGCATTCGAGTTTCTCGGCGATCAGCCTGAGCAAAAGAACAACAATTTATTTAACGAGCTTTGAACCAGGTGCGCTATCTAAACACAATTATTGTCGAGATCTAAAAATCAATATAAACGTTCAAGGTCGCGATCATCAAGATGACACAATGTACGTGTAAAGGCTACAAACACTTTGACCATATTGTGTTGATTGGAGGCAACTGCTATATTCGAGGATACTTAAACGCTGGTGTTCATTGAATTGTGTTTGTTATCAAGAAGATGTATGACTTAGGACAAATGCACAAAAATACACTTTATGTGTTTTCCATCATTTAGCAGGTTAAAAGAAAACAAAGAAATTTGATTTTAGTCATAGCGTATGGATAACATTAAAAGTATTAATATATTTCTCTACATCACTAATAAACTTCAACATTAAATCAAGCAAAGACAGAACTGAAAGAGAGGCTATCATGTCAGCACAGCGGTTTATGGTTATTTAACATTTGGCCAGGCTAGAAAATCTCTTGGCACGAAGATTGAATGTCACAATAATTTCCTGGTCAGTTAAACCTATGAAATATTAATATAAAGCAAAAACACTGCGTTCCTTATTAGTGACAAAGCATTACCGGCATTTATAGATTTTCATATCAAATATATTGTTAGCGTGTTGCATTTGTTTAGAATCAACAAAACTCGGACAGAGCAATGCTCTGTCCGAGGTTTGTCCAGTTCAGGTTTTAAATCAAAACAAAATGAATATTTATATTTGTCTTTTTCTATAGAGTTAAGGGCGCTAAAGAGGCGAAGAAAAGATTAAGTGAATGACACCGAACTGACACAACCTGCTTGAAGAATACAACATAAACATTGTTGGGAGGGGAGGGCGAAGAAGAGGAAAATCTGATTTTCCAATGTAGTTTCATTTTATTAAACCACTCTTAAAAACGAACGACGTAACTCTGGCAAAAATAAAGCCATCGTAAAAGATTCCGCTCAATGCAGCATATGTGTACTCATTGGCTGGAGGAATAGACGTAACTATAGACGTTCGCAAGTGCGGCTTCTGGGCGCCGCCATCCTGCGCCGTCGTCTGTAGATTGCCTGATACTTCTGGATATTTTATCAATAATAACGGCTGTTTTCTTTTTAACGGGAGGTAGCTAGCGCCCCCTAACCTCTTTGCTAAGGCGTGCCCCAGATTGCTAATCTTGCGTCCAGACAATGCATTTTCTATCCACGGTGGTCAGACTACCTTTTGAGGCGTGACTGCACGCAAGCGTCTTGGTTATGCTAAACGACAAACAAAAGTTTCTAAAAAAATAGTGCGTGTTTCTAAGAGGAGCCGACATTTTTCTTTTCTTCCCAAACTAACCACACTTTCGGAATACCAGGTATTTACTCTTCACAGCATGCCATTTATTACCTCTGAACTCAAAATAGTTAGTGCCAAAACAGCCAATGTCGAAACCATCATTAAAATTCCCCCACGTTTTCTAGTAGCGTAGCCTCAAATGTAAAATTTGCAGACTGAGCATGCAGTAAGAAAAACACAATATGTTGCGTGTTTTTGCCTTGTAGGAGTAAGTTTTTCTAGCATTGAGTTCGCATCATCCATCTGTTACCCTCTAAGAAAGAGGTAATATTGCCCAAGTTATCACATCTGCCGTCGTGCTTTAATGTGGCCAGTAGAAGCTTTGGGTTTGCAAAACCAAATTAAAAAAACACAATAACATCGCAAGAAATATATATCATTCTTATAATTTTGGTTAACTAGTGCAGCCGTGTCTGAAAATGTTTTGAACCAATTTCGACACAACTCAGCGACCCTCGAAATTTCGCCCCCCTTAAGGCAGCCAAATTGTTGGGGTGCAGTCAATGCCTTAGTTCCTCCAAGCAACTTGGGGTGCAGCACGGCACATGCGCAGACGACCTGCGCATGCTTTGTCCAATGCTACAGGCTGCTCGGGTAACCCAAAGGTTTGGGTGACCCTCATTCGCGTTTCTCTATTGTGTTTTTACTCATGTCAAGGCTTGAAAAATAGAAATTCATACATGATACTCCAAGGAGCAACTCGATGAAGGCCAAAGTGGCACGAATAATAGTAATCCCGCCCGTCGAGGCTTCAATTATGTTGAATATGGTGCAGATGATGCTGGATATTGCTGCACGAGGGCTGGTGTTGAGAACAACCCCGGCCAGGCACTGCAGTGGGAAACAGCTCAAGTTTAGAGTAGGTATGATGTCTGAAACGTGTGTCCGACTGGTGTTTTGAGTGTACTATTCCGCCGATGCATCTAGAGTGCTCCCGAAATGGCAGCAAATGGCTTCACAAAAGTCGGAGTGTCATGCTGTCGGTTATCGTGACAATGGTGGTTTGTGGTAGAAGTTCCGGTAAGAAGCGCAAGCAGTGCGAGTGTCACTGCCGTCAATGTGTCCAAACTTCAGGCTGCCGAAGCTTTAGTGAGCTGTGAAGCCGTCGAGTGACCTGCAGCAGAACAGCTGTCTGCCCCATTCACCATAACGGCTGTGACACCACCAGTGTCGTGACCGGCGACAGAATGATTCATCTATGATGTCATCAGGCGGGAAGATTGAGGGTCCATTTTTTTGAACATGGTAAACACAGCAGTCGCAGACGCGTTTCAGGCAGCATGTTATGGGGCCAAACATTTGCTTGACCGCTTGACTTCCTTTCAGCGAAATGTACAAGTGCCCCTTTTCACGACTCTATCGAGCAATATTGTGGGTCACCATTTCTTGGGCACAAACCACGTGATTCAATCCGAGCCTTCACCGAACAATGATGTAGCACCAGTGCTCGATCTAAGCTCAGCCGAGTTCAGGCTGAACACTCACATAGCCTTCGTGTCCAAGACATGCTCAGTCTACGGGCCCATGCAATAGCAGTCTACGGTAATTGGCTCAATAGCATGCAGATGGCGCGTACTTTTGAAAACGGTATATTACGAATATGAAAACACAATGCCTCTACTTCCCCGTATGGGAGAGCCGACGGCTGCAAACTAAAGAAGGACGTCTGCAAATGACGATGCTGAAATATGTTTGGACCCTAAACAAATAGTCTGCGGAGTGACAGAGAGAATGACCTTAAGCATGTGAGACGTCATGTACAGTGCCGAAACTAAAAGACATTTTGTTATTCTTTTTTCAGAGCGGTGTTCTTTATTTGCGAGGTTTCACAAGTGTACCCCGGTTCTGTTTCGCGCACGTCTGGACCTCTAACTTTGGCGGTAAATGTTATCCTGTAGATCTAGCGGGGAATCAGTGTCGTCACATTGTGGCGTCGCAGTGTGAGGTGACGTCATGTCACATGACGTCCTACTTTTTTCGCTAAATTCACCTGAATTACAGCTGTACGTGACGTTGTGGTGACATGTGACATCACAGGGTTATGTGAACATTCTCCGCTAAGTTTAACTCGCTAAATGTAAACTCGGTTGCTTAACTGTTTAGCCGTGAGCGAGGTCTCAGCTATCGCTGCACTTCAATTGCGGTACAGGTGAAGGAACCTGGAAGCGTATTGAGACTTCCTAACGAAATAAAACCATGGAGAAAATCTAAGGCACTGATTGGCGTGTTTGAACTTAGCGCTTTTTCGCAATTAGGAGACGACCATGACCCTTTCAAGCTAGTCGTCTGAGAAAAAGCTATTCGTAACGGTAAACCGAGCAACATTGACGCGACGGACCATGCACCATGACGACCACCGAGGACGACGGCGACACGATGGCCTGTTATACAGGCGGTAAACGACAGTTTTGACTGCGGCGGCAGCAACCAACACCGCGTAGCAGAGCGCGTGAAGCGTCGACCCTGGACAATAATCGCACGTAGGACCAGAAGCAAAGACGGCCGCCGGTTCCGATAAAGCCTTTAGCCAGCAAGTCAATTTCCGAGGTGGCATCCATTTGCGTGCGAAACTCTGGTGGTTGTTAGAGTTTCGCGGAGTCACAAAACAAGTCGCCGCCGCGTCTCTGAGTTGCCAGTGGGCAGGTGTGCATGAAAAACGGCAAATCAGGCGCCCCGAATTCGCCTCACGGTTTTGCTTTGTGAAGAAACTTCAATACGCAACCGGGAATACATTTAGGTGTAAATCACATCTCTAGACAAGTCATTGGCCGAGCTTCCTGCGTAGATCGCAACTATTTGCTACCTCAAGTGTCTTGCGGGAAAGTAGATGCATTTCATTTCTTAGACTCAGAGATGTGCTGTGTCTTAAGAATTGTTGTTTACCGGTTTTAGGGACGTAAGATTACCGCTCAAATGGTTTGATGAATAAAATGTGGTCTCTCGGCTTACCGTAAGTGAGCTGAAAAATCCCTGGACAACGCTAGCCTGGAAATATATGTTTCGCAACGAGAAAAACACATCAGACAAAGCTCTCGCAATGCAGTGTTTCTGAGCGCTAAATTATTAAGCTCACCGTCGCTGGTTGCCCGTTCTGACACACTTGAGTAAGGTTATTGATACACTGAAAAATAAATAATAAGCATACATTAGAACAACGTCAAACGATATGTGGCCGAGTGGTCTAACGCGTCTCAGCTTGGCGCGGTGAGCGAAAGCATGAGCTGCAGAACCTTCTGTGTTCGATTCCCACTCCCTGCCTGTTTTTATCTGAATGCGTTTCATGCCGGCACGGGTTTATGTAACACTATTGCGTGGTGCACGTTAAAGACCACAGGTTAGTGGTTCCAATGCTCTGGCTAAATTTCTCACCTACAGAGAAGAGACAACTGACACGTTCAGACGTACTAGCATCAAGGCTGTCTAAAGATACAAGCAACACAATTGTTTATACCTCTGCACCACCCGACACACCTCACGACGTCATACATGGCAGCACGGACTGACACTGGCGGGTGGGTTTCCATAAAAATGAGCGTCCTAATGCCAACGCATAAAACATAGTTAGACGTAACAATCTAGCCCTTCAAAATTCCGATGCACCAATGTATATGATGAATTAGTGTTAATGATCTGTCAAGAAGTAGGTGTTTTACCTTTTCGACACCCAGAACACTTGGGAAGCTGAACGTAATTGGATCCTGGCAAATCGAGTTGTTGCCCATTTGAATGATATTGCAGCCGGGCAGGGGATTTGTTCCGGTGCACAGTCGCAAGAGCCCCGTGATTATTGGTCCAACTGCGGAAAGCAGAATCAATGCATTACGGTATGTTCAAATATTGCACAAATTGGCTATGCCTTCTTACACCCCCAGGTATCCCGGCTCTTTGAACCGAGATTTGAGGGTTTTTTCTGGAATTTAGGGCCTTTAAAAGTTTGAAGACAGTAAGGTAGAGTCAAACTTCACCTTCCTTGACCAGAGTCTGCGTACCTTTTCCGTAGATCGTCAAGCAAGTGTCAAAGAAAGGATTCACTACTGGTAGTTTGGCTATCATCTGGAATCTTTGTGCATAAAGCGTAAAACAAGTGCCGGAGTTAGGCATTACGTTTTGTTATTCGAAATTCATGTAACAACTTTGGACCTAAATTGCCAATCAAGTGCCAGACCTAGGCTTCACTACTGATTCCTCGGTTCAAGCCGCATCTTTGGTTCAAGTCTGGACTTTCGTCAATTATGTGGCGAGCCGAAGAAAAACAATAGAACCCAAACGAAAAGCAATAAGCACGGCTTTCGACCAAAACCGTATTAGGCCTAGCTTAGGACCCTCGAATTGTGAAGCTTGTGCCAACTTAGGAGCGTCTCTGTAGTGCTTCCTGCGCCACTTTGTTCTGTTTACAACAAATGTTCGCAACTTGAAAATGTTTCAAAAAGCAATTACTGGAAGCATCAAGAAGGCAGCTAATGTTTCGCTGAAAGATTTAGCTTTTTAAGGAATTTAGGAAAGCTTAGCAAATATTCTCTAAATATCTTCAGGAAGCGTTGCTAGTCTACGAGTCATAAACTTCGCTATTATTTAAAAAAAAAAGCACTGGCCGACCTTCAGAACTATTTTTTTTTTCAAGTTATCTCTGCGGCAGCGGGCGTTTGTGTAATTCGACTACAATTTCTTTTGCGAAAAACAAAACAAGAAAAGAGGGGCGCTTTGGAAAGTGTTCGGATGCCCACTTCCTATGGCTTACTCCCTCTCATTTTCGGGAGCCGGAAAAAGCACCGATGTCGATGACCATAAAACGAGGATCTTAAAACGCACTTTAGTGACCTTTAAATGAGCCTCTCTGCCCTCGGTTCACCTAATCGTCTGCCTCGACGTCCGCGGATGACCTTGTAAAGGGTGTTGCTTTCCTTTGCCGCCGTAACAGAGCCACGCTTTGAAATTTCAAACGGCGAGGTTAGCAACACATATACATCTCTGATGAAAACTTTAAATTCCTCGGTGCAGACGCCGATATTTTCGTTTGGTTTTATATATAAAATATATACCGGGTGTTTCTACGAACACTTTCAAAAATTCCTAAAACTGGGGTGGTTGAGAAAATAGGAAAACGTTTTAGAGAACAGATTACCAACCACGGCGGACATCAGGGATTGCAAAACCACACACTAATTAGCAAAGTAATTACCAAATATATACTAGTTCATTTCACTAGCGAAAATAAACATGTGTTTCAAATTACAAACTTGTTGAGCGCGACCGAAATCCCCTAAATCAGTATACTCTAGACGACTGAAACACATGTGAAGCGCAGGGGTGCACTAAAGTAATCTTTCGTGCGGCAGGCGCGTTCCCGACGAAGAGAAAACGTGGACAATAAGAATATCATCCGCGTTCTCTCAACACCGGCCTTGCGCTTGCTGCATGAGAGATAAGTATTATACCCCCCCCCCCCACCGCCCCGTACTAAAATTGACTGATTTAGGGGTTTTCGATGACGACCAGCAAATTTATTTTGGAACCACATGTTTTTATCTCCCTTTTATACACCTAACTAGAAATAGTTTCTACTTATTGTTCAAATTAACGAATTCTTCAATCCCTGACCTCCACCGTGGCGAGCAGCCTGTTCTCCAAACCAGTTTCTATTTTTCTCAAATACCCTGTTTTATAGGCATTTTGAAAAGTATTCGCAGAAATCGCCGGTATATACCATGTTTCGCAGAGGACGTCTGTACAAACGACAGCACTTCAAAACCTCGTCTAGCCACCTTGGGTAGGCAAAAATATTGCGAAATCACCAATCTGGCAATCGCGCGAACGCTTTCGTGAAGCTTAATTATTGAGCACCGCAAAAGCACTAAAATAAGAAAATAGCAAAAAAAAAATGTCAGTGCTCGAAGATTTAAGACGCCTAGGTAAGTGTGGCAGAGTGTGAGCGCGAAGATATGATCTGGGATTACGTGACGTGAAACGCACTGATTGGTATTCTTGAGACAAGGTAAGTGAAGAGTCCGGTGAGTAGAGACAGCTGCGATCCAAGGGTGAGGGACGATATGCCGGCGACGGAACACTGAAAAAGAAAATGGCCATGAGCATTTGTTTTAGTCAGAAACGTCGCGCAGGCCTTCGATGGTTTGCCAAATATTCGTGGATTCTATTCCAAAACGTGTAAAGAGCAACAGAATAGCACGAAATGATTGACAAGTGGTATCAGCCATTCAGTTCCTCAGCAACAAATTAATGGTTGTTGAGTGACAAAAATAATTTTAACCCAACATAGGTAATTCATATTTGTGCTTGATAAGTATTTAAAGCGGTTGTGTGGTTTTGTTTGCTCTGAGGTATAGAAAATAGAGGACGCCGCGCTCGCAGAGGGAACGTGTCAGTTAAACTAAAGGGTTCTTCGCTGAAGCCGGTCGTCTTGTCTTTCCGTAAACCATATCAACATCACCATCGAAGTCTACCTACTTGAGGAGCGCTTCAAAACGTAACAGTACTCATGTCAGCAGGAAAGATTATATTACTACCTTTGCTCTAAGAAATGCCTGCGCGTCTACTTACCCGCAAAACACTCAAAGAGCCAATCATTGCGATCTAGGAAATCAGCTCAGCGAATGATGAGGCGGAACATCCGTTTAGACCTAAAAATAAAGTCTGCGCTGTGGCATCACACAGTGCAAAGCGGCATGCTTGCATTGCGTAATGCCACAGCGCATTCTTAATTTTGAGGTCTACACAGATGTTCCGCCTTATTATTCGATGAGCTGATTTCCACATCGCAGAAATTGGCTCTTTGAGTGTTGTGCGGTTAAGTAGACACGCAGGCATTTCTTAGAGTGTATCCACTCCAAGAAACCTTGCACGACTGCTCGCCCTCAAAGCTCCTATAGTAGGTTACAAGTCAAGAAGGTAGCGGCAAATGCCCCTCCAAGGAATCATATATCCCTCCGCCACCTCCCCATCCAATTGCGTCCCATCGTTTCCATGACGTCGTGGCCAACGCGGGAGAGGCTTTGGCCTTGCTTTGAATATTTGCTTTATCTTTCGACCTTGACTTAGCGTTGTGGAAGCCACGAGAGGGAGATTAGAAGTCGTTTTGTTCCCCATGGAAACAAAAACGACTTTGGGAGATTAGCGTCCCCCTCCCATAGATACAAAAGCCACTTTCAGGAACTCAGTTTCCTCTCCGATGAATACAAAGGTCGCTTTCTTAAAAAAAAAGGGGGGGGGGGTTCGGAGACAAGTTGGCATCACTCTGTAGCCATTATCTATTCATTGAAGCGGAACAAGGGGTGTTTCCAGGGAACTATTCTTTCGACTGCGGATGGATTTCAAACGGCCGCATCACGATTATGGGAGGAGCTTCTCCTACCTTCTTGACTTGTAACCGACTATAGGAGATCCAACCGATGCTGCGTAGGGAGCTCGGTGAATGACTTGCTGATGGCATGTTCAAGCCTAAGAAAACGGTCGTCACTGCGGCGCTAAGAAGATTTCTCCATGCTCAGTGCCACAGCGCAGACCGTTTATCGGAGTTTAGATATATTAGATTACCAGCCCCGTCATTGGCCAAGCGCCCTACGTACACAGCGATTAGCGCTTTCAAGACATCTGCGGGAGAGCGGACGCTCCGTTTTTATTAGCGTGCGGTCATTGGAAGCTTGTGAAACGCAGCGCGTCTCGAATTCATTCGCATTTCATTATATCGCTCCGTAACAAAAAGATTACGACATGAGCCGATAAGAATGCCCAGAGCGAATGAGGAAGCAAGAAGAGTGCACATTGCCTCCAAGCCCTACGTTGCCTTAACTATCACGGTGGTAAATACGCCTAAAAAACACGCACAAAGAAAGCAGCACAGGACGAGACGTAACTTGCAACTGAACTTTACTGAAGGAAACACGTAGAAGAAGAATAACCTTGCCTATCGGTGACTATACTTATAGTCAGTAGCGTACCAACTTGTTTTTAAATAGAGGGGCAAACCAGACCCCCCCCTAGGGCCGGGGGACGGTGCCCTTCGTCATCCTTGGGCGCCGCCGGCCAGTGTTTGCCCTGCCCAGTGGTGGCTGTTTACGGGGGCAGCACATATACCTTGCCCCCCCCCCCCATACCTTGCTTCCCCCCCTCTGAGAACTGGGGGGCCAAGCGCCCCCCGGTTGGTACGCCCATGCTTATAGTTGCCTACCGGGAGCGAGGCGAGCCAATTAGAGGAATTTCGGAGAGTGATTTTATGCATATATTTATCTTGTCGTGTGGAGATATTATTGTCCGCGTTGTGGCTCTGATAATAATAAAATAAAGAAAACATACACAAAGAAAGGAAAGCGAAAAGTCTTGTCCGGGTAAAACTGAAACGCAATACTGTAATTTCCTCCGATACATCTGGCATTGTAATGAACTTCACATAGACTAGTAATAACCGCCAACACTTTTTGCGGGTCCAGTTATTATAGGGTCCTCTAAAGCAGGCACGTAGCCAGAAATTTGTTTCGGGGGGGGGGGGGGGGGGGGCCGCCTATGACAAAATGTTGTATGAGGGAGAGGGGGAGAGGAGGTTCCAGCAAAATTGAAGATTTCGGGGGGGGGGGGGGCCTGGGCCCCATGGGCCGCCCCCTGGATACAGTGCCTGCTCTAAAGTATACATAAAACTAGATGTTCCCCTGTAAAGGAGACACCCTTTCATCGTCAGTAGTCTCTGTACACGTTGTATTCTTGAGGAACGCCTTTTTTACGCGCATTATGTCTGAAACATTTGGTAATATAAATGTCCTATTCTAACCCTAAGCATCCTTGCTGTGTGGCACACGCGCATGGCAGAAAGCCCCATAAACGTCAAATAGACGTCAGCTGTGGGTCATACTTTAATTTTAAACCAACGTCCTCCGTCGTTCATGCCACACATAACGTCTCAATTGTTCACATACCTTCGCACTTTAATGATGCCTCTCTTTAACCTCAGATAGAAATAACATGCAAATAGAAACAAGCCCGAGTGTTTAGAGCTCTTCTTCAAGTTGCGGGTGCTTATTTGTTTTCCTATTCTAAAAAAGAAAATGTACTCACGTTTATAAACTGGGTGAATTGCGAAATAACTTGAGTCTGTAATGAGTGAAAACATTATATGTAGTGTTTGCAATATGATTATTAATTATTGACACATTAGGTGACCTGTGTAACATCATTAAATAATTTATTTTATATGAATGAGTTAGACAAGTGTTCTTTTGATCATCGCATCAGCGGTCTACCAGTCACATGGGAGCGCAAGTGGTTCATTATTTTACGTGGAAGTCAATTTACTATTTTGGTTAAAAAAACCTGCGAAATGTTGTGTTTTTGACGACTGTTCACACTGCTCTTCCGCAGAAAGAATCAATATGGAAGTCTAATTTTATATTTTTTTAATTATCTACTTAATATTGCATTTACAATAAAGCTTATTGCACATTCGTTTTTAAAAGGATTAACGACGAACATTGCAATTTTTAATATAGGATACTCACCGGCGATATTCCATTGCAGTTGTTCCCAATGGCGGTCACACACTGGATTGTATGGAAATAAAGGATGACTCAATTAATTGCATTTATAATGATTTTGATTATCAGCAGTAGAATGCAAATGTCACATTTCACCCCATTTGGTATTGGATGCAGATGACATTATACATATATAGCTAGTGTTTATTCGCTTATATGAATAATTACTTGCGCTACAAAATTAGCCATTGACGTTACTGTGCACTTTCTCAACACCAAAAAGCAAATGGACATTTCGTCAGAAGTAAATTGTACTCTTTCGATTGCTCTGCCAGACCCGGTTCTACAATTTTTACATGTCTGCTGGCATATATTAAATTTATTGTTTTTCTTTTCATTTATTATTAACGTCTACATGTTGGGCTGAGAAATTTTTTTGCAGAGTTATTGCTTGCTGCTTTTGGGTGGTTCAATCATTCATTTTTTCCACTTTCGTAAAGGCTGCACTTTGTAAAAAGGTACAAAGTATTCAATCGTAATCAGAATGAAATAAGAATATAAATTTCCTCTAGAAGAAAAGGCAACAATACGTCTATTATGCCAAACTTTGTTCCGATTATCAACATATAATATAAACTATCCAAAAATTGTGTTTAAACAAAATAGTTATTCATGCATGCCATAAAAGTATGCATGGCAGTTGAGACAAGTCGCTATCGCCTTGGACATTTTCATGCAAATTTCGAACGTTTGCCGCTTGCTCTCACATCTCACATGATTGCCTAATCTCATCACCAAGAAGTACGCCCCGTAGGGCAATACCTTTATTTACCCAAAGTTAATATAACACAAAAGAAATACCTTGAAATTTATCCATTATTAACAAAGTATAAAAAGCAACAACCTACCTTTCCGATGTTCAAGAAGCCAGGGAAGCTGACTTTAAAACAGCTATCTAAAGAAGAGAAAATGACAAAATTAGATCCAGTCTCCCGTGCTGGTGAGGAGTTAATTTAAATTAAGATAATTTGAAAATCATTAGATCTGTTTCAAACCTTGTTGAGGCTTCTCACTCTTACTATGGGCGAAAATCAAAGTGAGACTTTGATCAGGCTGTCACGAAACATTAAGGAGACGTTGATCATATTTAATTTAAACTGTTTCTCCTCAACATAAAACTGAAAACTGTAAATGAACGCCTAGTACAAACTAGAAATCGTAGCAGATTGGACAGTTGGGCGAGTTGGTTACGCATGATTGCGAAGAAAGCAGCGCGATAAAAAACGACGAAGGGCATTGAAGAGCATCGCTGTCTGAGTACTCTTCTCAGACCATCATCATCTTTTTATCGCCCTGTTTTTGGTGATCGGAATCTAGGTCTATCGGTCAGTTGGCGTGATGACAAATTGTTCCACATGACACCAAAAAAAACATGCAGTAATGAACAAATATATTGGTTAAATAAAAACGAAACCTGGCTTCCAAGAGAAGATTACATAGTTATATCTGTAGTATAATCTCACCTATTACCAATTAACTACTGCGTTAGTTTATTTGAGTGAACAAAATTAGTCGAAAGCTGTATTCATTTTCTTTGTCCATTCTACCATCCAAGTACAATGTAGTTAGTCTTTGACGAACAAACATAAGACACAATAAATAAGTGCACCGACCTGTCGTACTATAAAATCACGGTCATCGGTAATGCAATCAAAATAATAATAGAATAACTCACTGTTTGCGGCTGACGCTGTGCCGACCAGCACTGCGATGGCGCCGAGGATGATCAAGCCGGAGTTCTTCATGGAGCTGTCCTGCCTCGAATCCTGAATTGAAAGAGTTCAGAAGCTAAATAATAAGCAACGGGTCGATGTGGTTTATGTGCATGGTGATAGTGCTATTTAAACAATTTCTGGATGTCACGTGATACATCCTGTGGAATGATACATTATACCGTACGGCCCAATGTTGCCACGTGTGCCTTTCAGTGACGTTCACACTGCCCACCGTACTGCGTCGTTCGTACTCACACTCAGTGTGTATTTTTGGACCCCTTTCATAACGTTTCTGTCATCCTTGTCATGCACAAACCACGCATGTGACGTTCAAACTGGAACAGCCTTCCTTTCAAACCAAAAACAAAGTCGTAACATACAATATGCCGACTGGGTCCTCGGTCGCTCCATATCTGTCTCTTATCTTGCTTTTAGCTTTGAATTTTATTATTACATCAAAACGAGGAAACTAGTTGTTTAAAATAATGTGAGACAGTCGAATTGAGGTTCGAAAAAACTTCGCAACGGTACGGTTCGCACAATTCCGTTGTGAAACACGGAGTCGAAATTTATTTCAAATTTTAATTAGCATTCAGCACTTTCAGGCGATATTTTGAATAGAGCCGTTGGTATAACATGACTGATGGAGTTATCGGCTTTGTCTTGCTTTCCTGTAGCGCTTTCTGTCGGAAGCTAGATTATTTGAATGTCTGAGTAATGCTTCATGGGTATGGGCAACACAAATCTCTCACATTTAACATTCCCTCGTGCGCTAACTTTATATAAGAATTGCATTTATGTGTTCTATTATCTAATTCTTTGATCGCTTTATTAATTGCTTATAGCGGTGCAAACACTCACTAGTCCACAAGCTTAAAGTTCGAAATTCTTTCCAAAGACTATATTGTAATAAAAACATCAGGTAACAGGTGATACAGACTGGCAGAAACGTAAAGCAGTGCATATGTTCCTAGTTATATTTTATTGAATCAAGCTCTTTCATGTGAGTGCATATGACAACCTGCGATCTATTAATTTCCATAACGGGGGAACGCAGCCTGTCAAGTTAGCTGCCAATCAAAAACGTCCACCTCTCTTTCGAAGTGAAAGTTACATCTGCTTCGCACAGCCAACACCGTCAGCGAAAAAAGTGGGTCTGTTTTTGCATCTCCATCCTGAAATAACTGCTTTCGTTTTGTGACATGCATCGGTGTCTAACTATTTTAAGCTTTCTTTTCTTATCGTACCAGTTGAGCGGATATTGTTATCAACAAAATATGTCCGCCCAAAGATCCACAAAACTCTTTTGACATATGAAATCGGCACCTCGACAGAACCATTTATAAAAGGCCGGGCCGGCCGTGGTAGGTTGAAGCTTAAACCTACAATAAACTCTACTTTATAAAGATTCACAGCGTGAGCTTCTGAAAATAAAGCTCGAAAACTAGCTTTTAGAGACATTTTGTTTTAACGGTAATGACTCGTACAATCTTTTTCAAGTTTTGTGGTTGTCTGATTAGTGGGCACAAATACTCAGACGAAGACATTCCAATTGTGTTTTGTGCGTTCACTTTCCTTCGGAAGATACAGGTAACCAACGACTGTGAAAAAGACAGGATGCCAGCGAATCCCAGAGTCCGGGCTTTGGTTGGAGTTGAAAACAATGAACATGACGTTTCGCCTGTTTGTCCTCTCTGCGAAAATCAGGATTTCCAGTCCGAACAGTATTTGGGCTTGGTCAGAGCGCTTTGACAAAAAGAAAACAAAAACACCTTAATTTCTTTGTGTTCTTTTTTTTCGTCAACAAACTCAACTAAAACTTGTGTTATACGAAAGAGCGTTCTAAGAAACAACGTTCCTGCCACGCGTTTCATTTAGTTGGAACTGATGAGCGCCGCAGTTCCATCTTGCAGCGGTCAAATTGGAACGGACTCTTTACGTTTTCGAGAAAACGGCAGAAGGAAAGGCGTTTTTTTATTTATCTGAAATTTCACTTGAATTAAGTAGGCTCTGAGGAATTTTAATAGCCACCATTTCAACCTGCGACTTCAAGAAGATAGGGAAGTCTGAGAGATATTCGAAAACCAAAAAGTGGAACAAACGCGGTCGTGGTGAATCGACACTTAGTTTGATGTACTTCCACTTGATTAAATCATTTTATTTACGAATTACCCAGCACAGTATTTAATTAAATACGAATATGTAGAGCTAATCTGAAAACCATTTCCATTCTGGGAAAGGTAACAGGAACGCGTTCCTTTCGAAAGACTGAAACTTGTAACGGGAACTCCTTCTGGGTTCGAGAAAGAACGAGGAAAGTGCTTTCGTACCAGTTTTAGTAAGACGTGTGGAAACCTTACTGAAACCAGCATATAGATGACATTTTAAAAAGCTCCAGGGGGAGAACCTTAACACTTACGCTGTTTTACACGTTTTATACGTAGCGAAATAACTTATTAACGGCGTATGCGACACTCTTAAGCGCTAATCTGGAATACGCTAATATAGTCTGGCATCCGCATAGAGATGTAGAAATTAACAAACTTGATAGCCTAAAAAGCCTGGTGCATGATTTATATGCAATAGTTTGAAATTTACCTCTTTCTTATCCCGTTCGCTTTCAGGAGCTAAAATTCAACAGTTAAAAACAAAATCGGAAGAAAATAAACTAAGGCATCTACATTCTTTTGAACTTGTTTTTAATGTGAGCAGTAAAATAGATATTAAATTTGGACAGCCAAATCTTCTAAAATAAATCATATCAGAGCAATAAAACGATATAATCTTAAGCCTGACATTTTCCAGTATTCGCTTTTGATTTTAGCAATTAACGAAATAAACTTGCTATCTGAAAAAATAGGGATCCTTCTCTCACTTCGCGACTTTGTTAACGAAATTACTCAAGTTGGGAAATGGTGCTCCTGAAAATTTAATGGCATGCGTCACATCAGAAAAACGCCTAAATTGGGTCAACTTTATACATCCTTGGGGCCTAACTTGTAACTAGTACGGCCTTTGCTCTAAGGCATTAATGCCAAAGTACTTTTTTCGGCAATTCTGTGACTTTTCTCTGGCTCGACAAATAATTGCCAAAGTGTCGGACTTTCAAAAAAGATGTCCCATATGAACCGAAGATTCAACATTGAAGCCTAAATCTGAAATTTGTTGGGCGATTTTGGCCGAGGTTTGGCACATCAAAACCTAGCACCCGAAAGCGGAGCCTAACTGTGGCAGTTGATTGGCAATTTATGGCCACATATGCGAAATTACAGCAAAAACAACGAGCATTGAAGTTTAATATGCCACTTGTTTGGTGAACTAGGGCCAAGCTACCCACAGTCTGGCCAAGGAAGGTAAAGTTTGGCTCTATCGCGGCTTCTGCATCTTCTTTAGGCCCAAAATTTCCAGACAAAAACAAATTTAGGCTTAAAGAACCGTGCTACCTGGGTCTATTGCCCACACTTACTATGACAAGCATTTGGGAGCCGTGGTATCTCTTGAATAAAAATTAAAAACATGGACTATGTTTAATTGACAAAACGACAATATCTGAAATATCTAAGTGATATTTGACGAGAGGCATGCTATTAATTGCGACGTCAAAATTACCGACGTATTACAGAATCTAACCTGTTTAAAATGAGAGGACATCAGAGATGGCATGAAGACCCCGTTTTTTTGTGTATTTACGAAGTATTTTTCTTCTTTGGACCACGTTCATTTTTCCACATTTTCTTTGCTGACCTCATATAAAATATAAAGCTATATTAAGGAGCCAGTCATTTTTTTTTATTCGATCGACTCAAACCCGAATAAGGCACCGTCTAAAAATCAATGAAGAGCGCAATTTTGTGTTAATTGACTTGACCGGAGCGACGCCTATAATATATTTGACACTGTACGAAACCAATATCAAAACTGCGAAATACGCACACAGGAAGAAACACATTAAAGCAGTTTTAAAGTTTAAACCGTATATATTAAAGGTATTGTGAAGTATATATCTTGTATACATTTTACTTGTACGCTCTGACAAATAAATTATATGTAAACCCCAAAGGAGTCGTTTTCAAACAACACGTGGCTTTTAGAGATGCGTACTGTGGGCGACCAGAGTGTTAGCAAAAACAGGAATAAAAAAATTGAAAAGCTACACGCTTTGTGTTGACGTGCTTTATTCAACAAAGTTATACATTGAAATATAAAAAACACAAAAATAACAAAATATTTCCTAACCTTCATCAAGCGGCTTACATGTACTACATCCTTTTTTGGTTCGTATTCATCCGTACAAGTTCTGTTTTACAAGCCCACGGTATCCTTATGAAGCGTTTTACTCGCGGATGCGCGTTAAAAACGAAGCAAATGTTTAAAAGCAGTTTTTAATGTGCATTGCTCGTGGAGCTAGAAACAGGATCTGGTTGAGGAGTCGAAAAACCCGAACACGTGCCGAAAAGTCAGCTGGAGCTCAGCATTATTTTAAGCTTTCATCAGCTTTTTATTTATGGACCGTAAAGAAGTGGGGCGACGCAAAATGTTCGCCGTATTTTGCTTCAAAACGTTAAAAAAAGTACGAATAAACTGTAGAAGTTTTAAAAGAGGTGGAAGTTCTAACGTGCACTTCTATACCATAATGATTCACCGATTGAACCATGTGTGAAAGCTTGTAATAAACACGCAAGAAGTCAAATTATTTTACTATGATCGAAAACAAAGTTCTTGCGCACGACAGCTTGTCTTTCTCTTAAACACGCCAGTACGCGAGCAATATTGCGTTACATAGCTGTTTAGACAGCAGGATGTGATTGTGCCTTAAGCGATATTTTATGCCGCTCATGCAGATAAAAATATGTTATTTAATTTCTAGCTAAGTTGTTTAATATTACACGTAATCAGAGAATCCCAACATATTCTTTAAACCCCTTCATCTATCCGAATGTGAGAAATAGATTTATCTCGTTATGGGGCAAATCATTGTTGCATCTGTTGTGAATCTCTTTAAATTTCACGACGCTTCCACAACTGTGCGAATGATTTCTTCCATAGTAACATACATCTTATAAACGCAAGGCGTGGTCTAGCTCGTTCACGCTTCTTGCTTTGTGATTCGTTCTTCGGCGATCCAATTGACTGATGCGGCAATCTTATTGGCTATGGGACGATAATGAGATGCCCGGGACTCACCATACCCTGCAGCTTTTTAAGATGTCAGTGACTTTAATGCGAGTACGATTGCTTCCAGCCAAAAGACGAATGCCCCTGAGACGAACGCACATGTTTTCGGAATGAACCAAAAAATCCTTACATTTACATTAGCTAAATTCGTTGCTTCTTCTGATGTCTTCCCTTCGCAGCTGAACGGCTCCTGCCATGTTACTGACTTTGAAGGAACCTGCTGGACGACTCTTTGCTATGTATGATGTTCCCGTCACCTTTCGCTGGATCACATAGACATCGCTAAATACTGTCCCTTGTCTCGTCCAGCTTCACATCGGGGTACATAAACTTAAAAGGCACCAAGTTGAAAACATTCAGTTGCTAATAAATAATGTTTCCGACGTTTTCATTCAAACATTTATCTACAGACGGAGTGTTAGGACCGGTGCGCTATCATGATCCTGCAAATCGACTTCGTTCTTTCCTACCAAGTCGACTGCATTTAACGTTAACATCCTTTGGCTAGGTGTACGGCATTTCGTGAAGTCCAGATAAAAGCGTGGCCGCGAGTCTCGACACTGATTGGTTGACGGGTGGGAAAGGAAGAGTGAAGTGCTTGTCGCTGATTGCTTAACGGGGGGGGGGTCATGTGAACAAAGGGGTAGGCGAGGTGGAGTGAGGTTGGTGAGGAGCAGCTCGGTCACATGTGCGCACTGAGGGAGGGGAGCTCGAAAGTACCAAAGGCTCTGGAAGTTCGCCAGTTTAATCAGCCCGATATGCGGTAGTGTGGCTGCATTGTAGGAACAACTTTAGGTGCACACATAGTACGCCTTAAACCATCCGATGAAGGACTCCCTGAACGTAGACATCTGGCGTCTGTAAACTTAAAGTATCGCAAGCTGTTTTTGATGCTAGACCTGTTCACGTATGCAACACAACTGCCGAACAATTTGCCATACATTTTCGTTCCTGGGTGAATTTATAAACTTATCTTTCAAGGACAGTAGCCTTTCAATAATCTTCCTGTTGACGGTGTGCTTCTGCAGTGAAAAACTTCCTATTTATATTTGCTTCTTCAAAACCATCAAGTTTGTAATTGGGTTCCCTTAATTTAATATTTAGAAATACTGTTCACCCCTTTTAATGGATTTAACAGGTGTGGGGAATAAAACGTAGCATAAATATACAAAACATATTATCAGCAATTTAATACGGTTGTTCTACAAGAACCTTCTAGTAAATGTTAGTTTGAACAGTTAAACTGCGTAAGCGATACCAAGTGCACACATGCATATATAACAAAGCCCCAAAAAACATAATTAAAATATTTTATACGTTTGATAACAACTTGTAGCAAAAAGAACTTATCACATCCTGTCGCAAAACCTCCTTATGGCAAAAAGTTTAAGGGATTAAGACGCTATTACTGCATAAAGGAATCAGACTAAAATGTACGTACATCTATCTTACATGCGTTCGAAATAGTTCATCTGTACAGTCAGCCATTGACACTTTTAGCGACGGGTCCCTTATATTTCCAGCAAAAAAATCGAGTATTTAAAAACTTCGTTGTTATATTTTGGAAGTTGAAAATGAAGCTTTTAAACGTTTCTAAGTTCCCTTGAAGCCCATGGTTTTAATTTAGAATGTGCATCAATATTCTATATCTGATTAGAAACCATACACATATATTTTATTCGGGTTATTTTTAGACGGGTCGAGAATAGTGGAAGACATAGTGTTTTTAACATATATCGAAGAGCGTCAAATCGTTTATATTTGGATAAAATAAACATCGCCATCTTTCTTTAATTTTTTCCAGTTGATCAATAGTAGTTTATTCTAAATATGTCCCAGATACTAGCAGCATACTCCCTTGTTGGCTTAATTAGGGCTTTGCAATTCATTAATGAAGTCAAATATGGAGCGCAAGATTTTGTCTTAAAAACCAAAGATTTTTCCCAGCAGTACTTCATAATTTATTCAAATGCTTAACAGCTAACTTTGATCTTTCAAAATTGTTACCCCTAAGTGTTTAAATCTGTCGACCCCAACCAATGTAAAGCCATCAAACTCATCGGAGCGCATTTTCGTCTGCCTCCTGCGCAAGAGTATTGTGTTGACGTTATAACGCTGAACTCTGATGGGCTCCAATTGGAAGGATTGCAAGAACACCTCAAGACAGCCTGTATTGAGGTCTACCCACTATCCTTCCAATCGGATCGAATCAGGGCTCAGCGTTCTGACGCCAACTCAAGCCCTGCGCCACAAGCAAACGCATAATATATATATATATATATATATATATATATATATACATAATTTTTAGTTTTCTTAGTTATTCCAGCGGAAACGGTCTTCTGGATATATATTTTCATCTCTCATTTCAAACATGAGTCCTGAATAGACCTAAGGGACGCACATAACTAGCGTTGGTTGTTTTAATTATTATTTATTTAGTGTATTAAGCAATCAGCCGCAAATAACCGTACAGTTAATTCCGGATTTACTTCAGCCGTGATATCATTAATGTAAACTTAAAAAGAAAACCTGGTCCAAGGAGTAACCTCTGGTGGACACCCAAGGACACCCTGGCTAATTCCGAAAACGTGTTCTTTATCTCCACGTACCGCACTCGGTTAGATAAATACGCTCCGATCCGCTGGAAGACGTTGTGATTCACTCCATAAAAAAGAAAGTTCATAAAGTAGTTTACAATTAGGTACTTGATCGAATGCTTTAGATAGATCAAGGAGGACAGCATCAGTCTCGCCTCGCTCGTTAGAACAAAACCGCAAAATTAATAAATGTTTCTATCAGTTATGTGACAGTCGATAAGTGCTGGCGAAATCTATGTTGATTAGGATAAAAATGCCCGACGATTCGAAAATCGCGTATAATGTTGTAGACACAATATGCTCAAATAATCTGCACATGCACCGTGCACGTTAAAGATATATATCGATAATTTTCAAAGCTCTGTTTACTGTCTTTTTTAAGCATTGGTGCGACCTTCACACTACGCCATTTGGGGGTGCGCGATGTTGTAACGATGCCTGAGAAATAAAAGTAAAATATCTGAAATCCATTCTGCATCTCCTCTTAAGAACTCATTTGGTATCTTGTCCTGTCCAATGTACTTTATTACATCTACTTTTAGTAGGAGCGAAAACATAGCATCCTCATTGATAAATAAATCTTTCATAATACTACGTCTGGTATCAAACCTCAGATCCTCACGGGAGCAGATTTCTTGTTAACAAAGGTATTATGAAAATACTGATATATCTTATGAGCTAGGTCATTTGCATCTTCAATAGCCTCATTATTCTGAAGAATGTGTTCAAATTAGGGCTGGGCGTCTATTTAAAAAATTAACCCGCTTATTTGCCAACCTTTAATGCATTAATTAATCGAATTATTTATCTCGTCAATTTTCAGGCATAGTATTTTAGCGCATCTATTCTGTGCTGAATATGTAATATACGGCTCAATATTCAATTTCTATTATGAATCAACTTCTATGCGTAATTGAGAACAGATCAATAACACCCACATTCACCGGTTCTTACGTCAGCTACATGAGGCAAAGGGGTTCCACGATATGCTCCGGCAAAGGTGACCTCTTTTGATTGTTCACAATAATCTCTGGGACGCTCAACGCGGTCGGATATGCAGTGAAGGTTTCGCTGGCCGCCAGCCTCGCATGGACGATGTTAGCAATGCTGTTCAATCGAATCGATTTTATTTCTCTCCGGAGTTATGGCGGGTGTCACGTGTTGCGTCCCTGGCTGCAGCAACACCAGCACCAGACACAAGGGTGTCGGGTTCCGTTGCTCTCCAAAGGATCGGCACTTGAGAAAATAATGGATCGCCAAAGTTCGCCGAGCAGGCAGTAAGATACGGTAAGAAGTCTTCGCTATGTCGAGGAAGCTACGAACTCAACGATGTATCCGTAAAAATAAACACGGATTTTGATCCACCTGCTGTTGAGAATGGGAGAAAACTGACAGAACCCGCGAAGTGATCGCTGGGTCGGAGACGATCGTGTTTGCGTCCCGATAACGCGCAGCATCTCGTGTTCGGCACTCAGTCGTTAAACACACGCCATGTTTTTACCGGTAGCTTTCTGCACGATTGTTTTCTACGTTGACGGTATTTCGAAGTCGTGCCAACGACTGGTCACACGAACGAAATTATCAAGCTTTCTTTTCATGGGATTTGCTCGCTCGCCAAGTGCACGCGTCTAAGTGGTATTGACGCCTAAGACACGAGGCTGGCGAGCTGGTAACCCCATATGCTTTAAAACCTGAGTCGAAACTAGAAGCATGACAGACTAACATCCATGAAGCACAATTTCAATGTTTAAACAAATGCCTTCTTTGCAAACATACACCAGACATTTTTCCTGACTAGGAAGCCAAATTATGAACAATAAAAAACAAGCTGCGCAACGAGCAGTGCAACACAAAGTAGAAACAATGTGATCTGAATTTCCTCAGGGCTAAATGTTGCTCAGTATGTTTGTCGGCAAACCATTCAAGTGCTTACGTTGCAAGAGCTCGCACTAAACGCTAGCCTTATCTTGAAGAAACAGTCTGGCAGGGCTTTACTAGTTACATCGACAAATGTCGGGCACAAAAGATTGCGAAACATTGGTCGTTCTTTCCTTAGGCGTGTTCATGAGCGAAACCACATGCACATGCAAATCAAACCTGACACGAACATGCGTGCCCCTAAACAGCATCACCGCTCAAAAAAGGCTTGATTAACGATCGTGATTCCTTGCTCAAAAGGGATTCAATGAACCCGTTCTGATATTCTACAGTATTCCCTCCTAAACACTTTAAATCAACTTTCTGGTAAACTACAGAGAAAAGCCGGTGCCCCTACGAGTGGGTCGCGTGTACAAATAAATACAAGGGACCAAAACAAAAGGTGAACAGCACATTCCTACTTCCTTAGAGTGAAAAAAGAGCAATATTCCTGCTTGTTTTGGCAGCGTCTTGAGTCAACGAGATAACAAGGCGACGGTGGCAGCTAGGCTTTGGACCTGCATGTACTCATAGCGTCCGCGTTTCCACCACGTCCGTGAGTCCGTGGAGTGAAGTCATGGGGGCAACCAAGGGCTGTGCTCCAAATCTTACCCAGATGAATCCGAGTTACTCCGGCGGGTCGTGTCACGTGACAACGCAGATTGAAAAGCGCTAGACGCGGGTAGGTTTTGGAACGCCAAGGTACAAAACCCTTACCCTGGAGTAAGATCGAGTAAATTTTGGAACACGGCCTATGTGGCTTGCTCAATTCCGCGCATGCGCCGAACGGTTCGTGAGATCGGCCTATTGGAAGTGTTGCTTGTTCCTGCCTAACTCCAGTTGAGGTCAAAACTGCCGTGTTGTCCTCGAGTCTGTGTGAAGAGGCGGCAAGAAGATTGGGGCGGGGGGGGGGGTGCTTTTCTGGTGTCGTGCCAGGGGCCGCATGAAACTGCCGTGCGGGACGTGGGTTTCCGACCTCTAGTTTAGATGGTGATAGCAAACGCCCGAGGGCGGTGAGCGCCCTGACAATGCACATTTGCCGCTTCTTTATTGATTGCACCCAGATCTTGCGCCTACTGCGGTCGGACTTAAAGCGAAACGCATTATGCAATGTAGCTGTATCAATACGCAAGCTCGGCTTTAGAAACGCGAGCGTCGACGCTGTTTTTTTATTTTTTATTTTTCATTTTAAGGTTACAGCTGGCGTACAAGATGTGACGGCTCAGTCGCGCCATCTAGAAGTCGCTAACTCAACCACCATTGTGTGAATGGTGCGGGACGGTCCGCGGATTCCGCCATGTTCATTATGAAAAAAGTAGACCCTTTCTCGCGCGCGTTTGCTGCACTCATGTTGATGACGGGCATCTTCGGCCACCTCTCACATCGCGCGAGGGTCGAGTTCGCGTCGGCCCTCTGCACTCTGCGGTCGTTCGAGTGGCATTTGTATCTGCGATCGGAGATAGGGTGCTTGGAAATCTGTCTGCGACAATGTGAAGGCATCGTTTTTTGTATCAGGTGCCACTTAGCAAAAAAAAAAAAAAGAATAATCATTGAACTGTTAAAATGTTATCTCCAAACAAAGAGTCGCGTGTGCATGAAGACACTACTCGAAGGATTTGCTGTTTTCCGGCTGATTGTACGTGATCTGTGTGTGGGCGGGCGGTTGTAAATATTACCGGTTTTCTTCTAGGATTTAGAGTTGCAGGATAATTGCGGCATGAGTTTCTAGAAAAGTAAAATAAAAATTTTGGTCGCTCTTTTATGACGTTCTTTTCTAGCTACGATATTTTTCTCCACTCGCAAACAATATCGTCTTTTCATTATCGTACCTTGCGCGAGCGACTGCGAGTTAGTTGGGAATTTTATTTTGGTCAGTACTCCACTCTCAATGAAGACACGCAAATATGTTGCTCCTTGAAGTGTGTTGAAGGAACGCAGAAACAACTTATTTGGAAATCGTTGAAACCTCAACCGTCATTTGAGTAAAATGTCCGTTTGACGCAGTTATCTAGAACTAATTCTTTTTACCAATCTCTATTTCTCGTTCTAAGGTCTAAACCCCCGTGCAACCCCCTCATCTTCACGTTTCATCCCTCGATGCCTAGGCTCGGCAAACTAATCACGGACGCCACTTCCCACCTCGTATCAGCTTCAAAGTTCTCTCTCAAGCACCCGCGCTAACTTACCGTCGACAGCCCAACTTACGATCCTTTTTAGCACGCAGCAACCGTTCCATAAGACCTCGAACTTTACTTCCCGGTACCGACCGTGCGGCCATCCAGAATTCCTTACGTGCAAACACTACACCGGCCCTCCTCCCAACCTGCTCAATGAAGACGCTCTGACAATCACACCTGTAAATCTTCTAACCTGATATACATCATTTCCTGCACACTCTGTCCAACCTTATTGTATATCTGTGCGAAACTGACCGCCTCCGACTCCACGAACGCTTCAGAGAACACCGCAGACTCGTCACACTGGAAAAGAGAACGAGATCAACTCAAACATGACCTCTCCGCACACGTATCTGTCCATTCTCTCCTCCACAAATCACTCTGAACTTAACATGCGAATTTGCGTCATCAAATCAGGCTTCCATACACCCACCCACGGAAAAACAGAAGAAAACAGATTAATTTTTAACTTAAAGACTGAATTTCCTTTCGGTTTGAACAAGAAACTTTCTTTAAGCTATTAAACATTCCCCTTTCTCCCACGCTCCTTCCTCCTTTTTTATTTTTTATATGTAAGTTTGGTTAATTACGCGGGGGCTATAGGCTCCCCCCCCCCCCGCCCGCATTCCGCAACTTGTTGACTTCAAGCCTCGCACCCTACTTGACGACTTTTCCTCCTACCTCTCTTTCTCCACGTCACATCTGTCACGTGTTACCTATACCTTATGTATAACGGTATTCTTATTCTGTTTTGTCATCACCTTTTACCTGAAGAAGACCGTTTGGTCGAAACGTTGTTCCCCTCCTTTCCTTTGGTACCTCTCTTTACTTCATATTCCTACCCTAGTACATTTGGTAAAATGTCCGTTTGAGCAGTTATCTGGAGCTAAGTGCTTTTGACCAATCTGTAATTTTTCTGTGTTTCTACACAAGATATGGCCGATTCTCTTTGCAACTTTACGTGGACTGAAACTGCGGGTTAGATAACTTTTCTTCGAATGAGTAAATAAATAATGTCCGTCTTTTCTCGTACTGTGCAAGAATCGCTACGGTCAAAATAGATGTTATGATAGCGTTGTGTGTCGGGGCGCTTCGCACGCTGACTCGCTACTGCATTCTCTGTGCACTTTATGCCCTCAGATGATCCGTTTAAAATCACTTCCCTGATCAATTTGATACGTCAAATTAGCTGCTGTTTTTTTCAATTACTGGACGTAAATGAAACCGTTTGTAACCACCTTTCTTTACTTTCCCAACTCAAAATCAATACTGTTAACAAATTTGGAAATTACCTCTCATCCTTAGTATGAATTTAAAACGCGGAGCGAGTTGCAAAAGCTGTTTACTGTTGTTTCAAATGACGGACAATTTCAGTGCCTCGCAGACGTCCGCGTCATCATTTCCTGGAAAGAAAATCCTTAGTTATGGTGTTGGTGTCCATCCATTCGGAAGAACTAGGTAAACTTGAATCTGTTTTTTTTAGAAAGAAATTCCCGGAAGCGGCTTTCCGATGCCTCAGAGAGTCGTTCGTGGCGTTCAAACATACTCTTTTTTTTGGCTTCAAGAGATGCTCAACCGAAATCTGGATTCCACAAAGCATGGAGGCAAAAGCGAGCAACGAGATGTTACAAACATCAAAACATCACTGACACAGCAATACTTCAAACAAATGACCGTATTATAAAAAAAACAAAAAAACCTAGGCGCATTTGACAGATGTGTTTACGTCTTGTTTCTCCGAGAAGGAGAAGGAACGGCCTCGCGTCTTCTCCGCCTCGCCGCCTTGAGGGGGGGGGGGGGTGAAGGGTGAGAGGAGAGGGGGTTAAGGGGGGGGGACGAGGATGAGGAGAAGAGCGGCCGATAGAGTCAGTAAGTGATGTAGCGAGCGGTCGTGTCGGCGTTTGTATGTTCTCTCTACGTAATCCCTGTGTATATGATCTGTTCCGCTTGATGTTAGTGCATGAGTTGCAATTTCAAATCTGTGTGCATGAGGAGATGCCAAAAGCGTAATAGCTGCGCAAGCGAAACACAATATTATTATTGTCTTGTAATTAGGCGGTAGCTAGCGTCACCTAGTTTAGGAAAGTGCAGTTTGTCTGCTTCAGCTTGCCGTCTGTAGGCGAGCGATGTGACCTCGTTTCGCGTTTCCCGATATCTTCTGGTTACAGCGGGATCAGTCCGGTAGGCTGGTTGATTTAGCTCTTTCGAGTGCGGCTTTGAATATCGCGGTTGTTTTTCCACTTCTCTGTGATAAGTTGTGCTGACAAAGGTATCGTGACGTGAGAAATTAGCAAAGGTAAGAGCGAAGTGCGCGAAGTGTGCTGGTTTCGGTGAACACCGTTTCGACATGGAAGTGTTGACAACCTGAAGACTGCGTAACTGAGTTCGAAACGTAAAGGTCCCCACTTGCGCGAGAAGCCAACTTCGGAAAAAAAGACATAGCTTAAGAAACGCACGTGTGGTGTTTTTGTTTATAGATCATCGTGCCCCGAAAGAAGCAATTTGTTTGAATGGATTCGAAGCGACTGACCGCTTTCTAGCGATTGCTGCTGAGGAGACACTGGGAGACCGCCAGTGGTGCGAGCTATATGCCTGGCCGAAATCCCCGATGACTCCTTTCCGTTGAATCGCGGCAGCGTTCCGCGTAAAACCCGACTGTATTCGTAGCGTCCTGGCGTCCACTCTGAGCCTTAAACTGACGTCCACTCACTCGAATCGACGCCGTCAGATTGCGATGTAGACGAGGGAGAAAATTTGCTCCCCCATTTGCAGGGACGAGGGTCTCTCCGGCACTAAAGGATTTTGGCAAATATAACGTTCTTCCCTTTATAGAGGAATATAGATCAGTGTCCGAAATGCTAGCCCGCAGCGACAGAAATGAGAAATCATATTCTCAAACGCAGGCTCATATTGTGACGAAGACGGGCAGCGCAGAAAAAACAACATTATTTGCTTTTTACAACACTCTGGGCGGCGGTGTTGTTCTTGGAGCTTCGCGACCATGCATTTCTGACGTTCTTGCACTACCATATATGTGCGACTGTTTCTAGCAAAACAGAGTCTCGCAAAACGTGCAACCCCGCTTACTGTGTCATGACGTCAGCATAACCAGACATGGCGGAACTCGTGGAACAGAGCAGACACTGATGTGTATAGACCTTTGCATCGCTTTTCAGCCTGGCGAAAATGCTGAGTCACTGACCTGTGGAGGCGTGCGCAGCGTCAGATATACCGCACAGCAGAGCAACAGCGCATGCTCAGAAGGAGTTTTACAACCTAGCCCACAAAAATGCAGCTCGCAGAAGGCGATTTTTTGCAAAGGTCTATAGACCCTTTTTTCTAAGCGTGTAGTGATTGATTATTTTCATCTGTTTAGACATTTAGACGAACAGATGGAGTCGCGTCCCGGTAACCGTGCATTTTTATCTTTCAGCTCACACCGAGTCAGCGCGCAGCCGACGCTGTGAT
This sequence comes from Ixodes ricinus, assembly GCA_037355805.1. Lineage (NCBI taxonomy): Eukaryota > Metazoa > Arthropoda > Arachnida > Ixodida > Ixodidae > Ixodes > Ixodes ricinus. Next base: position 96,614 of record JAZHYW010040811.1, on the reverse strand, counting down.
TCGATGGAGAGAATCAAGCAGCGCCAAAGGTGCACCGTCATGGCGCTCTTTGTCTTTGGGCGTTCCCTTGCACCGGGTAAACCGATCACGCAAAGAAAAGAGCTCTATGACCACAGCTCATTCTCTACGCGTGATTGGTTTACACGACGGTCGCAAAACGCGCAAAACCGACGAGTGCCGTGACAATTCACGTTTGGCATTTCTTGATTAGACCCATTAGGTTGGTCGTATCATCTACGATCGGACATTGTCTCAACCGGAGTATAGGGGCAAGCTTCGCCTATGTCTCTCGCAAGAATTGAGATTCCATGACTATTAAAGTGCACCGATCTTCCTTCTAATTAGCCAAACTCATCAAAGCAAAAGCCCTAGTTTCTAACTCGTGAAGCGTTCTTTGGCTACGTGTACCGCATTTCGTGAAGCCCAGATAAAACCGTGGCCGCGAAGCTCGAGACTGATTGGTTTTCAGTTGGGGGGAAGAGACAGTTAGTTGATGTAAAAAAGCGTTTACGCCAAGCGGGAAACAGACACGCACCATTAAGATTATTAAGCGAGTTTCTTGCCAGCTTGTCGCGAAACATCGATGGGAGTTGAGGTGCCATTTGGCGGGAAAGCCCTGCAGGCATCAGCTCTGCGTCCGACATATAGCAACTTGACAAGCTGTCGCACGTTTCTTAAAAAACGCGGTTAGCGCCGGTATTTTCATTCCATTAGTTGCTATCGAGTGTACACGCCACGCTTTAAGCCAGTCGCTAAACTAACCGATGAAGAGTGCCGAGGGCGTAGCCTCCACACGTTTGACGCTCATGACAATTTTCCAGCATGTCGCCATGCATTTTTGTTTGTATCGCTGGGCACTCTGGTTGCCAGAGCTTCTGCAGTCAGTGACGGCGTACGAAACGCAGAATGAAGCTTATTATGATCACGCGTCTTGCTTATTGATTCCTTCTTCTGCGTTCTTATAGGCTCATGCCGCCACCTCATTGACAGCGTAAAAATAATAAGACACTCGGAGCTGGCCACGCAGTACGTTGCTTAAGATGTCACAGAATGTAGAGTCCCTTTATATAAAGGTCTGTTCGCACGCTTATGTTTCCTAAGGATCGACTTTCTCGGGATCTTTTACCTCGAAAGGGCACACAGGCGTGCTGGAGCCCTCTACGAGGTGACACTATAACTATAATACGAAGCTTTTGCGGTATTTGCGAGTTCAAATCTGTGTACCGTCAATGAGAAACTGTCTTTAGAACATTCTCAAGGAGTTTCAAACCGAGAAAGAAAGAATAACGAGCAAACAAAAGGAAATATGTGGAAGCTGCAAGTGTTCCCACGGCTATACCCGAAAAATTGCTCCAGTGTGGTCTCTTGTCGTAATTCAGCCTTCCCAGGTAGCACGCGAGAGATACGCTTAACTTGGCACAAGCTTGGCAGTCCTATGAGCTTTACCTGGACCTACTGCAGTTTAGCTCCAAGATGTAGTTAGTACCAGAGTAATTTCCTTTTGGTTTTATTACATTTCTCTGGCTAGCCGCGTAATTGTACAAATGCTAGACATGAGTCAAAGATGTCAGGTACGAACCGAAGTACCAGCGGTGAAGCCTAAATTTAGCTTTTGTTTGTCAATTTAGGCCTGAAGTTTCCACTTGAAAACAGAACAACCAGAAGTAAAGCCTAGCTCTTGCACTCGTTTGGTGAATTAGGCCCATAGATGTCAGATGACAGCCAAACTACCAGCAAGCCTAACTTTGGTACTTGTTTGTATTATTAGGGCCAAGTTACCCAGACTCTCGGCAAAGAAGTTGAAGTGCAGCTCCACCTTTCTCCTTTCTACCCTGTAAAGACCTAAAGTTAAAAAAAAAACTTCGGTCTAAAGAATTGCGTTGCCTGGGTTGCCTCCTGTTCCCCGTGCGAGTTGGCAGGGAGCTCTCATTGCTTGCTTCTTCTCTCCAGCAACGGTATCCGGAACCCGCAACGAAACGCGGAACGTCATAGACGAGGCAGTCGACATGCATGCGCAGTAGCGGCGACTTCGCTGCGAGGAGAGTAGCGGAGGTGTATTAACGTTCTACGACAAGTTCCTAATAGTAAACAGACGCAAGCTATGTCTCAAACTGTAGGGCTGAACAGTGGCTGGCTTGGCTCTACCAAAGGTATGTCTTCTGTCCATTGCGCCACAAATGCTCCAGCACTGTAAGCAACCAAGGCCTCAGGGGTTCCTGCAGAAGACCAGTAGACTCAACAAAGAATTCGACGATTTCTGCAGCGAGAATCCATGTATTTCTATATGGGTTCTTTCTGAAACTATTCAATCTCAAAGTCTATGCAAGTACTTGATTATTTAAATAGATTGCTAAGATTTCTGAACTAGTAATTATTCACGAAGGAGGATTTGATTAAACTTGGGAAGTAATCCGCTTCAAGTAACAAATTTTTGTAGTTCTTTACTTTTAGAAGTAATTTTTAAGTGCCACGTTATTTTCTTCTCCGGCAGAGCTATGTATTCTAATTTCGTAACAAAATATTGGTAACGGATTACTTTATTACTAGTTACTTTTTTAAAAATATGAACACAATAAAAAAGCGAAGCAATATGAGTATGCGACCACTCGCTCGACCAAAGCTAAAAAAAAAGCACTCGCGCCCATGTATTTTTCAGTCCTGCATGCAACTATACCCCGTTCATGCATGAGCTGACTGCGTCAAAGCTGGAGACACGAGACCGCAACTTTGAGACGTTGTGCTCACGTTTGAAAGGTCCGTTTCAAGAAGGAGCTCTCGCAGATCGGTTCCTTACCTCCAAATCTCCTAGCTGGGGTTGACGCTGTTAATGAGCATGCTTACCGATAGTTTTGACTGCAGAATTCCAGAGATCATTTCCGGTCACCGTAAGCTAGTGGGATGGCGAGTGTGGTTGCAGTTTTCACTGCCTTGTCAGCTTACATGTAAACGGACTGCACCTACATTTTTTCTTTTAAAGGAGCCATCAAACGATTTGTTATAATTTCGTTAAATACTACTTTGAATCACTCCCTAACATTAATCAGCATATTAACTTGCATTGTTTTATTTATTTTTTCTAGGCAATGGGAATCCCCCAAAAAATTCGAGAAATATGAGCCTCATCCATCCCCTCAACTCGGAGCAAGGAGAAGCGGCGACGTGGCATGGTGCGTTATCCTATGCCGCCAACGTTAATCATAGCCACGCGCTGGGGTCGGCAAAGCAGAAAACGCGTGCTGAGCTTTAGGCATTGTTATAGCTCGGCTATTCTCATCACCGCACCGATTGGACACGAGCCACGACCTGAGCGTTCGCCTAGGCATCACTTGTAACGAGCCGAAGTCGAGTTTTCACGCAGTTCCTGTGTCCTGTCTATGAGCCGCGCCCGACTGTCGTCAGGCGCGATGGTTTCGACCCCACAATTACATCATCAAGCTTTGCAAAGTCAAGACTGAAAGAAACTGTCCCATTTTATCCTCGCGATTTCACCACGACAAAGAGGCTTCTGAACCATTGGCGGTCTGTGCGAGTCGACTTTATCCAGCCTAGGACCAGTACGCCTCTGCAAATTCGTGAGCATGCCAACCCGCTATGTGTAAATCCGAAAGCCCTACATGTCTCATGGAGAGAAGCCGGCGAAAAAAGGCACCTAAACTCCCATTGGCTGAGCGAAACGGCACCTAAATTTCTATTGGCTGAGCGAAACGGCACCTCAATTCCCATTCCCAATAAAACACAAAGAAAGGCACAGCAACGCAGATGCATCGTCACGGAAGCCGTGGAGCCGGCGGGGTTCGCCGCGCCTGCGCAGTGGAGAGTGTGACGTCACCGCCGGAGAGCCGTTATACGAAAGGAAAAGGTGGCGCGCTGCTTGTAGGAGTGCGATGCGAGTAGGAATGACTTCGCATTCCTTCACATAAGCAGTCTTAAGTGTATTCTCAAATTTTTCACGACTCCTTTAAGTACACAATGTTTATGTTCCCAAAGACTACCATAATGCGGGCGTATGAGAAATGGAAAGCAGTGTTGCTGAACATCTTTGAAAACATCAAAATTGTTTCTATTGTTCTCTTCGTAAGTGTGCGGAAAAAGTAACCTGAGAGTAATTAGTAACGAAACGAGTGAAGTACTCGGTTACGTTTCAGCGATCGTAATTTGTAACGGTAATTTATTACATTGAGGCTCGGTAATTTGCAATTGTAATCCATACACATTTGAAGGAACGGGCACACGTCTGGATTAAACGAAGAAAACGTTTATTCAAAGCTTCAGTTAATACGAAGAATGTTTCCTGATTAGACAACTTGAGGAGTAGGTATCGCTGGGCGACGACGACCAGTCGATATCCACGAGTCTCTGTGCAATCAACCTGAGCAAAGAAAACAAAACAAAATATATTTCACTTTTTATGTTTTTTTATATTTTTTTTAATCCAGCATCAAAACCACTACGTTTCGCCATAATATTCACGTTTTTAAACATGCACTTTGATCCTAAACCCAGTTCTTATGTTTATAAACATTTATTGGTATTATCCTCAGAAAGGCAAGGGAGCAAAAACAATAGAAAAGGCGCTTGGAGAGAATGTACCGAATTCACACAACCTGCTTGGAGAATAGATAATCAGGAAAATGGAAAAATAATTGACTAACCAAAATTAAACTTTGTACCCAACGTTTCAAAACCGGTTCGGTTCCTTCTTCAGGGGCGATTGATCTCGTGCGTGGGAGCAGCCTCGTCTTTTTTGGTGGTACGAATATCTTCTAATGGCGCTTTTTTTAGAGTTTGCTGGCTAAAGAGAGCCATAGGGTAAAGCCATAGAGAAGTCTTTAGCCAACCATTAGACAAGCTAAAGAGCCGCTATGGCTGGACAGTGATAGGGCCATAGACAAAGCTAAAGAGGCCCATAAAGGCGACCATAAAAATGCTAAAGACAGACATAGAAAATTCTTTAGCTAATTGGGCCAAATAGCTTAAGCCGACCATTCAAAGAATTTTCTATAGCCGACCATAGGACATTTTTGTAGGGGCAGGACCGCTCTTCATCATCTACTGAAAGAAAACGGTTTCTGCTGAAAGCGTCGCATTAAACTACCAACTCAATATTAAATCTGACAGAGCACGTCGTCTTCCTACGTATATAAAACTTGGTAAAGCACACCTTTAGAATATTTCCATGTACACTCCCTTGCAATGTACTTTTGAACACCATATTACTCAGAAATCGGTTTATCAGGGCTACCATTGAGAAGAACAAAAGGTGTCATGATTGATGATGCAGGCACGGTAAAAAAACACATCAAACCTTTTTTACCAACAAAGATATTAAAAAAGGATAACGTTTGTCTTTGTCATCGGTTCAAAACATTAGACGACGAGCGATTCGACACGGGTTCGGAGGCTCCCGAAAGTGCAGAAAGATGTGGCCCGTGAGAAGAATGTTATTCTCGCTGCAAAAGTGGCTAAGATTTTAATTAGAAAAAGTGGAAGTATTTACTTATTTAGTTACTTATTTTATTTTACTACATCACATTGTTAACTATTTGGTAAATGTGGTAAATATGATGAGAACAGGATAGTAACATTAAAATAACAGTGTCAGCAGTTATAGTCTCTGCCCATTAGGAGACGCAGAGTGTCATTAGTTCCGAGCACTTTACTATTGCTCCTCGGTTAATTAATTTGCGGAATCAGCTGATAAGCAAGAACTAAGAAAAGCGCATCGCTTACCAAAAAGCGTGACCATACCAGGTTAGGTATAAAACAGCTTGGCAAAGCCTCATAGTACATTTAAAAAACTCAGTTAGTCGTAACATTATGCCCCTTTGAACTCTCTATGCACCGATGTATATGACTAATTAGGCCATACGAACTGTCTAGAAGTAGGTGTTTTACCTTTTCGACACCCAGAACACTTGGGAAGGTGAACGTAATTGGATCCTGGCAAATCGAATTGTTTCCCAGTTGAAGGATATTGCAGCCGGGCAGGGGATTTGTTCCGGTGCACAGTTGCAGGACCTCTGAGATGAGAGGTCCGACTGCGGAAAGCAGACACAAATAGTGCACAAATTGAGTGTGCCTTCTTACACCCCCAGTAGATCGGTTCTTGGGACCGAGATTTGGTGGTTTTGCTATTATTTCGGGTCTTAAAAAGCGCAACGAAAGTAAGGTAGAGCGATATCTGACCTTCATTGACCAGGTGTCGGGATATATGTTTCCTAATTCACCAAACAGGTGCACAAGGTAGGCTTCACTGTTAGTAGTTTTGCTGTCATTTGAAATTTTTGTGCATGAATCGCCAAATAAGTGCTGGGTGTTGGCTTCACGTTTGGTTGTTCGAGATTGAGATGACAAGTTTGAGCCTAAATTTCCAAACAAGTGTCAGATTTACGTTTCACTATTGTTCCCGGTTCAGACGCGAAATTTTTGGGTAATGTCTGGCACTTCCTGAATTATGTGTCGAGCCCAAGAAAAGTCATGAAAACCCCTAACGGAGAGTACTCTGGCACTAACTAATGACGTGGAAAAAAACCGCGTTAGGCCTAGCTTAGGACACTCGAATTCCGAAGCTTGAGCTAAGTTAGAGCTTCCTGGAGTGCTGCATAGGCTACTTCTTTTAAGTTACAGTAAATGCTGACAATATGAAGATGTTTGAAAAAGCATTTCCTGGAAGCATCAAGAAGGCAGCCAGCGTTTTGCTAAGACATTCAGCTCCTTGAAAGTCTTTAGGAAAGCTTTAAAAAATGTTCCTAAATATTTCAATGAAGCTTGCTAAGTCCACCTGCTTGCTATATTTTTAAAGAAAGTAATGGACGACCCAGCAAAGTTTTTTTTCGATTCTCTACAGGTGTGACAGCGGGCTTTTGAGTAATTCGACTCATTGAATCTTACACCAAAAAAGACTGCCCTAGTTTGACATGAAAGCTTGACCAGAAAATATCATTGTCAAGTATTTCAGACATTCCTTTTAACAAACAAAAAAACTTCACTTTCTTTAGCCATTTCTCTAAGGGTGTGATGATTGAAGCGATATCCAAGTCATTAAATGTAGTTGTTTTCCTTATAAGCACTTATCGACAGCTCTTATCAAGTTTATTGATGGATCTGTTTACTGCGTCTGCATGGAGATGCAAGACTACAACAGGTCTGATGGTCGGCCTCTGTTTCTCTCTAGGTCTAGTATACGCCCCTCAAACATTCTCACAAGGAACTCAGCAACGCCCACAACAGCCGCCGCGAGGAATCACACAGAGCAAAGCTTTTTAACCTGAGTCACGAAACGTAAAACCACACCTATGGCGACACGACTTCAACAGAGACGCCCAAAGGCATCGATCCCGAAATGACCCCTTTCACTAATTATGAGTGGGCCGAATCATGGGGAAGTAACCTTTCTTTAATTTGGGATCATACGACCAGCACACATATGACGTCTCAAGACGGAGGTTAAAGGGGCCCTCTAATCATATTTAAGCGTCTACCTTTTGTGGTTTCCACGTCTCGTGGAATTCGGGCAAGCCAGCAGGCACGAAAGAGTAACTCAAATATCAATACGTCGTATTTTAATCGGACGACGCGGAAACCTCCCTCCACATAGCGCGCGAAATGTGAGGTATTTGGTCCTGGGCTTACTACTGGTCAGAGCCTCTAAAAGCTTATTTTTAGTCGAAATACAAAATATAAGTGCATGAACCGTTTCAATTATATGTGAAAGTAGTTTTTGTTCAGTATTTTAGAACGGAAAAAAAACACACGCAGTTGACAAAGTCCGGACACCAGAAATGACCCGTCGATCCTACCCGCCACCAAGTGGTGGAAAAGGCGCGCATACTAGAAAGGAGTAGTGGGATCAGGCGCCGACACGAAAGGTCCCGGATGTACGCGGAGGCGCTGCTGTCGATCGACTGGAGGATCCGACCGGCTCCGACCGTTCCGAAGGCCTTCGACGCAGGTTTGGCTTGATGTTTGGCCGTTCCCGGTATGGCAGCCCGAAGTGGCTCCCGTTCTATACAGCTTTACCCCGTGTCTGCTGTCGTTTGTGGCCAATAAAGTGTCATGCCGAATTGGTGTTTAATCGCGCAGCAAGTGCAATCCGAGCCGCCCTGGCTGCCCGCTTCATACAGCCTATACAGAACATGCTCTAGTGGCGCCCTCTTGAATCGTCGACACGGAGTACGGCAACCGTGAGCGCTCGGTGAGCTCACTACCCTCCTTTAGTTCACGGCCACTCAAGTGGACAAATACGTCATGAAGGAGGTTATTTTTTGCTTGTTTTTGTAATTTTAATTCGCCTATAACTTTTAAAATACAGCAAATTAGAGAAAAGAAAAAGTTTCATTAAGACGCTCAGGTTCGGTGCAAATTGAAAACCAGTAAACAAGTCCTTGCAAGGCGCCTTTAATGTCCAAATATCGCAATGCCCCTTCTGTCGGGTTCTCAAGCTTAAACCTTAGGCCCTGGGATTCGGCTTGGTTGACGCGGTGGGACAAGACGATGCCTTGTTCAACCTAATCAAGCACTTTGCCATTAGGTTTGATGTGCCTGTCGTCTTGTCGAGGCAAGCTTTGTGCCTCTGCGAGTAGAGCGGGGCGTTATGCCATTCAGTGTGACACCAAACAAACCACCCTGTACGTTTCATGTGCAAGCGGAGTTCAGTACCAGATCTCTCTGTCCTGCGACAGGGTGTATATTGGTCTGAAGGGCAGATGTGTAATATAAGGGAAAGCGAACATTATTTTTTTCTGCGTTCTTCGCCCTTGCGAAACCTAACGGTTCATTGTAGTAGGTGTTGTTGCTCGCAGTCAATCCGTGACATTAAGATTTTAGCTCGACAGAAAAAACAAGACTGCGAGAGATTTAGACAAAACATATTTTATGGCGACTCATAGAGCGGGCTCGTGTGTGAGCGCTCCTTTTTTGTCTTTGTAGGGGACAAGGTATGCATGATTCAAAAGTGTTGCATGTTTGTGTGATTATGTGTAGGCGTGGCTGATGCCGGATGTTATCGGTTTACTTTTTCTGAACTCTTCCTTCCCCTTTTCGTGTTTATTTCTGTTTTCGCGCAGCAATAAACTTGCAGATGTAACAGCGCCCTGCCTGTGTGTTTCCTCGCCCTGGTCCTACAACTTTTAGCGCTGTTTCCACCAAACATGCGTGCGCCACCAACTAGCCCAACTACAAGACTTTTTGTAGTGTACCTATACTGAAGTGTTAACAACTCCTTTGTCGGGATCTCGTGGCTTATGAGCCGTATTTGCAATACAGGAAGCGAGAAAGGGTCGAAAGCATCGATCTTTTCCAAGCGTTGTTGTAAGAACGGTTGACCGGTCATTTTGATTGGTAAGGTCGTCAACAACGCATAGATCTTTATGTTAGGCATGTCCGGCATCGCTTGCAATTCCATTTTCTGATCCCGCTTCTGCTTCCTCTTTTTCTGAACGCCTCTTTTCATTAAAATAAACTTCCACAAGCCTCCCCCGCTTGGCTCAGCCTGTCAGCTTGCTGCCGTCCCTGCAGACCTGTACTACATAACGCGCTACTTGTACCTAGTTACATTGCTCGTTAAGGAAGTAACGACCTGGTTACTTTTTAGAAGAAGGAAGAAGTGACATAGTTTTCTAACTTTTTGATGAAGCAAGGCGTGAAGTTATAGAGTTACTCCCGGAGGAGAATATGTACAACACAAGTTCCCCACCTAGTTCTAACCCGAGCTCGCGTCTCTATTTGCACAAGAAAACGCGAAATTGACCATAAATTCATTTGCACAATGTATGCTAATATAGCACAGGTATGCCTGAATGAACGGGTTAAAATTAGGAAATTATTTACTGCGACAAATTTTAAAAGCGTTCACTTTTGCAAGCAGCAAACGCTCTGCAATAAAGCTGAAGTAATGCTTCCTTTTTGAATCGCAGTAACCAGGAAAACATATGGTTACTTATTTAGTTCACAACTTGTAATGGTAATTAGATCCACTGATTCAATAACGTGAACATCTCTGGCTTCCAGCCATGTCACAATGCACGCGCGTGCATCAGCAAGCAACAGAATGTAAATATGCAAAAGATCTGGTATAAAATGATCTTTAGAAGTGTTTTGCAGGTCGCTATTGTTCACGAAATTCATTTTTTTGTGTTTTTTTAATTACGAGCAACCAGTATGCTTCACAGGTATACGCCATTAATTTTCAGCCGCTCTTTATGGTTTGGCTTACTGCCTCTCTTAAATCTAGCATAGCCTTTGGTTACTCCAATTACCTGCTTCGGCATTCGAGAGTGAACTTGCATAGGGTGTTGCTCTCATTTTTCGCAGTAACGGAGCTCCGCCTTAAAATATTAAACGGGGAAGTTCCCAACTAATGTACATCTTTGATTAACATTTTAAAATACTAGGTGCAAACGCCGATATTTTTGGTCGCTTCTATTCTAAAAATATATACCGGGTGTTTTTGCGAATACTTTTCAAAATTTCTAAAACTAGGATGGTAGAAAAAAGAAACAGTTGAAGGGAACAGACTGCCAACCCCAGCAAACGTCAGGGATTTCGAACAACACACTAATTAGCAAAAAAATTACCAAATATTTACTAGTTTAATTGGCGAAAATAAACGTATGGTTCCAATTAGAAACTTGCTGAGACTAATCGAAGATCCCTTAATCAGTCAATGTTAGGACGACTTGAAACACATGGGAAGAGTGGGGTACACTAATGTCATCAATCGTTCAGCAGGAACAAGGCCGGCGAAACGAAAACAAGGACAATAAGAATATCAACCGCGTGTTCGCATCGCTGGCCTTGCACATGTTGCACAAGGGATGCGTTTTACGCATTGTGCTACAATTTGACTGATTTCGAAGTTTTCGATAACAATCAGCAAGTTTCTTTTGTGATCCTATGTTCATTTTCTCCCTTCAAAAAGTTCACTAGCTTATGTTTGATCATTATTTTGCTAATTAATGTTTATATATATATATATACATATATATATATATATATATATATATATATATATATATATATATATCCAACCACAACAGTTGCTGGAAGATTGAAAAAAGATGAAAGACGTTTACAATCCATTGTAACGCCGAATTAGAGCGCAGCTCTCGAGGAGGAGGAGGTGAAGGTACGGAGAGGAGGCTATGCCCCTCCTCCTCCTCTGTACCCTCCCTCCTCCTCTCCTGCTCGCCTCCTAAGGAAAGATTTTCACGCTAAATGTAGCGGGGAAACTTTTCCGCTAAGTTCAGTAGAGAGCTTTCCAAGCTAAATTTAGCGAGAAAAAATTTTAGCTAAATTTAGTGGGGCAATTTTTCTGTTAAGTTTAGCGGGAAAAATTTCTTGCTAAATTGAGCGGGAAAATTTTTTCCGATAAATTTAGCGGGGAAATTTTCCCGCTCAATTTAGCAGGGAATGTTTTCCGCTAAATATACAAGGGAAATTTTCCCGCAACATTTGCGGAGAATGCTTTCGCTAAATTTAGTGGGAAACTTTTTCCGCTGAGTCTAATCGGGAAAATTTTCTGCTAAATTTAGCGGGGAAATTTGCCCATAATGCAACGCGCGGGGACGTCATCTATGACGCCACTGGTGACCCTCGTGACGTCACATGTGACGTCACGTGTGACGTCATCATGGGAAACATCCCATAATGAACCGCGCGGTTACGCAGACTCCGACGCCGACGCTGCTCAAGCCGGGAACAGGCGCCCAAGAGCTGTGCTCTAAGCAGTTTCTATTTTTCTCAGCATCCCTAGTCTGTAAGCATTTTGGAAAGTATCCCCAGAAATACCCGGTATATACGATGTTTCGTAGAAGACGCTTATAACCCCCACCTCACTTCAAAACCTGGTCTAGCCACCATGGGTAAGCAAACACATTGTAAGGTCACAAACCTGGCAACTGCCCAAACGCTGTCGCGAAAACTAAATATTGAGCAACGCGCGCACAAAAGTAAGAAGTTAGAAAAAAAACAAAAAAAACCCCGCCGTGATTGAAGATTTAGGAGGCCCAGTTAAGTGTGGCAAAGTGTGGCAAAGTGTGGCAAAGTTTATATTACGTGACGTAAAACGCACCGACGGGTATTCTTCCGGCTAAATATGAGATGAATCCGGTGAGTAGAGACAACTGAAATCCAAGAGTGAGGGAAGATATGCCGGCGACGGAACACTGAAAAATAAAAATTCAATCGTTCATTTATTGATACTGTCATCCTATTCTATGGTGATGAGCATTTGTTCTAGTTAGAAACCTCGCGTAGGCCTTTGATAGTTTGCAAAATATTCATGGCTTTGATACAAAATATGTTAAGAGCATCAGCCTGGTACAGAATGATTAACAGGTTGTATTTATTGCCATTGATTTTCTGAGCATCAAATAATGGTAGTTGAGTCGTCAAATGCATCTTACCCAAAATAGCTGCTTTTTTGTGTTTTTCTTACATATTTGAATTACATGAGTTTTTAGCTGAGAAGTAAGGGAAAAAGAGAACGAACGCACACAGAGCGAACGTTCCAGTTGGTGTAAACGGTCTCTGTTTAAGCTGGTCGTCCTGTCTTTTGGTAAATAACCTCCACATTATTATTTACCACAAAAACGCTGTCAATTCGTGGTTCACGAATTGACAGTGTTTTTCTGGACTTGTCCAAGGCGTTTGACAGGGTCTCTCATAAACTTCTTATTTTTAATCTTCACAAACTTTACATTGAACATCACGTACTTTCGTGGATTCGCTCATTTCTGACTAATCATTCGCAGTTTGTAAATTGTAATGATATCGACTCGTCCAAAGTTTCAGTAACTTCCGGTGTACCTCAGGGATCTGTGCTTGGCCCTCCTCTCTTTCTCATTTACATTAATGACTTAATCATTGAATGTCAACTCTTCAATTCGTTTATTTGCAGATGATTGTGTTTTATACCGCGAAATCGTTAACAGTTCTGACATCTTACTTCTTCAAAATGATCTCGATTCCATATCAAGTTGGTGTGAAACTTGGCAAATGTCATTAAATGTTGACAAATGTAAACATGACAATTTCCAGGCGAATTAACGATCCTCCTTCCTATATTCTTAATAATATGACTTTAGAGCGGGTTGACACTTACAAATATAGGGGCGTTCAGATCACATCTAACCTCTCATGGGAATCGCATGTTCACCACGTCATTTCCAATGCTAACCGCATGCTTGGCTATTTAAATTTTTTCCAGACTCCTTTGACTTTGAAACTATTTTTCTATAAAACACTAGTCCGGCCAAAACTTGAGTACGCTTCTGCTGTTTGGGATCCTAACACTGACAGCCTCGTCGGCGCCTTGGAAGCTGTCCAGGATAAATCTGTCCGCTTCATTCTTTCTAATTACCATCGTACATCAAGCGTAACCTCTATGAAAAAATGTCTATCCTTACCAGCTCTTTCTTTTATGCCGAAAGTTTTATCGATTAAGTTTATTTCAGAAAATATTTTTTCACAACCCAATCCTAAAGACTGAACTCTTACTAGAGCCATCCTACATATCTTCAGGCAATGATCACGTACATAAAGCCGAAATTCCGCAGTGCCACACTAATACCTACTACAGATCATCCATACCTCGTACGTCTGCTGACTGGAATCACTTTTCCACATCCATCGCCACAATTGCTAATCCTGTTGATTTTAAAAATGCTGTACCCATACTACTAGAACTTGATTAGTGATTTGAGTGTTCTATAACTTGTACGTGATAATCCCATCCCCTCTGTAATGCCTTCGGGCCCTGAGGGTACCAATAAATGAAATGAAATGAAATCACCATCGAAGTCGCCGTATCTGAGGAGCGCTTCAAGAACGCAGCAGTGCTCATGTTGACAGGAAACATTATAATACTATACACTCTAAGGAATCTGGAGCGTCTGCTTTCCTGGAAAGCACTTGGGATAGTGAATCGCTGCAATGTACAGAAGAAGCTGTCCGAATAACACAGCTGAAAATATGTTAAAACCTAAAAATCTGTTTGCACTGTGGCAGTGAGCATGGTGTCTTACCGTGCTCGAGTGTCACAATGCAGACCATTTCTTTCAGGGGTTTTGAGACGTTATCAGCCCTATCGTTATCGAGCCGCTACTCGTAGATTGCAGATTGGCTCTCCACAACGCTTTGTGGGAGAGCAGACACTCCAGATTTCTTAATGTAGTCTTTGACAGCTCGAGAGGCGCAAGGCGTCGCGAGTCCCTTAGCATCTAATTATATCGCATCGCAGCCAAAAAGGTTTGCGCGCATTAGCCGACAATAATTCCGTAGAACCAATCACAACACAAGGAGCGTGAACATTAGCATGTGAAGCCCTGCGTTGCTATCAACAATCAAGGACTATACTTAGTTGCCTGACGGGAGCGAGGCTGAGCCAATCAGAGGAATTTTAGAGACTGATTTTCTGCATTTATTGATTTTGTCACAGCAAGGTTTTATGATCACCACTGTTGGTTTGATAATACTACAAAATAAGCAAGCGAACTATATTCATAAAGAAAAGGATGCGAAATAACTCGTCGGGCTAGAGCTCAAACTCAATATTTCCTTCTTTCCGAGAAATTCGGCATCAGACAGGCCGTGCTAAGTGCTCCTCACATAAACTGGCATTTTCAGCCAACAGTTTTTACGGGTCTTGTTATATCCGAGTCCTTAACATGCATAAAACCAGGTCTTACTCAGTAAAGAAGGTACCCCTTCATATTGATCAATCTATGTACACGCCATGTTCTTGATGGACGCCTTTTCTACGCGCAATATTACTGGGGCATATGTAAAAGTATTTTTGTAATATAAATTTGTGCCGTATTCAAACCCTAGGTGCCCTTTTCGTGCGACCCACGAAGAAAACAGCTGGCTCTGTATCCGTCAAAAACGTCAGCTGTGGTCCATACCTTGATCTGAAACTAACGTCCCGCGTCTTCAAAAACCTTGAATAACGTATCAATTTGGGACCACAAAGTAATCAATTGCGTATTGTTCAGAAAGTTTCTGCACTTTAACGATACGTGCAGCTCTCATTAATCTCATACAGATATACTATGCAAACAAGAAACAAGCACCAACGTTTTAGAGCTCTTCTGCATATTGCGGGTGCTTTATATTTATACTCCTAATTTATAAAACAAAACAAGTTACTCACGTTTATCAGCTGGGTAAATTGCGTAATAACTTGAGCCTGAAATACTTAAAAAAGGTGACATTAATTACTTGCTTCATAATTATTAATTATTTTCACAATAGGTGAGATCGAATAAGATTACTTTTTAGCATTAATAATATTAATATATACAGAGTTCTGTGTAATACGATGAAATAATTTATTATCTCTTGAATGCGAGTAGCAATAGTTCAATTTAGTGCGCAAGTTTTGTTTTTATTGCTGCATCAGCGGCCCACCAGTCGCCTAGAGGGCGTATGTAGCGTTTTATTTCAGGTAGTAGCCCATTTATTATCTTATTTAAATAGCCTATATGATATTAAGCTTTTGAAATCAGTTGAAATATGTTTAAAGCTTATGGAAATTAAATTAACTTGAAACTCCAATTATATATTATTAATGACCTACTTGATGGTATAGCACCTCCAAAGAAACCTATTCCTTAAACATTTGCACTAGGTGCAGATATTAATATTGCAATTTTAAGGTCAGATACTCACCGGTGAGATTCCGTTGCAGGTGTTCCCAATGGCGCTCACACACTGCATTGTATGGAAAGAAAGTAAGACAAAATTGATCGCGTTTATCCTGATTTGAAATATCAGAAGTAGAATGCATTGACCAGTTTTAAACCGCATTTTGTATTCGAAACTGATGCCATTTTGCACATTACGCTAGCATGTATTAGTTTATAGTAAAAATTACATGCGCTGCAAAATTAGCCGATAGCATTACTTAAAGTTTTGACACCAAAAAGCAAACTAAAATTGCGTTAAAAGGAAATCTTACACTCTTGATTGCTTTGCTGAGCTCGGTTCCGTAATTTTTTGCGTGTCTTTCGGTTTTCATTAACTTCGCTGTTTGTTTGTATTTAATTATAATTAAATGGTCACATCTTTCACTCAGAACATCCTTTGCCTAGTTATCGCTCGCTGCTAGTGGGGTGCGTTAACGTTAATTATTTCCCAATTTCGAAAAGGCTGCAATTTGTTAAAAATAAATATCTGCATACTATTTTAGCTTAATCATAAAAAATACCACTCTAAACCTCCTCAACATTAAAGAATCTAAAATAAGTCAATTATGCCACAAAAAATTTCAAAATGCCAGCTGTTAAAACATGATATAAACCATTTCTTTTAAACGAGCATGGTTCCTGCATGTGTGCACACGAGTGAGCATGGACGTTAAAACATGGCGTCATTGTCGAGGACTTTTTCTTTTTTAACGAAAATTTCAAAACGTTTGCTAGCTTATCATGCTCGCCCTTACATGCTTGCGTCATCTCGTCATGAAGAAATACCTTCCAGTAGAATAAACGTTTTATTTAGGCAAAGACATGACAAAAATAAACTCTCGTGAAGTTAAGCCGTTTTTTTATGTATAACTAGTGACAACATACCTTTCCGATGCCAAGGAAGCCAGGAAAGTTGACATTAAAACAGCTATCTAAAGAAAAAGATGTACAGAATTAGATCGAGTATGCTTTGCCGGTGATGCGTTCATTTTAAAGGAGACACTTTGCAAGCATTAAATGCGTTCCAAATCACGTTGCTGTTTTTAATTCTTACTATGGGCGAAATTTGAAATAAGACTTTGATCAAACAGGCATGGAATATTAAGGAGATGTTGATCATATTCAATTTAAACTGTTTCACATATACGGCACATAAAAGTGGGAACTGTAAATGGACCCTTAGCTAACAACGGTTTGTAGCACATTACCAAAACAGCGCCATAAAAAACGACAAACACAGAAAAGATAACACTGTTTACACAGAACACTGTCTATGTACTCCTCTCTATCCTTTGTAATTTTTTATTGCGCTGTTTCTTCGTAATCAAAAACTAAGTCTTTCGGTCAGTTTGAGTGATGACGAGGAATGCCACTAAAACAGCAAAATCATGCAGTAATGAAAGAAGAATTTGATCAAATCGTAAAAATATTACTTCCATGATAAACATGCATGTTATATCTGTATTATAATGCCAATTGTGACGAATTAACAGCTGCATTAAGTAACTTTAGTAAACAAACTTAGTCTAAAGTAGAATTCGTTTCTTCATTTGTACGAACAGTCAAGGATAATGAATTAAGTCTTCAAAAAACAATGTGAAACACCCCTGGATAAGTACACTGGCGTGCGGTCCATTCAACTCTCAGTCATCGGGATTACGAAAAAAGAAAACAAAATAAAACAGAATAACTCACTGTTTGCAGCAGACGCTGTGCCGACCAGCACTGCGAAGGCGCCGAGGATGACCAAGAAGGAGTTCTTCATACTGCTGTTCTGCTTTGTGCTGAGAGTTTTTAGGAGCTTGATACTAAACAACAGGTCGATGTGGATTATGTGCAGGGTGATACTGCTATTTAAATAATTTATGTATGTCACGTGATACATCCTGTGCAGCAGTACTGTATCACTATACGTCCGATTGTTCACATGTGTGCCTTAAAGTGACGTGCGTACTGTCCACCCCCAGGCCGTATACTGGGTCATGCGTATTGACGCTCAGTGTGTATTTTTGGACTCCTTTCTTTCATAACATTTCTGTCACGAATGTTGCAGCCTTGTCATGTACAAACCACGCTTGTGACGTTAACACGAAAAAAACCTTCATTTCGAACGAAAATCAAGGTCATAATTTTCCACTGCCGTCATGGTCCCTGGTCGACCCTTTCTGTCATCTGATTTTGCTTTTTAGTTTTTAATTTTAGTATAACATCAAAACAAGGTTAGTAGTTATTTAACGTAATGTGATGCAGTTCGAATAGGTTCGCAAAACATGTCGTAACAGTTTGGTTCGCACTTTTAATTATGAAACACGCAGTCGAAACTTATTTTCAATGTAACGCAACATTCAGTACTTCCAGGTGATATTTTGAATATTCCCGTTGACAAAACAATTTCGATGTAGTAATAGGCTTTTCCTTGCTTTCCTGTAACGCTCTCTGTCGGAACCTAGAAATTTGTAACATTTACATTCCTCGTTGCGCTAACTTTATATAAGAATGGCATTTAAGAGTCGTATTACCTTATCCTTTTGGTCGCTTTATTTGTTTTCCTGTAGCGGTGTGACCGTTCGCTGGCCTAAAAGCTTGAACTTCAAAATATTAAAAAAATGTATCATGTAATAAAAGTCATCAGGTAAGACAGACTGAAAGTAAGACCAAGCAATGCCTAAGTTCTTAGTTTGAGATTATTAAATCAAGCTCTTCCATATGAGTGCATATGCACAAGCTCCTATCTATCAATTTCAATAACGAAATGAGCGCAGTCTGTGGAGTGGGCTGACAGTAACTAACTTCCGCCTCTTTTTCGAAATAGAAATTACGCCTATTGCAATCTAGACAGTACCGGCTCAGACACTGTGCGAAATGAATGAATCACAAAATATTTGTATTCTTTGTGTGACATGCATCGCTGTCAAACCATTTTAAGCTTTCCTATTATCGTACCAGTTGAGCGGGTATTTGCATCAATGAAAATGTGTCCGTCCTCAGATGTACCACATTATTGTGACAATAGAAAAAGACACTTGGACAGAACCAATTGAGAAGCGCCGGCTTTGATAGGTTCAAGCTTGAACATATATTCAACTCTTTACTATAATAGTTTGCAGCGTAAGCTTCTGAAAATAAAGCTCACAAAAAAGAATTTTAAAACATTTGTTTTAACAGTACTGTTTTCTACATTTTACATCGAAGCTGTCTATAACTCAGGTTCTGGCAGATCGTCTCCGGGGTCAGGCCAAGCGTAGACCAACAATTTTGTACAGTAAATGCTGCAGACGCCGGCGCCGCACGCGCACGCCTTCCCGTAAAAAATATTCGAAGTAAACTACCAAAATAAAGCGTAGACGAACGCGCGTGCAAGATGCCATTTGTTTTAGGCTTTTGCTTTAGAACACTTACTGCTGCAGGCACCGGCGCAGCACGCGCACGCTTTCTCCACGCGCGGCATCTCTCTCACCCCTGACATTGCGCAGTACGCGCGCTCTTCTGCGGCCACCTGCCGAAGATCGCGCCACTTCCCTTATCAGTTGGACTTCAGACTTCCCGTGGGTCGCACCCGCGTTGTACGTTCCGAAGAGGAACAGCGGGAGTACGAGGATGTCCGGCGCGCCCAGAAGCGAGAATGGGCCGTTCGCCAACGTGAAACCGCCGTTGCCGCTGCTCTCAGCCAGACATAGCAAATCCCAAATGAGCGCCAGCTTCGCTAGATTTCCCTCTTCACGGGGTGTAAGGGCTCTCATCATTTCTTTTAAAGTATTACTGTAGTCTGGTTAGTGAAGAGAAATACTCAGAATACCACTTTCCTTATGTGTTTTGTGCATTTACTTTCCTTCTCAATCTGCATGTAATCAGCGACTACAAAAATAGATAAACTGCCAGCGAATCCCAGATGTCGGAGTTTGGTTTCAGTGGAAAACGATAAACTTGACATTTAACTTGCTTCACCTCCCTGCGTAAATAAGGATTTTCAGGCCTAATCGTATTTTGAGCTGGGTAATTTGCTGAGAGTTTTTGTTGTTCGCAATTAAGAGTGGTTTGAGAGAAAATACCTTCGTTATTTTTCTTTTTTTTTTACTTTCCATTGTTTGATTTATTAAGAACCAGTGTTGTACGGAACGGCGTTCTATGAAACGATGATCCTGCCACGCCTTTTTTAGGGGAACGGACGAAAGCCGCAGTTTCGTCTTGCTGTGGTGGAACTGAAATGGGAACTTGTTAAGTTTCCGAAAAAAACAACGAAAGGTTCAAACGTTACCGCCTTGTCATGCACAAACCACGCCTGTGACGTCAGACGAGGAAACAGCCTTAATTTCTGAACGAGAAACAAGGCCATAATCTCTCCACATGCCGTCAGGGTCCTTAGTCGGCCCTTTCTGTCATCTGATTTTACTTTTAGTCTTTAGTTTTATTATAACATAAAAACAAGGTTACAGGCTGTTTAAAGTAATTTGAAACAGTCACATAGGTTCGCGAAACAGAGCTAGAGTGGTTTGTGGTTCGCGTACTTTTGCATTATAGAACACGGAGTCAAAATTTATTTTCCTAAATCTTAGCAAACATTAAGTACTTCCAGGCGACATTTTGAATAATACAGCCGTTGATATGACGATGTCGAGTAAGTAATGGTCTTTGCCTTGCTTTCCTGTAACGCTCTCTCGTCGGAAACTAGATTCTATGAATGAATGTCTGAGTAACGCCTTATGGACCTCTTCTACACAAATCTGTCACATTTAACAATTCCTCTTGCGCTGACTTTATATAAGAATGGCATTTGTGTGTCTTCTATTTTCTTATACTTTGATTCAGCTTTGAGCCGGTTTCTAACACGGTGTAACCGCTTACTAGCTCACAAGCCTGGAACTGCAGTGTATTTCCAGTAGGCCATAAACGTGATAAAAAACATCAGGTGAGGCAGACTGGCTGTAAAGCCAAGCAATGTCTATGTTCCTAGTTTTATATTTTCTAATCAAGCTCCTTTCCTATCAATGAGATGTGCACAAGCTCCCATCTCTTAATTTCAATAACGAAGTGAGCGCAGCTTGTCGTGTTGGCTAGGCAATACCAACCTTCCGCCTCTTTTAAAAAAAATAATTAATATCTATTGCAATCTGAGACAATACCGGTTCTGACACTCAGTGATATTGATGTGAGTGTTTTTTTTTTCACCTCCATTACAAATTTTTTTGTTTTTCTTTGTGTGACATGCATCGCTGTCCTGCAATTTTAAGCTTTCCCCATGATCGTACGAGTTGAGAAGATATTTTAATCAGCGAAAGTTTTCCAGTCCATAGCATGCACCAAATTCCTGTGAAAGGTAAAATAGGCACCTCGACAGAACCAATTGGCAAAGGCCGGCTGTGATAGGTTCGTTTAAACATCTATATTCAGCTTATTGTTGGCAATAGTTGACTAGTTTAAGCTTCCTCTGGAAATAAAGCGCACAATATAAAGTTTAAAAATCGTATTAACGGCATCGTTTTCTAGCATCTTGTTTTTAAGTCTTGGTGCAGTAATCGTACGCACCCATTAATTGGTATGAAGAAATACTCAGAATACCACATTTCCTGTATGTGTTTTGTGCATTTACTTTCCTTCTCAATCTGCATGTAATCAGCGACTACAAAAATAGATAAACTGCCAGCGAATCCCAGATGTCGGAGTTTGGTTTCAGTGGAAAACGATAAACTTGACATTTAACTTGCTTCACCTCCCTGCGTAAATAAGGATTTTCAGGCCTAATCGTATTTTGAGCTGGGTAATTTGCTGAGAGTTTTTGTTGTTCGCAATTAAGAGTGGTTTGAGAGAAAATACCTTCGTTATTTTCTTTTTTTTTTACTTTCCATTGTTTGATTTATTAAGAACCAGTGTTGTACGGAACGGCGTTCTATGAAACGATGATCCTGCCACGCCTTTTTTAGGGGAACGGACGAAAGCCGCAGTTTCGTCTTGCTGTGGTGGAACTGAACGGGAACTTGTTAAGTTTTCGAGAAAACGGCAAAAGAAACGGCGTTTTTTTTTTGTCCTTTTCTTTTTTTTTGCATTTTTACTTGAATTTACGAGGCACTTAGAAACTTTAATATCGACCTTTTCAACTTCCGACTTTAAGAGATGCAGAAGTCCCTGAGGGATATTCGAAAAACAAAAAAACATTGAAAAAAGTTGATAACGGTGAATCGACAAGTAGTTCAATGTGAATATTTTCACTTGATTGATTGATTTTATTTACGAATTAAGCTTTCCTTCCTGTTTTAGAGGAACGTGTACAATACTGGCTAGAACCAGAATAAACAATGCATGTTAAAACGCGCCAGGGGGAATATTTGCGCTTCGGCCGTTCTTCATGTTTTATGCATAGGAAAATAAAATTAATGGCGTATACGAGATTCAAAACACCAATTCTGAAATCCGCTAATGTAGTCTGGCATCCAGATACAAAGGTAGAAATTAACAAACTGGATAGCGCGAAAAAACCTAGCCCGCGATTTATTTATAATATTTATATGTTTACCTCTTTACCTATAGTTCTCTTTCAGAAGCTAATATTCAGCAACTGAAGATAAGATCTAAGATAGACTGCGGCATCTACATTTTTCTGTAATTATCTTTTTAATGTGAGCACTAGAGTATATAGTAAATTTTGACAACCGACTGTTTCTAAATAAATCATACCAGGGCAATAAAACAATATTAAATTAAGCCTGACGTTTTCCTGACTGTCCTTTTTGCTTTTTGGCAAATAACCAAAGAAACACGTCATCAGATGTAATTGAAACCGTTCACTCTCATGGCGACTTTCCTGACAAGATTACTTAGGTCGCGAGGTAGTGCTCCTGAGAATTTTATGGCACGCTAAAAACCTGATGTTTCACTGAGGTAGCACGTCAGGGAACCGCCCAACTTTGCACAAGCTTAGTTATACTTGGGCCCTACTTTTTCCTAACACGATTCTGCTCCGAATCGTTCGTTAGTAATGAAACGGAGTAATCTCTTATTTTTCGGCGACAGTAATTTGTAACGATAATTCATTATATTTGAAACTCAGTAATTTGCAATTATAATATATTACCAGTTTCAAGTAACGGGCACAAGTCTGGATTTAATGCAGCAAAATGTTTATTCAAAGCTTCTATTAATACGAAGAACGTTTCCTGATTAGGCAGCTTGAGGAGTTGGTATCGGTGGGCGACGACGACCGGTAGGTATCTTCGAGTCCCCGTGCAATCAGCCTGAGCAAAGAAAACATAAGTATTTCACTTTTCTTATGCATTTTTCTAGTTATATTATTAACCGGCATCAAAACCACATGTTTCAGCATATTATTCACGTATTTAACGATGCAGTTTGATCCTAAACCTTGGTTTTAAATTTATAAAAAATTGATTGATTAATTTGTTATCCCCAGAAAGAGAAGAGTGCGAAACAGTAAAAAAGGTGCCTAAGGAGAGTATACCGAATTCACACAACCTGCTTGGAAACTAGGTTAAAACAAGATTTTGGCAGGGGAGGTAGATCGCGTTGACTAAAATAAAATAAATTTAGTCTAAAATTTTTAAATATACTTTATTTCTTAAGCTGCTCCTAAAACCGAACGACAAAATTTCGTCGAAAATATAAGCTTTTATAGAAGTCGGCGCACAATGAGGTCGCAAGGTAGGCATCGCTGCGCGGATCCATTAGATATGGCGTTTGGGGGCATGGAGGTAGGAATAAGAGGAGGCGATATACCGGCTCAAGCCAGCCAAACGAGAAAATCTCGAGTGAAGCCGGAAGTAGAGAACGCGGTCGGTGAAAACGTCCCCAAGGGTGACCAGAACCGATGTTGGCGCGCAAATCAGCCTTTCCGCCCAAAAGCGTATTTCGGTTTTGGTCATCGTTGGGAGCGTGTCCCTCCAAACCGGAAGTCTCCTCCGACTTCAACCCCTGGTAGCCTCATGTCGCCTCCAGTATGCTTCCCATACCTTCATGTTTGGGGGTGATAGTCAGGTCTGGATGGATGGATGCCAACGTCTGTACCCTTTAAACTGAACGTTATCTTTCGCCACACAGCCTAGAAACCAGAAGTAGGATATTTTTTCCCCGCCTGTCTTCTTTTCTTTCTGTCTTTTTGTAACTATCACCGGATGGATAAATGGATGGATGGATGCTAGCGTCTGTACCGTTTATATCGAACGGTAGCTTACTCCATCTGGTCTAGAGACTAAAAACCAAAAGTATGACTCCTCCCATCGCCCTTCTAAGCTCATTTCCTTCCTTATCTTCAGATGATACTCTCTGGATAGCCTTTGGGGAATCAGGCAGTCAGTGAGTAAGTAAAACGTCTTTATTTAGAGACCAAATGGGTTAGCGTTTTCAGCACTATGCTGTTTGGTCATAGGTGAGACGTCTACCTCTAACGGGTGTCACCCGAGATCTGGACATCAAGAGGTGGCGATAAATGACTGATAGGGCCGTCTGGAGCCAAGCGGTGCGGGGTCTTCCAAGAACTCTAGGTGTGAGTGTGATGCCACGAGTACCCGACTGCGGCCAGGTGAATAATGGGGGTTGGGTCACTCGGCGAGAGTGGAGGGGGCAAAAGAACTAAAAACATCCCTGCCTGCCTCTTCCCCTGGCAAGGGATTTGCCAAGTTTCCTCTGGTCAAAGTTAGTCCCTGTTACCCCAGCACCGGGCTCGCTGGGAGGCAGGGTTGAGATTTCGGGCCGGAGCAACGCGGGAGCGAGTCACAATTTTTTTCTGTCCTACCAATTTCGATCTGTTTTAGTTAGTTGTACCTCATTCAATTCTCCCTGGATCATTTAAATTAGCCTTCTCATGTCCTCTTCATTAATAAAATCCACTTATGATTCATTCTTTCATTCTCGTCTGCAAACCCCAGCGCTCCGGCCAAATCTGTCGCCCCCTCGGGGAGAGCGGGCGCAAGCCTTGTGCACCTCAACAACACACATGTTCTGCTGTCTCGTCTTCCCCTTGGCATACGGCACACCGCGTACCATTACCTCATACTTTGACCTATATTTTCTTGTCCTCAATACTCCTGTTCTAGCCTCAAATAACAAAAGAGCTTCCCTGTGAATTACCATACCAATGATTCTTGCTCATTTCCTGTTCCCGTCCCCTATACCTACTTAAACTTGTTTTTCCCTGCATTCTTTCATCCTACATTTTTCTCTCGGCTTCTTTTGCTTTTCTTTTTTTTTACAGAGGTTGTCTGCTCTGCCCCAGCACTTCACTGTCGGTATTTGAATTTCAGTTTTCGGGTTTGTTTTGTCCATTAAGTGTTCAGACTTTTATCTATAAATACTTCTATACCTTTCTTGCCCATCATGCATCAACCATTGTGTCAAGGCTTTGTTCCAATTTCAACTTTCTGATCGCCTCTCTAACCTCAAACGATGCCCAGCACATGTATCCCTGCACTCCTTTATTTGATGCATTCCCATGCGCCCCCAACGCCAGTCTCCCCACTCTGCTCTGCCAGATCTCTAAGCTCGACTGGTCCTCAGATTTCATTCATAATACCGGATTGCCAACTGACAGCCCCGCCACCATGACTCCTTACCGTATTCCCCTAACATATTCATATCTATTGCCATTCCATATTGCCCTGTGCTTCATAATTGCTACATTCCTTTTTCTTTTCTTTAGCATAATTTCGACCTGTTCTTCTAAGTATTGTTTTTTCCTTATTCATCCCTTGTCCGAGATATTTGTACCTTTCTACGTGTTCTATTAATGCGACTTGAATTTTCAGGGGGCGCGTTTTCTCAGCGATTAAACCCTCATTCCCGACTTGTTGCCACTGAATTTCAGGCCTAGATTGTCCCCTTCCGATTCAAAGATCTTAATCAGCTCCTGCAACCTATCTCGGCTATCTCCTAACGGTACAATGTCCTTTGCGTAATTATAATGTTATAACAACCATGTTATTTTTTATGCCTGCTGTAAAATATTTATAAAATGCTCATCTAAAACATGCTGTCAAGACTGTTTTGGGAGTTTTTCAAAACTCACATTATCATACGTCCCTTCAATGTCTAAAAATGCTATACATTAGTTTTTTTTCACATCTGTGCCACATCCATACATTGAGTGATGATGAATAAATTACCATATAAACTCCAATCTCTTTAAAACCCGTTCTGTAGCTCACCTAAAATATTTTCTGTCCATTATTCTGTTCTTAATGTTACTATCTGCATCGCTAGTCTGCACAAGACCGAAGTTACTGTTATTCGTCGCTATCATGTAAGGATGTCCTTATTTCCCTTGTCTTTATAAAGTAATCACAATCTGCTTAGTTTCCAGTCATTGGGCATCTCCCCCCCCTTATTTTTTGATCAGTTGCCGGTACTTGACTTGCTTTTTGTTTTTAGTGTCTTCACTAGTCTCATACATATACCATCTGAGCCTGTCGCCGTTCCAGCAGGTACTTTACTTCCTGCTTTGTCTCATTTGCTCGTGGTCGTCTCAGTTGTTTCGCTTGTGTTCTCGTATTGTGCCTTGTTGCTGTCTGTGTTCTGCTCAACCACGTTCGATTCAAGTTCTGCGAATGTTGCTTCGATTGCTCGTGTAATATATTCCCTTGCCTCCTGGTCCTCTACATTTAACCCTTGTGTGTGGTCAAAAAACAATGGAACGCATCTATTTTCCTCAACCACGCATTAATGTGCTGTCAAAGCCTCCTTGCTGCATTCCTATCATTTTAATGATAGGAACGCACCCTGATAGGGCGATATCAAAGTTGCCAGCCTGGAGTACAAACGATGCATTTCCGTTTAGTATGGTGAGGCTACCTTTTGAAGCGAGGGTGCTTGCAAACTTCCACGTATACATGCCTTGTACATCAGGATATGGCACCGTACCAGCCGCAATTACTACGTTCATTGCTTCTGTGCCCATACCTTCTGAAGTATACATTTGGCAATAGCGAATTTGTTCTTGGCGCTGCATGTCGATGATAAATTTGACGGTGCCAAATCAATATCCTAAAGAATGTAGGGGCACAGGGGCAAGGCACAGAGTAATGGAGGCGGGTGTGATATAAGTGCAAGCCATATATATTCTAAGAAACAAATGCATTTCTAAAAACAAAAGAACCCGTACTTCATTCCTTGTTTTCTAAAGGAGGGTTTTTCCAAATTTTTCAACTTCTCGAACTAGATGCATGTTTCTCGAACACCCGTGATATACTTTTCATTGCAAGCTATTTATTACCACTAAATTCACAACGGGGAGAAAATGGTTTCCATTAAAACCATCATTCAAATGTTTCTGCGCTCTCCATTGTCGTGACGCGACATGCAAAATTTGCAGGTCGAGCTGGCAGTCAAGACAACGGCGAGGACCAAATTTAAAGAATAAATAACATTGCGAAACAAAATTATTTAGCTACATAGTTTTGGTTATTGTTGAATGCTTCTCTAGATACGTTTTAGACCAATTTTTAGTCAAGTCAGCGAACATCAAAAGTTCGCCCTTTTTAAAATGAAATAATAATAATCACAGATTTGCCTCAAATTTAGATCAAGGCAATAGTAGAGATATTTAACTAGTACCCAAAATTACAAGTGGCAATATTTTTTTCTTGAATTTATTAGGGTTTCAATTCAGATTTGAGAAGCCAAGTGGCTCTACTATCGAAACTGAAAATGGGACGTCAGATGTAAGATAGGGCAATATGGAGACAGTACAGCTTTTTTCCTAATAAGTTGTAACGTATGTTATGATATTGAAATGAATTCTAATTAGGCTCACGTCAGCAAAAAAAAAAACATGCGCAAAAGATTGCTTTTGAAACTTAATGCTCGACTTCCAAGTTATACATCTGACGTCACCTCGCTTGAGTGCGCACCAAAATTCAAAACTTTTTTTCGCGTATACATTGCAATTTCGAATTTAGAAATAATAAAAGGCATGCCAGAAAAAAGAGGGGCCTGTGTACTCCGAAAATATGCATAGTTTTGATGGTTTAAAACCACCAGAGTTCACTTTGAAAAATATGATTGTTTACTATACTGAAGTCGGCGCACAAAAATAGGAATTCATACATGTAGTTCCAGTGATGAACTTGAGGAAGAGCAAGGCGGCACCAATAATAGCATTTCCTCCCGTCGAAGTTTGAATTAGTGTGAATATGGTGCAGACGATGCTGGAGAAGGCTCCACCAGGGCTGGTGTTGAGAACGACCCCGGCCAGGCACTGCAAGAGGAAACAGCTCAAGTTTAGACTAGGTAGGGTGTCTGGAACGCGTATCCGACGGGGGTTTTGGGCGTCCTATTCCACCTAAGCATCTACAGTGTTTTCTTATTGGCTGAAAATGACGTCACAAAAGTCGGAGTGTTATGCTATCGGATGTCGCGACCCTTGTAGTTGGTGGTATAAGTTCCGGCAAGAATCTCGAGAAATATAAGTGTCGGTGTCGTCAGGGCGTCCCAGTTCCTGGCTGTCGAATCTTCCGTGGTCTGTCAATTCGGAGAGCGTCCTGCAGCTGAACAGGCATCTGGCACGTCAACCATAGCTTCTCTGACGCCACCAGGGTCGCAACCGGCGACAGCATGATACTTCTATGACGTCATCAGGCGGGAACATTCAGGGACCACCTTTTTGGACATGGTAAACACGCCAGTCGGTGACGCGTTCCAGGCAGAATAATATAGGGTCAAACATTTGCTTGACCCCTAAACTTCCTTTTAGTAAAAGGGGCAACTGGTGTTTTTCAAAACTTATCAAGCAACATTATCAGTCGACATTTTTGGGGCACGAACCATGGAATTGAATGCGGGCCCTCACGGAACGATGATTCAGCACTAGTTCTCGATCCTAGCTGAGACGAGTTCACGCCGAACACTGAGGCAGTTCTCGTGTCCAATACATGCTCAGAGTAAGTTCCCATTCAATTTCGACACTGAGGTTATTGCTTCAGCAGTTTGTAGATGGTGCATACATTTGAAAAAAGTTTATTCTGCAGCATAAAGTCACAATGCGTTTCCTTCACACAATGCAGTTGAGGGAGCCGACGGCTGCAAGCTAAAGAAGAACGTCCTCAAATCACGACGTTGAAGTATGTTTCGACCTTAGAGAAAATCGTCTGCCGCGTGATACCAAGAACGAGCTAATCATGTGAGGTGTGTGATTGACTTATTGGAATGTCCCGCTCTTTCGCAAGCGGGAAACGGTCGTAACCCTTTCGCGCTCTTTGCTTGAGAACAAAAACGGCTTGTGATGGTTAACCAAGCAGCGTTCACGCGACGTACTATAGACCGGCAGGCTGTTTCCAAACAAGGCCGCGTTTGCTCACACCAGGTGTGGGCACTGCGCGTGCGCAGAAACCGAATTCGCGTGAAGTGAAGCGTCTGCGCAAGTGCAGTGCCGTCGACAGCGCCACCGCAGCTGCGTGACGTCAGGGCCGCGGGTTGGTCTATATATGTACCATGACGGCCACCGAGAAGGGAGGCGGCACGATGGCTGGCGAAACTGATTGTAAACAATAGTCTTGGCTGCAACGAAAACAACCAACACCGCGTACAAGAGCGCTAAAAGCGTCGACCCGTGGAAATAATAAGGGGTAAGATCCCAAGCAAAGATGGCGACAGGTTCAAATAGGGCCGTAAGCTAGCGAGCAAACTACAGAGGCGGCATCCATGTACGGTCGACAAACACTGGCGGTTGGTTACCTAAGCCTCGCCCCCTCCCCCCTTCTCTCCTCTTTCTACGGTGTAAACCAGTAGATTATGTGGAACTCAAAAAGGCCGCCACAGCGTCTGTCAGTTGCTGGCGGGCGCACATTTACGACGTGTCTGAAAGAAAAAGAGTTAATTCCGCCCGGATTCGCCCCATCATTTTTCTCCGTAAAGAAACAGCTATACGCAACTGAGAATTTTTTTAGGCACAAGTATCATTTTGGGACAAGTCATTGGGCGAGCACCATCCGTAGATCGCCGCGATTGGCTTTCTCAACTGTTTTGCGGGAACGTACACCCAATAGATTTCTTAGACTTCCAGATGCAGTTTATTCTAAAAGGTTTTTTTACCGCCCTTAGGGGTGTATAGTTAGGGCTCAAATGGTTAAGTAAAATGACAAAGCTGTGGTCTTCCCCTTACCGTGAGTGTGCCGAAAAATCCTTGAATAACGCCAGCCTGGAAATATTTATCGCGACGTGGAAAAACAAATTAGACAAAGTTCATGAAATAAAATGTTTATGAGCGCAAAAGAGTGAAGCTTACCGTCGCTGGCTGCCCGTTCTGGCACACTTGAGTAAGGTTATTGACACACTGAAAATGAAATATCAAGCAAACGTTAGAACAACCTCAACCGAACGACCGCTCTTTTCTGCAGACAGGCAAAGAAGGTAACTCCTGAACTTTAACACAGAGCTCTTCTTTTATTATGTGACTCTGATAACGCAATTTTCTATTTCCAAAATATTCGGCAGCATAATTTTACACACGACGCTAGCAGGCGACCTGGGTCTCCAAAACAAATAAGTTAATATTTCTGCAGCCCAATATGCGTTATGTTTAGATTTTTATGCATGAATTAGTGCCTGAGGAAGAATGTCTCGCCTATAAATATATATCTTATGCAACCCGATTCTGGTGAAAAAACCCGAGACTGAGGTAATGACAGACGACAACAAGGAAGATAAGGAGAACGTCTCTGTGAAGGAGAACGTCTCAGAGAAGAAGGAGAACGTCTTTGAGACGTTCTCCTTCTCTCCCTTGTCGTCGTCTCTCATCACCTCAGTCTCGGGTTTTTTCACTAAAATGTTCAATATACACCAGCTACTTGTGCCCCTACGTTCTGCCAACTCTAGGCCCATCATTTTGCAAGCCATCTTTCCCTATTTTTCTTGTGTTTAAAGCAAATTGTAAACCATCCCTTTCGCAATCCAGTTGTAATATTTACATAGTTTCTTTTTATATCAATGCACCAGTACCGATAGAAGAAAAATTAAATCCTGAAGTAACCCAGAAAAAATATTTTCAGAGTCAGGATCCGGATCTAAGGAATTCACTTTTGGCATTCACTGCACCACTACAAGACCACTCCTTGTCAGGTCTTGAAAAGGAGCGGTTCCTGCTCGAACCGATGCATTAGACAACTGTATAGTAAATCTGACAGTGCACGACGTCTTCTTACGTATATAAAACATTCGGTAAGTCACACCCACAAAGTCTTATTCGTGTACACTTCCTGGCAATGTACTTTGAACACCATATTGTTTGGAATTTGGTTTACGTTTTTCACATCGACACGACATCGTTTACAAATGATGTCATGATTGGCAATGCAGACGCGGTAAAGAAAAACACATCAAACCCTTTTTGCCAATAAAACCACTAAAAAGCGATAATGTTTGTCTCTCTCAATGGTTCAAAACATCAGACACCGAGCGATCCGACACGGGCTTGGAGACTTCCGAAAGTGCAGAAAGATGTGGCCCCTGAGAAGAATGTGATTCTCGCTGTAAGCGTAACTAAGATTTAAATGATCAAAGTGGAAGTATTTATTTATTTATTTATTTAGTTTTACCACATCACATAACTGGTATTGTGCAACGTGTGGTCAATATGATGAGCACATGATAATAAAAAAATTAATAACAGTGTCATAAGTTGCAGTCACTGCCCGTGAGGTAAACACAGACCGTGATTCGTTCCGAGCACCTTACTACTGCACTGCGGCTAATGAAATTGCGTAATCAGCTGATAAGTAAGAACTGCGAAAAGCGCATCGCTAAGAAACAAGAGTGACCATTATAGGCTAGGTATAAAACAGCTTGATCAAAGCCTTATCACGCATTAAAGAAAACACAGTTATAGACGTAACAATATACCCCTACAAACTCCGGATGCACCGCTGTGTATGACTAAGTAGAGCATACGACATGTCTAGAAGTAAGTGTTTTACCTTTTCAACACCCAGACCACTTGGGAAGCTGAATTTAATTGGATCCTGACAAACCGAATTGTTGCCCAGTTGAAGGATATTGCAGCCGGGTAGGGGAGTTGCTCCGGTGCACAGTTGCAGGACCCCTGAGATGATAGGTCCGACTGCGGAAAGTAGAAACCATACAATACGTATATTATCGCTAATAACTGAAGGTGCCTTTTTACACCCCTAGGTAGCCCGGTTTTTTGAACCGACATTTAGTGGTTTTGCTGGAATTTAGGGTCTTAAAAAATTGCACAGAAAGTAAGGTTCAGCAATACTTGACCTTCCTTGACCAGAGTCTGGGTATCTTTGCCCTAGTTCACCAAACAAGTGCTCAAGGTAGGCTTCACCTTTGGTAGTTTGGCTGTCATTTAAACATTTTGTCCATAAAGCGCCAAATAAGTGCCCGACTTAGGCTTCACGTTTGGCTGATAGATATTAAGATAACAAGTTTGGGCCGAAATTGCCAAACAAGTATCAGGTTTTGGCTTCACTATTGATTCCCGGTTCATACGTGGAATTTTTGGGTCAAGTCTGGCACTTCGGGAATTCAGTTGCGAGCCAAGGAAATACCATAAAAAGCCCAATGCAAAGTACACTGGCACTTTCCAACTCCTTGGTGCAAAACGGTGTTAGGCCTAGCTTAGGACACTCGAATTCCGAAGCTTGAGCCAAGTTAGGCGCTTCTCGGGAGTGCTAACTGAGCCACTTCGTTTAATTTACAATAAATGCTTGAAAATTACCCAAAAAGCATTTCCTGGAGGCACCAGGGAGGCAGTAAGCGTTTCGCTAAGGGATTCAGCTCCCTCAAGGACTTTAGGAAAGCTTAGCAAATCTGCCCCAAATATCTTCATGGAGCTTTATTAAGTCTACCAGCTTTGCTATTATTTTAAAGAAATCATTGGCCGGTCCTACGAAGTTTCCGTTTTTAATTTCTCTCCACGGACCGGACTGCGGGCTTTTAAGTAATTGTAATCAATGAATTTTACATCCAAAAGGCCTACCATAGGCGCGTGACAATGCAAGCGCGCTCATGAGCCGCCAACAAAAAGTAAATATGCAAAGAATCTGGTGTAAGTTAATAAGCGTAGCCTGGTCCCCCTTTTTTTAAACTAAATTCGGGATTCTTATAATTACGAGCAATCTATTAGCTTAAGAGGTATCCGCCATTAATTTTCAACTGCTTTTTACGGTTTGGGTTATTGCCTCTCCTAAATCTAGCCTCGCCCTTGGTTACTCCTGTCGTCTGCTTCGGCCTACGACGGTGACCATGTAAAGGACGTCGCACGGATTCTCTGCTGTAACCTGTGACCTACGCCTTGAAATTTTAAACTGTGAAGTCCACAACCAATATACATCTCTGATGGAAAATCTAAATTGCTAGATACAGACGCCTTAATTTTTGGTCGGTTTCATGTGTACCATATATAACGGATGTTTCTGCGAGTACTTTCCAAAACTTCTACAACTAGGGTGCTAGAGAAAAAAGAAACAGTTTAATTGAAAAGACTGAAAACTACGGCAAACGTCAGGGATTGCAAAAAAAAACACTATTTAGCAAAATGATTACCAAATATTCCTTAGTTCATTTTTATTAGCGAAAATAAACGCATGGTTTCTAATTAGAACCTTGCTGAGCTCAATCGAAGGCCCCTTAATCAGTCAATTCTAGGACGACTTGAAATACATGGGAAGAGTGGGGTGCACAAATGGCCCCAATCGCGGACAGTAAGAATATCACCCGAGTTTTCCCGTCGCCGGCCTTGCGCCTGTTGCACGAAGGGTAAGTTTTACACCTTGTGGCACAGTTTCACTTATTTAGATGTTTTCGATAACGATAAGCATGTTTGTTTTTTTTTGGATCATGTGTTCAGTTTTTTCCCTTTAAGAAGTTAACTTTAAAATGTTTGGTAATTATTATGCTAAATAATGTTTTTCTTAGTCCCTAACCACCACAGTTGCTTGCAGCCTTTTTTGAAAACGTTTCTATTTATTTGTACAACCTTAGTTTGTTAGCATTTGGTAAAGTATTCCCACAAGCACCTTGTATATACGATGTTTCGTAAATCGTAAGCTTACACAATCGACCGCACTTCAAAACTTGGTCTAGCCACTCTGGGAAAGCAACAATATTGTGAGGTCACCAACCTGGCAACTGCCCGAAGGCTATCGCGAATTTTAAATATTCAGCAACGCACGTGCACTAAAATAGAAAAAAGCAACAAAAAAAATAAAAACAGCAAAGACGTGCTTGAACACTGAGGAGTCACAGTTAAGTGTGGCAGAGTTTGAGCTCGAAGATATGTTTTTGGATTGCGTGACGTAAAACGCACCGACTAGTATTCTTGAGGCAAAGTAAGAGATGAGTCCGGTGAGCAGAGACAGCTGAGATCCAAGGGTGAGGGACGATATGCCGGCGACGGAACACTGAAAAAATAATTCAATGGCCATGAGCAATTGTTTTAATTAGAAACCTCGCGCAGGCCTTTGATAGTTTGGAAAATATCTCTCGCTTTTATACAAAATTATGTAAAAAGCATCAGACTGGTACAGAATGCTTGGCATGTGGTATTTATTGCCATTAATTGTCTCCGCAACAAATTAATGGTTGCTGAATTTTTGTGTTTATTTTTTATATTTCAAGTGGTTACATGGGTTTTATCTAAGTAAGGGAAAAAGAGTACGAACGCAAGGATAGCGAACGTTTTAGTTGGAGTCCGTGGTTCTTTGCTCAAACTGGTTGTCCTGTTTTTCGGTAAACGACCTTCACATCGCCATCAAAGCCGCCGTATTTGAGGAGCGCTTCAGAGCGCAGCAGTGCTCATGTTGGCAGAAAGCATTTTAATACTATATATTCCATAGAATCTAGAGTGCCTGTTCTCCTAGAAATCACTTGGAATGGTGAATCACTGCAATGTACAGAAAAATCTCTGCGGAAGGCAGAACTGAAGATATGGTAGAACCTAAAAATCGTTTTGCAGTGACCATGGTGTCTTACCGTGTTCAGTGCCACATCACAGTCCATTTTATGGGGAGTTTAGACATATTATCAGCCCTATCATTCCCCTAGCGCCCACCGTAGACTGCAAAGATTGGCTCTCCACAATGCTTTGTGGGAGAGCAGACGCTCCGAATTTCTTAGTGTAGTCTTTGACAGCTCGAGAGGCGCAAGGCGTCGCGAGTCCCTTAGCATCTCAATTATATCGCATCGCAGCCAGTAGGTCTGCGTCATTAGCCGACGGGAATTCCGTAGAACCAATCGCAACGCAAGAAGCGTGAACACTACATGTCAAGCCCTGCGTTGCTTTAACAATCCTTAGTTGCCTGACGGGAGCAGAGGCGAGCCAATCAGAGGAATTTGGGGGACCGATTTTTTGCATATAGTGATTTTGTCACACCAATGTTAAGGACCACAGCTGTGAATTTGATAGTAATAAAAAGATAACAAAGCGAACAATGTACATAAAGAAGAGGATGCGAAATAACTCGTCCGGCTAGAGCTGAAACTCAATACTTTCTTTTCTCTGAGAGATTCGGCATCAGACAGGCCGTGCTAAGTGCTCCATATAAACTAGTAATTTCAGCCAACACTTTTTACGGGTCTTGTTATTTCCGAGTCCTTAAAGTGGTATAAAACCAGGTTTTGTTTAGTAAAGAAGGCATTCCTTCATCTTCATCAATCTCTGTACTAGTTATGTTCTTGATTTTTCCGAGAGATTCGGCATCAGACAGGCCGTACTAAGTGCTCCACATAAACAGAGTAATTTCAGCCAACACTTTTGACGGGTCTTGTTATTTCCGAGTCCTTAAAGTGGTATAAAACCAGGTTTTGTTTAGTAAAGAAGGCATTCCTTCATCTTCATCAATCTCTGTACTAGTCATATTCTTTATGGGCGCCTTTTCTACATGCATTATAAATGAAGCATATTTAAACGCATGCTTTGTAATATAAATCTGTGTCGTTTTGAAACCCTAGGTACCCTTTTCGTGAGACCCACGAAACAAAACAGCTGGATCAATAACCGCCTAAAAAACGTCATCTGTGGTCCATACCTTGATCTGAAACTAACGACCCTCGTCTTCCAGAACTTCGAATAACGTCTCGATTCGGGATTACTAATTAATCAATTGTGTATTATTCACAAAGTTTTGCCCTTTAACGGTACATGCAGCTCTCATTAATCTCATATAAAGATACCATGCAAACAGGAAACAAGAACCAAAGTTTTAGAGCTCTCCTGCACATTTCGGGTGCTTTATATTTATACTCCTTATTTATAAAACAAAACAAAGTTACTCACGTTTATAAGCTGGGTGAATTGCGTAATAACTTGAGCCTGCAATACGTAAAAAGATATCATTATTTGTTTGATTTTTAATTTTTATTATTTTTACAATAGACGAGCTCGAATAACATGACTCTTTTTAGCATCAATAATTTTAATCTATTAGAGTTCTGTGTAATTCGATGGAATAATTTATTATTTCTTAAATTCAGTAGAAAAAGTTCAAGTTAGTGCAGAAGATTAGTTTTTAATACTGCATCAGGGCCCACCAGTCGCCTAGAGGGCACATGAGGCGTTCTATTTCAGGTAGTAGCCCATCTATTACTTTGTTTCAATAACGTATATAATGTTAACCATTTCAAATCAGTTGAAACATGTTTAAAGCTTATGCAAATATAAATTAACTTGAAACTTCAATAATATATTTTCATAGATACTTGATTGTGTCGCACTTCAAAGAAACCTATTCCTTAAATGTTTGCCCTAGGTTCAGAGATTGATATAGCAATTTTAAGCTTAGATACTCACCGGCGAGGTTCCATTGCAGGTGTTCCCAATGGAGCTCACACACTGCATTTTATGGAAAGTAAGATGCAATTAATCGCTTTTATCATGAGTTTTAATATTAGGTGTAGAATGCATTAATCAGTTTGGACCGCATTTTGTACTGTAAGCTGATGCCGTTTTCCATATTTCGCTTGCATGTATTCGTTTATATTAAAAATTACTTGCGCTGTAAAATTCGCCAATGTATTACTTAACGTTTTGAGACCAAGAAACAGACTAAAAAAAACGTTAAAAGGAAATCTTACTTTCTTGATTACTCTGCTGAGCTCGGTTCCGTAATTTTTACGTGTCTCTCGGTATTCCTTAACTTTATTGCTTGTGTGTTTTTTTATTATGATTAAAGATCACATGTTTAACTTAGAACATCGCTTGGCGAGTCATCACTCGGTGTTTGTTGGGTGCTTTAACGTTGATTTTTCCCAATTTTTGAAAAGGCTGCAATTTTTTTAAATATCCCCAAAATATTTTAGTTTAATCGTAAAAAATACCAACCTAAATCTCATCAAAATTAAAGAATTTAAAATACGTCAATTATGCAGAAATATTTTCGAAACGCCAGCTGTTAAAACATAATCTAAACTTGTTTCTTTTATTTAAACTAGCATGGTTACTGCGTGTGTGCATTCAAGTGATTGTGGACGTTAAGACATGGCGTCATTGTCGAGGACTTTTCTTTTTTTACGAAAATTTCAAGATGTTTGCTAGCTTATCATGCTCGCCCTTACATGATTGCGTCATCTCATCACGAACAGATACCTTACAGTAGAATAAAAGTTTTACTTATGCAAAGACATGAGGAATTGAACTCTCGTAAAGTTAAGCCGCTCTTTGAAAAGTATTACTAGAAACAACGTACCTTTCCAATGCCAAGGAAGCCAGGAAAGCTGACCTGAAAACAGCTACCTAAAGAAAAAGATGTATAGAATTAGATCGAGTATGCTTTGCCGGTGATGAGTACATTTTAAAGGAGACACTTTGCAAGCATTAAATGCGTTTCAAATCACGTTGTTGTTTTTAATTTTTACTATGGGCACAATTCAAAATCAGACTTCCATCAGACAGGATTTGAATATTAAGGAGACGTTGAATATTCTATTTGAATTGTTTCTCATATATGGTACATAAAGGTAGAAACTGTAAATGGACCTTCAGCATAAACTTAATGTCGCACATTGAAAAGTTGCGCGAGTTGTTTATGCATGATTAGAACAAAACAGCGCGCTAAAAAACGACAAACCAAGTGTCGAGAACACAGACAGAGCACTGTCAGCAGGCACGTAGCAAGAATATTGTTTCGGGGGGGGGGGGGGGGGGGGCCGCCCATGACAAAATGTTTTATGGGGGGAGGGGGAGAGGAGGCCGAAGCAAAATGAAAGATTTCGGGGGAGGGGGGGGGGGGCGGGCCCCGTGGGCAGCCCCCTGGATACGTGCCTGACTCTCAGTGTACTCGTCTCTGTCCTTCGTCATCTTTTTATCCCGCACTCATTTCGTAATCAGAAACTAAGTCTTTCGGTCACTCGCCATCTAAAAAGATTGCAGGTCGGCAAGGGGTCCAAGTGATAAGCTCCGCGCCGAACAAGGGGCATTCAATATGCGGCAGGGCAAACGAAAACCAACATAGGCACCAAGAGGCATGTAACATCGCACACAAAACAAGGTATGCCCAATGTCAAAAATATGTCATTTATAACAATACATTAACTTGTGGAAGGTGTAATATTGCACAGAGAGGGCGCTGTAATAATGATAGAACCAGGAGACATGCCACATCTCTACGAAACTTGACAGCAGCAGGACACCTTGCAGCCCATTCTCGCGCATGCCAATGCGAGGCAACGTTTTGCAGCGTAAACATCGTGGGGCGACATAAAAATCAACTCGAACGTGAACTACTAGAAGCCCTAGCCATCGAAGAAAAGGGGGAGGACTGTGTTAGTGCCCCCCTCCGTTGCACTACACAACTCAGAGAAAATTTTCTTGCGGAGGATAGTTCCAGGCAAAGGTAGAAGAGGAGGAAGATCGTTTAAAGAAGACAGAAGAAAAGGGATGAGAACATTCCGACAGCAGAAAGGTCAATGCGTTAAAAGAAAAGAAAGTGCGTTGAAGGAAAGAAATTTCGAATAAACTGTAAAGAAAAAGAAAATCGAAATCAAGGATTAGAAGAAAAGGAAAAAGAGGCATCATTAAATGTTGCTAGTCCAGCGGTGCGAATGTTATATTTTTTTTCTGTGTGTTTTTCATGTTCAGCTGGCCCCATTCACAAGCAATGAACCAACTTGCTCAGCTAAAGCCCATAACAAGGTATCTTTCGGTCAGTTGGCGTGATGACCAGGAGTGCCACTAAAAAGAAAAATCATGCAGTAATGGAAGAAGAATTGGACCAAATAACAAAAATATTATTTCCAAGATAATAATACATAGTTATGTCAGTATGATAATGCCAACCATGACCAATTAACAGCTGTGTTAACTAACTTTGGTTAACAAACTTAGTCTAAAGTAGAATTGGTTTCTTCATCCGTTCAATCAGTCAAGGGAAATAAAGGAAGTTTTCAACAAAGTGAAACACCCTTGGAAAGGTGCACTGCGTGCCGTCCATTCAACTCTCGGTCATCAGGAAAACAAAAATAAAAACAGAGTAACTCACTGTTTGCAGCCGACGCTGTGCCGACCAGCACTGCGAAGGCGCCGAGGATGACCAAGACGGAGTTCTTCATGCTGCTGTTCTGCTTTGTGTTGAGAGTTTTCAAGAGCTTGATACTAAACAACAGGTCGATGTGGTTTATGTGCAGGGAGATGCTGCTATTTAAACAATTTAAGTATGTCACGTGATACATCCGGCGCAGCAATACTGTATCACCGTACGTCCCATTGCTTACACGTGTGTCTTAAAGTGACGTGCATACTGTCCACCCACGGGCCGTATACTGGGTCGTGCGTATTCACGCTCAGTGTGTATTTTTGGTCTCCTTTCTTTCAGAACATTTCTGTCACGGATGTTGCAGCCTTGTCATGTACAAACCACGCTTGTTGACGTTAACACAGAAAAAGCCTTCACTTCGAACGGAAAACAAAGTCATAATTTTCCACATGCCATCAGGGTCCTGGCCAAACCTTTCTGTCATCTGATTTTGCTTTTAGTTTTTAGTTTTATTATAACATGGAAATAAGATTACTAGTTGTATAAAAGTTATGTGAAACAGTTCGAATAGGTTCGCAAAGTATTCGAAGCGGTTTCGTTCGCACATTTTACTTGTGGAACACGGGGTCCAGATTTATTTTAAATAGAGCGACATTCAGTACTTCCCGGGATAGTATGAATACAGCTGTTGATTTAATGATATCATTAGAGTAATCGCCTTTGCCTTGCTTTCCTCTAATGCTCCCTGCCGGAACTTACAATATTTGAATTTCTGGGTAATTCCTAATGAATCTCTTTAACAGAAATCGTTTCACATTTAACATTCCCCCGTTCCGTTAACTTTATATGAGAATAGCATTTATGTGTCATATTACCTTATTTTCTTTGATCGCTTTGTTTGTTTTCTTATAGCGGTTGTAATAGTTCGCTAGCCCACAAGCCTGAAGTTCGGAATTATTTTCCATAAATAAAATGTAATAACAATCATCAGGTATGACAGACTGGAAGAACAATCATCAGGTATGACAGATTGGAAGGAAGACCGAACAATGTCTGTGTCCTTAGTTTTATTTTTTTGTTCATATCAGT
This sequence comes from Ixodes ricinus, assembly GCA_037355805.1. Lineage (NCBI taxonomy): Eukaryota > Metazoa > Arthropoda > Arachnida > Ixodida > Ixodidae > Ixodes > Ixodes ricinus. Next base: position 56,413 of record JAZHYW010040811.1, on the reverse strand, counting down.
GCTTGTGCACAAGCTCCCATCGCTAAATTTCAACAACTAGGTGAGCGCGGTCTGTCGAGTTGGCTGACAGTAACACATTTCCGCCTCTTTTTCGAAATAGAAATTACGCCTATTGCAATTTAGACAAGAGACACCGAGTGAAATGGATGTGTATGTTTTTTTCCATCGCTATCACAAAATAATTGTTTTCTTTTTGTGACGTGCATCGGTGTCAAACTATTTTAAGCTTTCCTAGTATTGTACTCGTTCAGCGCATGTTTTTATAATTGATAATGTGTCCGTCCTCAGATGCACCAAATTCATTTTGACAATAAAATACGCACCTCGAAAGAACCAATTGAGAAGGGCCGGCTGGGATATGTTCAAGAATAAACGTACATTCAACTCTTTGCTATAATAGTTTGCAGCGTGAGATTGGGAAAGTAAAGCTGACAAAATATAATTTAAAAAAATGTTTTAGCAACACTGTTTTCTACATTTTCTTTTTAAGTCTTACTGTAGTCTGGTTAGTGGAACGAAATACGCAGAATAACACATTTTTGATATGTTTTCTGAATTTACTTTCCTTCTGAAGCTACATGTAATCAGTGAATACAAAAATAGGTAAAATGTCAGCGAATCCCAGGGTCGGAGTTTGGTTTTCCAAATTCCGACCAAACTCCTCCCTCCGCAAATCAGGATTTTCAGGCCTAAACGTATTTTGAGCTTGGTCATTTGCTGGGAGTTTTCGTTGCTCGCAATTCAGAAAGCTTTAAGAGAAGCATACTTTCTACAATTATTTTTTTTAACTTCCCATCAACAGAGTTTCAGGAATCAGTATTGTACGGAACGGCGTTCCAAGGAACGACGTTCCTGCCAAGCCTTTTTTTTTAGGGGGAACCGACGAACGCCCCAGTTTCCTCTTGCAATGATAGAATTAAAACGGTAGCTCGTTCAGTTTTCGGCAATACGGAAATAGAAACGGCGTTTTCTTTTGTCTGTTTATTTGCATTTTTACAGGAATTTACTAGGTACTAATAAACATAATTAGCGACCATTTCAACTTTCGACTTTAAGGGATGCAGATGTCTCTAGGAAGTAGACAAAAAAAACTAGAACAAATGTGATTGCGGCCAATCAACACGTAGTTCAATGTGAATAATTTCGCATGATTGATTGATTTTATTTACGAATAAAGATTTCGTTCCTGTTTTAAAGGAATGTGTACAACACAGACTAGAACCAGCATGTATATGGCATTAAATAAAGCTTCAGGGGGAACATTTACACTTCGGCTGATTTACACGTTTTAGACATACCAAAATAAAATTAATGGCGTATACGAGATTTATATCCTTATTCTGATATAAATTTACTAGTCTGGTATCCGCATACAGATGTAGGAATTAACAAACTAGATAGTGAGTAAAAGCCCTGTGCGCGATTTATTTGCAGTAAATATATGTTTACCTCTTCTTTACCTAGTTCTCTTTCAACAGCTAATATTCAGCCATTGAAGACAAGATTTAAGATAGACTAAGGCATCTGCATTTTTTGTAATTATTTTTAATTTTAGAAATTTAATAGATAATTAATTTTTAAAACCGACTTTTGCTTAATGAACTATATCAGGGCAATAAAACAATACAAAATTAAGCCTGACGTTTTCCTCTCTGATTTTCTTTCTTGGCAAATAACGAAAGAAACATGTCATCAGATGAAATTGGGACATTTCAATCTGATGGTGACTTTGCTGACGAGATTCCTTCGGTCACGAGGTAGTGCTCTTGAGAATTATATATGGCACGCTAAAAAACTGCTGTTCCTACTGAGGTAGCATGTCAGGCAAACGCCTTACTTTGCACAAGCTTAGCAATCCTTGAGCCCTACTTTCTCCTAATACGGTTTTGATCCAAGTCCTTTGTTACTGGGAGAGTACTTTCGTCTATAATTTCTACGACTTTTTTGCTGGTTCGTCACATAATTGTCATAGTATCAAACTTGAGTTAAAGACGTACGAACCGAAAATCCAGCAGTAAAGCATAAATCTGGAATTTGTTTCACTACTTAGGCCCAAATTTGCCATATGAAAACACAACAACAAGAAGTGAAGCCTAAAGGCCCGTTTACAAACTTGCAACCGAGTACGACCGAGACAGACGAGACCTATTGAAACCTCTTAAAATTTCTTGGGACCAGAGAACACACTAGCGTTCTGGCGCCATCTCTGCGGTGACCCTGAAACTGCACTTCGCAAGAGCGAAGGTTGTACGGCATTTCCGAGGTCAAATGTGCCTAATACCTACGAAATGGCTCATTTATAACGTTGACAACTTTTTTCGAGCCAAGAAAGAAAGGATAATGCGCGAGAGAAAAAGAAAATATGCCGGACCGCCCAGTTTACACTGCTACCCAATAGATGGCGCCAGTGTGTCCTCTCGTCGCAAAAGATATTAAGAGGTTCCAAGGCACCCGGTTCTAAGAGGTCGCAAGTGTGTGAACAGGCCTTGACTCTGGCACTTATTTGGCGATTGATGCTAGCAAATGCAAGATAACAGCTAAAACTATCAGCAGTGAAGTCTACTTTGCCACTTGTTTGGAGAAATAGGGCCAAGATACCCACACTCTGGCCAAGGAAGGTCAAGTCTGACTTTATTGCAGCTTCTTCGGGCTCTTAAGACCCTAAATTATGGCAGTTTGTCTCACTGCTATTTTTGAGAATGACGTAATTGTGCCTAAATATCCACAACAATCCGTTCAACTGAGTTATTGAGGAATATACGAAGACGCGCAACATCTGCCACATGATGCCATGGCTAGTATTCAGGCTTCAAACTACAAAATAGATAGACAAGTTGAGAAAGCATATCATCGAGCAAACTGTTGTATAAGTGACATAAAAAACCACCCATATAATACTCGCAATATATTATTAAATACTAGCAGTGTAGCGTCGTGTGCAAGCCTCAATGTTCCTACTTTTTATTTTGTTACGCAAACTTGCATATGTATTCTAATGCCCCCCCCCCCCCCCCGAACGGCTATAACATTGCTCACAAACATGTTACTTTGCAGCTGGTTATAGTACAAGTTGTGCTATTTTTTAGCGAATTACGCTTATAACCAATGAAATGAAAACAGCAGCTCCGGTAGGGAACCAAGAATAGATTTTCACTGCTGTTATGAAACTTTTTAATTACCCTGTTTTTCAGCTCAACTGGTAATGCACGTGTGCTAACAACATTGAAAGTAATGAACTTTGGGCACGTTTCTTTTGGTGAATTCAGGCTTTTAACTAATAAAACTTTCCAGTTTCCGTGATGACAGCCGCGTAGTTAATTTTACTCTAATCAAAAGGTGCGTTTTTTTAACTATGATATTTTTCATCCAGGCTGCAATGCAACGGTTCATTGTATAATAAATGGCATATTGTTTACTAACTAAAGTAGTCTGACCTTTCCTCTGTGTCGTTAAAAAAGAAATATCTCTCAGCAAATACTAACATATAACTTCGGTTCAAGTGCACTTATTTACTTTATTTATTTATTTGAAAATACTGCCAATCCCTTAGGGATTTTCGCGGGAAGGAGCACACAAAAGTAAACACACACTTGTTCACATTTCATCACATCTACAACATAAAAATGAAAGTAATTTGTACAATAAACACTGGAATATAAAGAGAAGTAGAAATACCTTTGAGATTAATGCGGTTAACATAAATTTTTTTAACTTTTCACTTTAAATGGAGTTCAGCGGATTACCAAACAAAAACTAATATACACACACCCGTGCCTTGTAGCCGTTTTCCGCAGATCCCCCGCATATGCAAACTATATTTAAGCTGGTGCAAAAAATTTCCTCTCGGGCGACGCCACCTGACACTGTGACGTCACATCAAGCGTGTCTCCGCTGAATTTAGATGACAGATATATCCGCTAAATGTAAATAGTAAATTTCGACGTCACGTGACGGTGTGTCATCACATTAAGTTACACGGCTATGTGACGTGACCGTCATGTGACCTCACATTGTCACGTGACATCACAGTCTAAGGTGGCGTCAAACTTTTCCCGCCAAAATTAGCTGGGGTGTATGTGAATGCAATTTTTCCACCTTTGCCACCATCGGCAGTCGACTCAGTGTATTTGCCGGACACGGAAATGAACCGGCAATATTCACACAGAATTTGTTTCTGGGCTAGATTTCATGGATTAGTGTCGTGATGTAGGCGAGTTGGTTTATGGTAGACGGAAATAAACAGCGCGCAAAAATAGACAAGGACGAAAGAAAGGTGCGAACGACACAAGCGCTGAACTCACAACTAAACATTTATTGAAAAACACCAACGAAGCAAACCGCACTATCGCTTCAGCACGTGTCAAGATAGGCAATTTCTTTTTTGTGAAGAAAAACCGATGTTTGGCTGACGCATGACCTCTTGCCCCTCTTTTGTTATTGCATATGCTTCCAATAATTCTCTGGTAGTTTTATCGGTGCCCCTCCCGATGATGGTGATGTTGTTGAATTGGAGCTGGCATTTACAGGCAGCACAATGCAGAGGTAAGTGACTCCCAGCGGTCGACCGGAGTGTCCAGTCATGTTCACGCGCCCTGTCATTAATGCATCGGCCAGTTTGGCCGATGTACACTCTTCCGCAGCTTAGTGGGATCTTGTATACGACGCCAACCACACAATCAACATACTTGTTCCTGTGCTTTACGGCACATTGGCTCTTTCCTCCAGCCTTTTCCGCAATTCTAGGGCAGAGTTGCGCCAACTTTCGAGGAGCCGAAAAAACAACAGGGACGTCAAACCGCTCAGCTACCTTTTCAAATTGTGCGAAAGTTTGTGCCTGTAAGGGAGTACCTGGGGTCTGGTTGTGTGTCTCTCTTTTTTTGACTTAACCCTCCCTTAATCTTTTTAACAACGTCTGCGCCACTGCCTGAATAACTGACGCTGGGAAGCCTGTATCTGTCAGCCGCTGTACCTGAATCCTAAAACTTTCGGGCATTGAATGGTAGCAGGACTTTTCCAGGGCGGTCTGGAGGCAAGAGGACGCAATGCTTCTTTCTACGAGTTTAGAGTGGGCGGAATCATAAGGAGAAGTCCTTCTTAGAGCGTGGTTGGTAAAGCCAACACACGTGACTTTCTTCAAGATCTAGTCTAAGGTCTAAAAATTGGAGGTGTGCACCATCCTGTAGTTCATGGATAAACCTTAGCCCCCCAGAATGCTGAGTGAACACATCCAACGCTGCTTTACAGTCCTGTCCCCAGAGGCACCTCCAGACCTTCTTGTAACCACTAGATAATCGTAAACGTGTCTAAAAACTTTGTTAACACTCTCCTCGTCTAAGTTATCATTGATTGCCCGATCACATTTTTCTTGGCTAAATGTGATCGGGCAATCAATGATAACTTAGACGAGGAGGGTGTTAACAAAGTTCTTAGATACGTTGACGATTATCTAGTGGTTACGAGAAGGTCTGGAGGTGACTCTGGGGACAGGACTGTAAAAGCAGCGTTGGATGTGTTCACTCAGCATTCTGGGGGGCTAAGGTTTACCCATGAACTACAGGATGGTGCACACCTCCAATTTTTAGACCTTAGACTAGATTTTGAAGAAAGTCACGTGTGTTGGCTTTACCAACGACGCTCTAAGAAAGGACTTCTCCCTTATGATTCCGCCCACTCTAAACTCGTAAAAAGAAGCATTGCGTCCTCTGGCCTCCAGACCGCCCTGGAAAAGTCGTGCTACCATTCAAGGCCCGAAAGTTTTAGGATGCAGGTACAGCGGCTGACAGATGCAGGCTTCCCAGCGTCAGTTATTCTGGCAGTGGCGCAGACGTTGTTAAAAAAGATTAAGGGAAGGTTAAGTCAGAAAAAGAGAGACCCACATCCAGGCCCCAGGTACTCCCTTACATGCAAAAACTTTCGCACAATTTGAAAAAGGTAGCTGAGCGGTTTGACGTCCCTGTTGTTTTTTCGGCTCCTCGAAAGTTGGCGCAACTCTGCCCTAGAATTGCGGAAAAGGCTGGAGGAAAGAGCCAATGTGCCGTAAAGCACAGGAACAAGTATGTTGATTGTGTGGTTGGCGTCGTATACAAGATCCCACTAAGCTGCGGAAGAGTGTACATCGGCCAAACTGGCCGATGCATTAATGACAGGGCGCGTGAACATGACTGGACACTCCGGTCGACCGCTGGGGGTCACTTACCTCTACATTGTGCTGCCTGTAAATGCCAGCCCCAATTCAACAACATCACCATCATCGGGAGGGGCACAGATAAAACTACCAGAGAATTATTGGAAGCACATGCAATAACAAAAGAAGGGCAAGAGGCATGCGTCAACAAAACATCGGTTTTTCTTCAAAAAAAAATTGCCTATCTTGACACGTGCTGAAGCGATAGTGCGGTTTACTTCGTTGGTGTTTTTTCAATAAATGTTTAGTTGTGAGTTCAGCGCTTGTGTCGTTCGCACCTTTCTTTCGTCCTTGTCTATTTTTGCGCGCTGTTTATTTCCGTCTAGATTTCATGCGAAAACTCTCAGGCTCAAGTGTGACAGGAAAGCGTCACACGCATTTCACGGCCAGGTAAAGCATCAAAGCATGCATAACACGCAAGAGGCAATGCATAATCATTCGAAGCATATAGAAGGTATAGTATACTTAAAATACCTCACACACCACCTCAACCAGACACAATAATTTGCAACCGGCGATTTTCAGCAAGGGAATCAACGGGAATCGAACCCCCGGGATCGTGCTACACGCAGTTCGATTTCCTTGCTCGGAGGAATAAGGAGGAGCACAAAGAGAAGGGAAGCAGCTCGACTAAGCACCACTTACCGCCAACGGTCGTGTGCGGTAGCACGCGACTCTCCGCGGCGGGTCATACTTAGTCCAGCATACTTAGTACGCAGACGACCATCGGTGACTAGAGATATCCAGCTTAGCATACTTTTTCCGGCATACCAAGTTCGGATAGCGGCGTCGTCGCGCGCAACTGGCTCCCGAATAATGTCATGCCGACTCACGACACCCCGGGGTGGAACATAATGTGCCAAATGGATAGCAGAGCATGCGCATGATATCACAACTTGAAACGGGAGTCAATAGATAACTCAAATGCCGGGATAAACTTCCTCACATAGTGATTGCTTCAGTTTCCACAAGGGGTTCTTCACAGTCTAAAGGCACGAAAAATGCTAGGTCCCACTAGTACCCACAAAAAAAAAATTGTAAACATTTAGGCAACCACTAAGCCCCCAGCAAAAAGAGGCGGTACTTGAAAGGAATTTGAAAGATATTGAATATGAATATTCATTTTGTATTAATTCTGTATTATTTTTCCGCATTTGAAATACGCACGTAATGTATTCGAAATATATCATAAATATTAATCAGAAAAGATTTTAGATATACCAAAAACATAATTCCTTCACCCTCAAGATGTCATTTGTGTCCTAAAAAGCGGCTACACAATTTTTTTTATTTTGTTAGTAAATGTATTATTGTGGTGTTCTACTAAATACATCCCACAACTACACATCAGAAACGAACACAAACACCATGACGCACTGGACACCTGAATCACAGTCCCGTTGACTGCTCGAGAGCCTTATATAGCCTACATATTCAAGGTAATGATTTGGCCGGTGACCAGCTCTGCACTTATTAAGGTTCGAAGTATTCTATCTTCTCCTAGGGAGTCTGTCAAATGGGAAACATGTTTTGAGGTTCGTGGACGATATCTCTTACTAAGAAACATTGGTACAACTAATAATAATTTTGCGCAGTCGCTAAAACAATATCCACAAAAACGGCTTCTAGAAGAAATGTTATTGCCTTTCTGCATAGCACCACTCAGGATGAAGCAAGTCAAGCTAGTTTCTTAACTTTGAAATAGTAATTTTGCTTTTCTTTACTAGTTGACGATTTAATATGGTCATTAACGTCACTATATTAATGTCACTACTCACATCACATACAATGGCGAGTATACATATTCAGTGAACTAACATTGCGCTAACACAATTCCACGCCAAACATATCTGCTCACAGCTCTTGCTGAAGCTTTCCAGCATCAGCAAGTGGTCTGGTTGTAGTTCCCGAACCCCGTTTGTGATTGGTGTGCAAGAAACTCATCAGGTGTCTTCTTGATAGAAAAAAGGAAACAATAACATAAACTTCTCTGATTCATCAGTGCGATGCTGCACAACTAAATTCACAAACTGATCAAATGTTATATTTAGGCAGTTCAATGTACTCTACATTTGCTTGAAGTGAGTTTCTGATAGGCGAGCTTTTCAATACTTTGGTAGTTTAAGTCAAACTACCAAATTATTGCAACCAAAAGGTATTTAGGGTATAACACAACGGTATTTACGATTTCCAGGAATTCTAAGAGCATTCTGCGCATATTTTTGATCGCTGCCTTTTCTTTAAGGATGGAGTATATTTTGCATGAAATAAACTAATATTTTAAGAAATCTAATTGAACGGTATTTTGTGCCTACTAATTTAGTATTAACATATTTCAGAACGCATGAAGAGAAGTTCAAATGTAGTTTAAATAAAGGCATTTTAAAACTATTTTCTAAAATATATTTTACAACTAAGTAAAAAAAAAGAAGTGTGTATTTTCGGTCTATTTTTTGTGTACTTACAATTATGAGCTGTACTTCAAATACACTCAAATTAGAATGTGGTATATTTCAAACGTCTTAGTTTTCGCTAAGGGAGGTTAAACGCATCGACAGCTGAGTTGTGACTTCGGAGGCGCTAAGGCGTCATTTCGGACCAGACGCTCTCAATGAACGGTAAATGCACGATCGCGCACGATGGAGCCCGCGTAGGCGTTTCGTATTAAATCGAGTAACATAACGTACGAAACTTCCATAGCGTTTTGGAACCAGTGAGTGTGTATTAAGTAAAAGGCATTTCAGTTGTCTGCGAAAGAGGGGAGAGTGGTTGCGTGTCTCACTCGGGTACAAATAGCCGCACCTGGGTCATTTCATGCCAAGGGAGACGTGGCAATTTTTTAATGTTTGGGATATCTACGAAAATATTACGTTTAATAAAGGAGCCTCTGAACTTCAAGAAAATATTTTTTTAATAAAATCAATTATATTTTTGTTGACATCAGGCTCTCAATAAACAGAGCTTGCAGAAAACCCATGCTATTAAGACAGTACTGTGAGAAAACACTTCCGTTCCACGCAAATCTAGGTGGGCGCCTAATTACTTATTAACATGCCCTATCTTACACTAAAATACAAACATTAAAATACGCCATTTCAAATAAACATAGAAGTGTAAAAAGCAAACATTATATACGATTTCTTAAATTGTTTAACTCAAGTTGGAATTTTGTGTTAGCTACAAAACTTTTTTTGTTCACATAGAACTTATAACTAAATTATTAGTTCTATTAACTTAAAGGCGCAAAAAACAGGGACGAAGAAGAGACACAGACAACACGGACTCGTGCTAACTTTCAACTGATTTAATAATAATAATAGTGCCTTTATATTTTCTAACAAAAACAATGTTGAAAAGATGACAAGGGAAGAAAGCTGTAAAAACAGCTTGAGGAGCCCCGAGCCCCCTAATCCAGCAGTCGCGATGCAGGCACCAAAGAAATTATACAAAAATAGAACATGACATGTGCACTACATATATATATATATATATAAAAAATTACAAAAAAAGAACTAACGCTATACAAGATAAGCAGCATATTGATACAATTTACACAACAGTGAAAACATACGAAGAAAGTTAGAGCCTCACTGAAATAAACACGAAAGCAAACATCAAGGCAAACCACCCAGCACACATCCGTGAACACTCTTTCCCATCATGCCAACCTCATGTGATAAAATAAACTCATAAACATAAACAACAAATGACGATGATTTAAATATTCGCATCAGTTCATGACTACGCTCGTGGTGACTACCTCGGATTGTATGGACATTTGCGCGATATTAACTGGGACACTCTTTACGAGTGTGCTGATGTTGACAGTGCCGTCTCTCGGCTGACAGATATTTTAAAGTCTGCTATGAATCACTTTATACCGAGGAAACGTGCTAGCCAAGGTAAATTTCCTTGGTGGTTCTCACGTGACCTCCGGTGGGCACTGACTTTGCAATCGCGTTATCACAAAAGATATAAGTCGTCTGGCTTGGACGAATGGCACTCTTTATTTAGGGAGTATCGCTCTGCCGTGAGGCGTTTAATTAAACGAGACAAAAGCCAACTGCATGACTCCATTGAGTCTGACCTTAAGCGCTGTCCCGACCGCCTCTGGGAATATGTCAGGTATAGTAGGCCATCCAGTAGAGCTGATGCTATAACTCTGAAGACTCAGACAGGTCACGTATCTGACTCATTCAGTGTGTGCAATCTCTTCGCAAAACACTTCTCATCAATAGGAAACCCCAATGTCTCCCAGTCCAGCAACGCAACCCTGCGTTCTGAAAATCCCCTTATGATGTCAATTCCTGTATTGACTATTGATGACGTGGTCTCGGCCATAAAAGAACTTGGCCAAAAAGTCATGTGGGGAAGATGGGATCCCGGCCTTTATTGTTAAAGGGTGCTCTGATATCTTGGCTCCTGTACTGCATCACGTTTTTAACATGTCCTTAATAACAAGTACATTTCCTTCAGCCTGGAAAACTGCTTTGGTTGTGCCAGTACACAAATCTGGTAGCTCCACGTGTATCAATAACTACAGACCGATTGCATTTGCTATCTGCTTTTTCGAAGGTTTTTGAAAAAGTCATTTTTAAGCGTGTGAGTTTTCATTTGAAGCAGACGCTCAGTCCAAATCAGCACGGTTTTTGTCGTGGACGATGTGTTGAAACAAATCTTTTAACCTCTTTGGAGTTCGCGAAACCTATAGTTGGGTCCCGTGGTCAAGATGGTGTTATTTATTTTGACTATTCGAAGGCATTTGACCTCGTAGATCACAACTTATTGCTGTCGACGTTGTCACATATGGGTCTTTCTTCGGGTTTCTGCGACTGGTTTGCTAGTTATCTTGCTGAGCGCAAAAACATGGTTTAATACTTAGGATGCAAATCTTTTCCTTATCTCTTGAACTCTGGGGTAACACAAGGGTCGAACCTTGGACCTTTGCTCTTTAATATTTTTGTAAATTATCTTGTCACTTGTGTGAGTGACTCAATGAAGCTTCAGTATGCTGATGACGTGAAAATTTGTCGTAGTATTCACACGCCTGTGGACTGTGAATTGTTACAAAAAGATATTGATGCAATTCATTTGTGGTGCTGCGTGAACTCGCTGGTTTTAAACCCCACCAAAACTAAGGTTGTTTCTTTTTCGCGTAAGGCAAATGTGTTTGTTCATCCCTACACATTAGACGGCTCTGAAATTTCAAGATCTGCTGTTGTGCGTGACCTTGGCATTTTAATCGATTCACGCCTGAGCTTCAACTATCATGTTTCAAATGTTTGTTATTAATGATTCCTTGCGCATCCTGGGCATAATTTCACGCATTACCCGTGACTTCCGGAATTACACCTGTATACTGAAACTTTTTCGGGCTTTTGTTTTATCACGGTTGGACTTTTGCTCTATGGTATGGAATTCTTTGGGTGTCAGTCAGGCGCTCAGGTTGGAGTGCATACAGAGACGACTTGTGAGAATCGTCTACGATTGTCACATTGGACGGAGTGTTTTTTATGATTATGCGGTTCTTTTGGGCACTCTTGGTTTTTCACCTCTTTCAACTAGGCGACTAGTTCGCGACATAGTGTTTTTATATAAGTTGTTCAATTCTGTTTTTGATTCCCCATTGTTATTGAGTAGAATCTCAATTCATGTCCCCCAGCGACAAAATAGCTCTAGACCTTTTTTTTTATCCATCTTATCTAGAGTCCAGTCCTCCGCTGACACGGATGATGCTGATGTACAACAAGTTTTATAACCCTCACGTGGACTTTTTTATTCCCTTTAAAAAGTTCAAGAATAGTATAGTGGCTAAGACATACGTGTAGTTTGTTTACTTCAGTGCTGTTTTATTATGTAAAGTCTAACCCTAAAAAAGGCCCCAAAAGCTGTTTGGGAAACAATAAATAAATAAACGTGACTACACAAAAAACCCTACAAAAGCAACGTCCTCCTCATTTAGTAAAATTGAAGGCGTGCAGACGCAGTTGTCACCTGAGGACTTTATAAAATAGCTTCAACTAGTTCCCTCTCATTCTTGTTATTTGTTCTTTTAATAACTGCATCAGCACGCCCTTAATTTTACCCGCAAGCCTCAATTCTGAAACGCTTTGAAAGAATAAATTGTAACAAGAAACGTTAAGTGATATGAAACGTGCAGAATTGGTAAGCAGTGAATCTCTTCCGAGTTTTATTTTAATGAAACGAGCTACTTCATATCAGTGCATGTGCAGAAGTTTAGATCTATTATTATGAATGACGGAATGAGCGCAGTCGGTCAAGTTATCTGCCAGTAACAAACTTCCGACTCATCTACAAAATATAAAAAAAGTCTCTTGCGTTCTCGGTAACACCGGCTCTGACAGTGAGCGAAATGGATGTGTGTGTTTTGGCACATCCACCCAAAAATAAGTTCTTTTCTTTATGTGACATGCATCGGTGTCAAACACTTTGAAGTTTATTTATCGTACAAGTTGAGAAGATATTTTTATCAACGAGGATGTGTCCGTTCACAGATGCACCAACCTATCGTGTCAATAAAATGGGCACCTGGACAGAACCAATTGAGGAGGGCAGGCTATCATAGGTTGATGCAACAGTATGTCGTAGACATTTCCAGCGTAAGCTTCTAAAAATAAAGCTCCAAGAATATATTATAAAAAATTGACTTTATACAACACTGTTTCCTAGATTTTTTTTTTTTTAGATTATACGGAACTTTGATTAGTGTGCAGAAATGCTTACGCTAAGACTTCTCAGTTTTGTTTTCTGCGTTGACTTTTTTTTGGAAGACACGTGTAACAAAGGACTGCGAGAATGGATAGGATGCAAGCGAATCTCAAAGCTCGGACTTTGGTTCGGGCTGAAAAACGATGACCTTCACATTTCATTTGCTTTTACTTTCCGCACATCAGGATTTTCAGGTATAACCGTTTTCTGAGGTTGGTCATTCGCTGGGCGTGTTTGGTTGTTCGCAATTCAGAGAGCTTTGGGAGAAGGACACCTTCATTAATTATTTCTTTACTTTCGATCAACAGATTTATCAAGAACCAGTGTTGTGCGGAACGGCTTTACAAGAAAGAACGTTCCTGCCACGACTTTAGGGGGAACGGACGAATGCCGCGGTTCCGTCTTGCAGTGGTGGAAGTGGAACGGAAACTCGTTGACTTTTGAAGAAAAACAAAAAACGTCAAAAGAAACGATTTTTTGTCTGTGTATTTGCATTTTTATACGAATCTACTAGGCACTTAAAAACGTTATTAGCGACCATTTCAACTTTCGACTTTAAGGGATGCAGATGTCTGTAAGAAATAGTTAAAAAAAAACTATAACAAATGTGATCGCGGTGAATCGACACGTAGTTCGATGGGAATACTTTCACGTGATTGATTGACTTTATTTACGAATTACGCTTTTGCTTCTGTTTTAGAGGAACGTGTAAAACAGACTAGAACCTGCATATAGATGGCATTAAAAAAAGCTCCAGGGGGGTTGTAATCTGGTATTCACATAGAGATGTAGAAATTAACTAACGGTATAGCGCGGAAAATACTGAGTGCGTGATTTATTTGCAAAATTATATGTTCACCTTTTCTTTACCTAGTTCTCTTTCAGATGCTAATATTCAGTCATTGACGACAAGATCGAAGATTGACTAAGGCATATTTTTTGTTTCTTTTTTTTGTTTGTGAGCTGTAAAATATATATTTAATTTTTGCAACCGACTCTTCGTAAAAAGGTCATATTAGGGCAATAAAACAATAAAAACTTAAGCCTAATTTTTTCGGTATGAGCTTTTTTTGGCCAATAACGAAAGACACATCTCATCAGATGAAATTAAAACCATCCACTCACATGGCGACATTGTTGATAATATTACTTCGGTCGCCAGTTCGTGCTCCTGAAAATTAGATGACATGCTTAAAAACGGATGTTATTACTGAGGTAGCACGACGGGGAAACGCCTAACTTTGCACAAGCTTGGTGATCCTTGGGCCCTACTTTTTCTAATATGGCTTTGCTCCAAGTCGTTTGTAAGTGCGAGAGTACTTTTCTCTAGCATTTTTCTGACTGTTTTTTTTTTCTGGTTCATCACATAATTGTGAAAGCATCATACTTGAACCCGAGAGGTAGGAACCGAAGATCCAGCAGTAAAACATAAATCTGGAATTTGTGTTCGCGATTTAGGCCCAAAGTTGCAATATTAAAACCTAACAACACGAAGTGAAGATTAACTCTGACGCTCATTTGGTGATCGATGCCCACACATGCCAGATAACAGCCAAAACTACCAGCAGTGAAGTCTACTTTGCCACTGGTTTGGTGAATTAGGGCCAAGATACCCACACCCTGGCCACGGAAGGTCAGGTTTGATTCTATTTCAACTTCTTCGGGCTCTTAAGGCCCTAATATCCCAGACAAAGACCAAAGTAAAGCCGAAAGAAATGTTCTACCTGTGTCTATCTGCCCACATTTGCTATGACCCTCATTTCTGAGCCATAGTATGTCTTAAATGAGAATTAAAAGCGTGTATTATGTTTATTTTCAAAACGATGAAATTTGAAATATCTTAGTAACATTGGACATACGCATGCTTTTATATGTGACGCCGCAAATACTTATGCATTGCGGAATCTATCATGTTTAAACTGGTAGGATATTATAGCAAGCATTAACATCCCGTTTGTTTTGTGTATTTTTCGAGTACTTCTTTTATTCGCAATAAACTCAGTGGTCAATTCTTTTTTTTTCTTCTGCTGAAGGCATTTATAGTGTAAAACTAAAGTAACAAGCCGGTCGGGCTTTTAATATGATGCACTCAAACGCTGAATCAGACCCCATCTAAAAATCAAGGAAAAGCGTAATTTTCTGTCAGTAGCGGTGACCAGAACGACGCTTGTAAAATATTTCACAATATATGAAAGCAAAACCGAAGAAAAAGTACGCAGGAACTTATATATTAAAGCGGTTTTAAAGTCTAAAGGGCATTTTTTTAAGCTTAATCAATGTGTTAAAAAAAAAGTCGTCGAAGCTACACATATGCGGTTTACGCAGGTGAGTCATACGGTCAGGGGACATACTATTGGGGTCTATTCGCAACGATCAGTCGGCTAATGAAGTAAAATTTGTTAATTAACATTGAAAATAGATTAACTTGATTAACTTGTGAAAATGGACATGGTTCTAATTAGGGAATTGCTGAGCATCTTAAAAAAACTTTAAATCCGTAATATTTAGAAAGACTGAACGCGTCAGAAGCGCAGTAGTGCGCTCAAGTTACCACTCGTGCAGCAGGAGAGGCTATCGGTGGGATAACACCCCCGCGCGATTTTTCCGTCTCTTATCATTGCCCCCAGCCTTGTACCTGTTGCACGAGGGGAGCCTTTAGCGCACTGCTACGCTTCCCACGCACTCAAAGTATTTCTACAAATCATTGATTTACTGGTTTTTGATGACGCTCAGCAAGTTTCTAATTGGAACGATATGTATATTTTAACTAATTAAAAGTTAATTCACAAATTTTACCTAATGATCTGAATTATCGGTACGATTAGACCCCTATACTATGTCCCCCTGACTGTATAGCTCACCTGAAGAAACCGCATAAGTGTAGCTTTCATGGCTTTTTATACAAATCTATTAAGCTAAAAAAAAACTTCATAACTTCTATACATTTTATTTGCACGCTTTGACGAGTAAATCATATCTAAACCCCGAAGAGTTGTCTTCAAACAACGCGCGTTTTTAGAAATGCCTACCGTGGACGATTATAATGTTCACGAAAAGAATACTATAAAATAAAACAAAATACACGCTTTACTGCGACCCGCCTTATTCGACAAAACAATACCTAGAAAACAAAAATAACAAATATGTTTCTAACGTTCATCCGGCAGTTTACGAATTATATGTACTACATTCTGCATTCTTCCACACGATATCCTAAAAAGGAGTGCTTTACACGCGGATACAGGTTCAAAACTAACTAAATGTGTATAAGTAGTTTTAATGGGCACTGCACGCGGCGCTAGAAACAGTATTTCATGGAGAAGTCCGAGAACCTGGGCACCTGCCGAAAAGTCAGCTGGAGCTCTGAATATTTCAAGCTTTCGTCAGTTTATACTTAACTGGTTGTAAAGAAGGAAAGAAGCTACATGTTTAATCCCTGAAAAAAAGGAACAAGGGAACAAAGTACAAATACAAAGCTCTCCAACACAGCTATGTGACTGCTGCGGACCGAAAATATCCGCCTGGTCCGGGTGTCAAACCAAGGACCTCTCCATTTCCAGTAGAGCGTTCTACCAACTGAGCTAACCAGGGGTTGGACGTCACTAGAGCAAACAGGTTTTATCAGCTGCCACCAGTCTAACACCGACAAGGGTGAAAGGCTTGAATTTTAAGGTTTATGAAATCCCGGGTCCGATAACCGGACCAGGCGGATTTTTTCGGTCGCGCAACAGTTACCAAGCTGTGTTTGGAGATTTGTGTTTGTCCTTTGTCCCTCTTGTTCCTCTTCTCTGGGGAATATTTTCGTTATTCTTGTCCAGCTCGCTTGCACCAATGCATTTCATTGCATTATAAACAGCTACGTTACTGGTGCGCGACCAAAAAAGAATTATATCTTTTCGGTCGCACACCAGTCGCCTAGCTGTGTTTCAAAATTTGTGTTTGTCCTTTGTCCCCCTTGTTGCCCTTCTCCAGAGATTATTATCATCATTCTTCTCCAGCTCGCTTGGACCTTCCAATTAATTGCATTATCTTCACGTTTGCTCAGTTTTGTTTTGAAAATTTTGGAAGGTATGAACGAACCTGAGAGGTTTCGAAAGGATTCGGAGATATATTATATATAATCAGCTTCTATACCATAATAATCAACCTGTTTTACTGTGTAGAAGCCCGTAATAGAAACATAAGAATTAAATTATATGTTCGAAAAGAAAGTTGCTAGCTGCGACTTGTCTTTCTTTTAAATACTCCAGTAATCAATATACATTGTGTTACATACATGTCTAGAAAGCTTGATGATAGTGTGCCTAACTCTCAGAAATAGAGGGTGTGGTACATGCACCCATTGTCTCATATAATACACTCCAAAACTTCAGTTCCACGCACAGCACACTGCCGTCTAGCCGAAGGTACCAACTTTCACGAGCGGCTTGATAGCAGAGTGGTACAACTAATTAAGATAGCTAATGTACGTGTTACTGTCTACAAACCAAATAATCGTGTTTTTTTTTGGCCCTACTGCTAAAACAACAGTGTCTTATTTTTGTAGACTTTGATGCGTATTTCAGGTGTTGAATATGTTATATCGCACCGTTACCAATCCTTTCGTAAAAGTTGTGGCCTTCAGTGAGACGGCAGTGCACTATACCTCGAACTGAAGTTTTTAGGGTGCATTATATTGAAACAGTGGATGTAAGACCACATCTCTTTTGTATAGTGCCTCAAGAGGCGTTTCATGCCTCCTATGTAAATAAGAAATCTAGTCCTTACGTTTGTAGACGGATATGAGCAATATTGCATTCGTCATAGACTCGCAACTTACATTACTGAAATACATTCATATGTCCGAGAATGGAAAATAGATTTATCGCGCTATAAGGCACAACAGCCTCCACATCTGTTGGAAGTATCGTTGGATTTTTCAACGCTTCCACAGCTGTGTGAATGATTCTTTAAATGTATTCTGTCGTAACAGTACACGCTTAAGAAACGTAGGGCGTGGTCTACCTTGTTCACGCGTCTTGGTTCGGCGATTCGTTCCTGGGCGTTTCTATTAGGTAATGCTGCGATCTTATTGGCTGCGGGATCGATAATGAGGTACCGGGACTCGCCATACCCTGCACATTCTCTAAGATGTCGGTGACTCCAATGATGAGAACTGATGCTTCCAGCCAAAAGACGAATGCCCTTGAGACGAACGCAGATGTTTTCGGGACAATAAAGTTTTTACCACAATAAAAGTTTTTACCAACCAAATGTTTTCGGGATGAAAAAACAAATCCTTACATTTACATGAGCTAAGTCGTTGCCTTCTCTGATGTCATCCTGTCATTCTTTCGTAGCTTCTAGAATGGCTCCTGCCATGTTGCTGACTTTGAGGGAACCTCCTCGACGATTCATCGTTATGCATGATGCTTCCGTCACTTTTCCTTGGATATCACCGATATCGCCATATGCTGTCCATTATCTCCTCCAGCTTCACATCGGGGTACATAAACTTAAGAGGAGCCAAGTTGGAAACATCCAGTTGCTATAGAAAGAAAACGTCCTACGTTTTCATTTAAACATGCATCTACAGACGGTGGTGAGGACCGTTGCGTTATCATGATCATGCAAATCGACTTCGTGGATCGCTACCAAGTCGACTGCATTTTTGTTTTTGTCGGGGCAAACCTATAAACATCTCTTTCAAAAGCAGTTATTGGCTTTGAAAAAAAATGTGTGCCGTTGATGATGTGGTTCTGCAGCGAAATATCTTGATTTACATTTGCCTCGTCTTTAAGCCTATCATATTTGCAGCTGGGTTCTCCGAATAGCGCTGCAGAATAAAAAAAGCGGTGCGTCATTCATAGACTTCATGGGACAAGAATACGTTACGACACATGACCAGCTTCTTTTTCGGTGTTGAAGCAAAGGGCGACATTACGCAATTCGATTGTAAAAAAGACTCTGAGTGCGCAGGTGAGCTGGTGGAAGCTAATCATGCTTGGAAGTTTTTTCTTCTTCCTTTTCTGCACCACAGTCTCTGGTGCTAAACGACATGATTGCCCTTTTATATTCAAAGCAATGTCCGCACGCATTCAGGTTTTTTTGTCTCCAAAGATAAATGATATCCCGAAACACCACTTGGAAAAATTATTTATTAAAACAAAGTTGTTCCCACGTGTATGAAGTCTGTCATACTAAGTAAAATAAAACAGTAATACACTAATATTTTATTGTAGAGCTATCTAAACACATCTATGTCTACAGTGATCTATACATAATTTTAACTAACACGACTCTATAAGAATATTTCTTAAACACGCGTGTTTTTGTGTGTTTTTTTTTAAAGGGGGAGAGATGTATTAGACTGCGGTGTGGTGTGCGAGACATCTGGAGATGTTCCTGTTCCGTTAACTATCATTATAAGTCTAGCCATTTCGCGCGAGAGAAATTCCTTAATCAGGGAATATAGGTAATTCTAAGTTTTAATGTTAAGGCTTTTGAAAGCAACAGCAGGGTTCAAATTTATAGCCACTCAGAACTTAATTAAAGCAAAGAGCAACAAGTACTGGGCACCTTATTATCGCTCCGCAGAATTGCGGCATTAGCCAACAAGACCATCGAGAAACGAGTCAACTACGGAATAAGTGTATACATATTAAGCCACGCTAACCGTTTCTGAAATTGTCGGTGAAAATATATAAACTATGTTCTCACTGACAGACTAAGAAACGAGGGGAGTCCCAAGATCAGAACTTCGTATTGCCCCATACCCAATGGGATTGCAGCATCACCCCTTCTTTAGGCTGTCAGTAAACATAACTGGAAAAGCTGTCAATCATGCTTTCTCGTTCAGAAACAGCGGCAGAACGCTGCGCTGCCCGCTATAGCGAGCCAACTCTAGCTCTATTTTTAATTGCACCACCACATAGCAACTTTCACAGCAGCTGGTTCGGCACATATCACGCACTCAAGTTACCTTCGTATGAACTGCGCAGATCAACTGAAACACTGAAAACATGGAAGCGATATTTTTAGAACATATTTAAACCTGCTGCGCCATTCGGAAACAAGGAAGCCAAATTCAATATTATACTGTCGTTTTTGCCACTCACTTAATGAAACAGTTACGTCTCTTTTCACTTTCAGTTTGACTTCACCGTAAGTCTACAACCCGACGGAGCCGATCAAACAGCACCAAACGTGCACTGTTACGAGCCCGTTGTTTCTGCGGGCTTTCGGCTATCACTGGAACAACCAAAGACGCAGAGGAAAAACTTGAGGACGCTGAAGCTTCGCCTTTAAAAGCGGAACGCGGTAGCGTTTCTCGTACTCCTGTTCGCATCGCCTTCTCATTCTCCGAGCAATCGTGCCTTGCGTGGCCTATACCTCTGTTCGCGTTTAAGCTGACACTGGAAGCTACGGGTTCGGAGCGAGCTTTCTGCCCTGCAACACGGGCGTAAACGCGCAGGCATGCGGAACGAAAGCGACCGCGAAGTAAGGCAGAGCCTGCGGCTGAAGATGGAGTTTACCGCGTATCGGCGGGCGGTCTAGGTCGAAAGTCGGCTCCGTTATTGCCACGTCGTTTCGATTTGCATACGTTGTCACAGGTGGTGCATGTTTTGCATAAAGACGCAGCTTAGTTGAGAACAAAGTGAAAAAAAGATGCGTTTAGCTCCATTGATTCGCGAAGCTACCGGTCTTCAAACCATAGAGCGCCCAGTGGTTTGAAGACCGGTGGCTTCTCTGAGTTTTCCACAGAGCTAGCTTGTCTTTTTTTACTTTGTTCTCAACTAAGCTCGCTCTCTTGCGATTTTTATAAAAACATGCACCACACCGTGGTCAACGCTATACCAAATCGAACATGATAGGTTAAGAAACCGAATTTCTGCGGTCGATTTGAAGAGTCTGCCGCTCCTTGATACACCCAGCAGTCTAAGGGTGATGGTGAACGGAGTGCGTCACTATAGTAGGTTATAAGTCAAGAAGGTAGCGCAAATGCCCTCAAAGGGAATCCGTATACCTCCGCCACCCTTCCGCATCTAATAGCGGTCCCATCGTTTCCAGACGTTGCGCTACAACGCGCAGAAGGGTCTTGGCCTTCGTCATATTTGCTTTATTTTTCGACCTGACTTGGCACTGCGGAAGCCACGAGGGAGATTAGAGTTTTTCCCCTTCGATGGAAACAGAGACGACTTCTGGGGATAGCTTCCTCCGATTGAAACAAAGTGCTTAGGGGTTCGGTTCCTTCTCCGATGAATACAAAGGTCGCTTTCTTAAAAAGTGGGGTCGAGATAAGTTGGTCACCATCGTAGGCCATTATCTATCCATTGAAGCGGAACAAGGAGCGTTTCCAGTGAACTTTTCTGATTGCGGAGGGATTTGAACCGGCGCATCACGCTTGTGGAGGAGCCTCTACCTTCTTAATCTTGTAACCGACTATAGCGTGTCTGGCTTGCAACCGAAGGGTCGTAAGTTCAAATCCCTCCTAAAAGTTTTCAAGTTTTCTTTATTTTGTTTAAACGAATTATTTTGTGAAGTCAAAACATTTAAGACATGCCGCGACAGTTTGCATTACATGTCATGTTTTAATCACTTCCATTACACGCATGACATCACGTTTCACGTCAGCGTGATGAGTTGCTTCTGAAATTCCCGCACAAGGTCATGTGGCTGTGACGTCATGACCATTTCGACGAATCACGATTCGCGTCGCGCCACCGACGCCGACTTTTCTGCGACACCAGCTCCAAACGCTATCGCGTGAAAAAGCCGCAGGATTGTCGGCGCATTCAGTGCGCGTGATTGGTTACGTTCACGGATTGGCAACTTCTTCCTTTTGTAGCATCAAGCCAGGTCGTCACGAAGCCGACACGGAGGCGGCCGGACCCGAAGGGGGGAATAGAAGGGGGGGGGGGGGGGAGGGAGCGCAGGCGAAGAAGAGGCAAAGAAAAAGTGAAGATGTTCATAATGAGAAACCTTCAGACCAGGAACAGGAGGGACAAGGACAACACTGTCGCATTAATGAAGTGTACGAGCTCGCCCGTTCCCCGCGCAACAATTGCGATGTCGAACAGTGCCAATTAGAAGTGCTCAGTGTTCCTGTTTAACCCCATTTGTGATCAAACTGCGTGGGGTTTTGAGTCAGCGTGAAGAAGTGGCCACGGGTGGGGGTGAGGTGCTTTTCGGTGTCCTGACGGGGGCCGCATGAAACTGCCTTGCGTGCCGCGGGTTTCTGACCACTGGCTTAGATGGCGATAGCAGACGCACAAAGACGATGAGATCAGTGACTAAGCACTTTTGTCACTTCTTAATTAATTCCATCAGATTCTTACGTCTTCTGCACTCGGACTTATATTATACCGGATTATACAAAGCAGTTGTGTCAATAATGGCGCTCTGCTTTAAGATGTCTTGTGCGTCTGCTTTCGCTCAAAGCACTTGTGAGGGATGATCGCGTCCCATCTATTCTCGGCCTCCTATCCATTCTCAGTTTTTGGTTACGTGTATCTTTCTGAAAGCAAGTGAACGCACGAAACAAAACTGAAAAGTCGTAGACTAAATATTTCTGCCCACTACAAAAACTGAAAATAAATCTGAAAAAAAAAATAGTATTGCACGAGACAGTGCCGTTGAAACACATCTTTTATAATATAGTTTTTGAGCTTTATCTTACGAAGCTTAAGCTGCAACTATTTATACCATATAGTTACACTAGCCTAAGATATATCCCGCTTTTCTCAATTGGTTCTGACCAGGTGTCCATTTCATTGACATAATAAGTTGGTGCATCTGTGAACGGACACATTGTCGTTGATAAAACATATATGCCCAACTTATATATTTAAAAATCTTCAAAGAGTTTGACACCAAAGCATGTCACATGAAGAGAAAAGAGTTATTTTGGAATGTAGGTATCAAAACAGACACATCCATTTCGTTCAGTGTCAGAGGCGGTGTCACCCAGACCGCAAGAGACGTAATTTATATTTCGAAGGTGAGGCGGAAGTTTGTTACCGGCGGCTAACTCTGACTGACTGCGCTCATCCCGTCATTGAAAATAATGGATCTCAGCTTCTGCACGTGCACTGATATGAAAGAGTTCGTTTCAGCAAAATAAAAGTAAAGGAACATATACATTGCTTAACAATTCTGGTATTTTCATATCACTTAGTGTTTTTGTTTACAATCTATCCTTTAAAAGAGATTCCGACTTGAGGCTTGTGGGCTTGAAAACGGTTACACGATAGGGAAACAAAGGAAGCGATCGAAGATATTAGAAAGTATGACACACAAAAGCCATTCTTGATAAAGGTAGCGCAGCAAGGGAATGTAAAATGTATCAGATTTGTATTAAAGAGGCCCATAAGACGTTACTCAGACATTCAAATAATCTCACTTTCGGCAGAGAGCGCCACAGGAAGACAAGGCAAAGCCAATTACTACATCGATATTGCTATTATAATTGCTGCATTTAAAATATATCCTGGAAGTACTGAATGTTGCGTTACATTTGAAATATATTTTGACGATGTGGATCGCAATTCAGTTGCGCGAACCATAGCGTTCCGAATGCTTACGAATCTATTCATACTGTTTCACATTATTTTTAACAACTCCCATCCTTGCTTTGATGTTATAATGAAACTCACAAAAAAAACAGATGACAGATACGGAGGGACCAAGGAAGCTGTCAGCGTGCTGTAAATTATGACTGTTTTTCTATCGAAGTTCGCTCTGTTTTTAACGTCACGAGCGTGGTATGACGGTTGCAACATCCGTAACAGAAACGGAATAAAAAAGACGGGTCTAAAAATTCCCTCTGAGCGCCATTTCAATTGAATCTAGGGCTGGGCGTCGATTAAAAATTTTAACCCGATTAATCGCCACCCTTTAATCGATTAATTAATCGATTAATCGGTTGCGTTGATTTTTATAAATAATATATTAAGAAGAATGCGACAACTCGTCTTGCCATGGAAGACTTAGTTTTTTCTCTGTTACATGGCGCAAAGGACATTTATTTATAATTGAGGATACATATATAGTTCAATGATTCAAAGGCTCACATATTTTTGCTCCAGCTCCGAAGACAAAGAAGTTTGTCCACATTCTCCGACAGGAAGACAAGAATTCAGGGCTTGGGCGATGCTTTCTTCTTTTTCAGAGAAAGGGGCCTCGATGAGAAGGCGTTGATTGTTTTCTGCGTTTTGGCTGATGGTCCTTGCTGCAGCGGCGTACATGGGTGCTTCGCTCGAAGGTGATACTGAAGCGAACTTACGCTTCCATTGTACGAAAACGCCTTTTTGAAGACGATGCAGTGGACTTCCTTCGAGTTAAAAACTTCACCGATGGAGTTTACGTAAAGCCCAAACTTTCCAGCGTGAACTCGTCCATTTTCACGGGCCGAATACCGGAACCAGTAACCATGGCGTCAATGCCATTGTTAGCTTCCAGCTTGTTTTTCTGCTTGTTTGTCTTGCCTGGCCAGGATGTGTAATAGATCCTCATCACGTGAAGTTTCGCGGTCGTAAAGGGATCAATTGCGAGCCCGGCTTGTTCGTCTGGCCTCGGCAGAACTGTAATGTATATCCTCGCAACACGTGACGCTTGCCGAGCGCGAGAATTGAACCTTGATCATAACACCTGGCTGGTAATGGAACACCGCTCGAGACAGAACAACTGGATACACGCCCGCAGCGTTTTTCCTTAAGGGGCATGAGTCATCCCTAGTTTGGGCAGGTCGTCCAAAATAGAGCCATGCGTGCGTCCAGTTGACTTCTTTTTGAGTACCGATTAAAAAACCGATTAACCGGTTAAAAAGTTTGATCGCGATTAAAGCCTTAATCGATTAATCGGAAGGTTAATCGATCAATTTCCCAGCCCTAAATTTGAATCACTAATAAGAAAAAGTTATTTCAACTCTTCTTGGTCTTTCTGATAAGTTGACTGAATACAGAATGCCTCGTCCGTGCCTTATGCGTGAGTTATGTTTTTATTAGGTAGCTTTAGAACAAAGGGCCCCGACGCTTTAGATGCACCGAGCAGAATGAACGTCGCACTTCGCATGTGCAAACCTTCTGCTCATGCGACGCCCCAAGCTTTTTGGGGGCCCCCAAGCGGTGGGGCCCTCTATTCTAAAACGCTCTACTATACCTGGTTGTGGAGAGCTTTAAGTGGTTTCGGAGGTGGTATACACAGGTCACACTCTTTCATTTGGCGTATTTATCAAAATTATAAAGAAAAGTTTAAATTTCTTCAGGAAAGGAATGTGTCAACATCAAGCTTTAATTTGAAGTTTTTGCATGGGATTACCTTTTACAGCTATAGGTGTTAGCGGTACACTCCGCAGTTTCGTGTCGTCACAAGCACTACATATCGACGGTGGCCAATTTCTGCACTCTCCCAAAACATTCCACGGGACGCTGATAACAAGATGACAAGCAAGCAAGATACCATGCATGGTCGTCCATGGTACCAAGATACAATGTATGGTCAATCAAACAAATCCCGTCTGGCAATCTGGCAGTGCGCTGGGATAGGGGACCATGAGACCAAGGAGTAGCATGAACAATTATCGGGAGACCCGCAGATAGAATTTCGTGAGAATTTTACCATGCATTTTGTAACAGAAAGCAAGGGAAAGCTAATGAATTAGTTCTCCGGCAATGCACCTGACAGGTCCAATGCTAAAAGCCAGGAAGATGGTAGCACCAATGTGCGCGTGTGTCTGTATGTGTGTTTCTTAACCTTCATTTGAGAATGAACTTTGTCTTGTCTACATCCTGGTCCCTGTTTATTCGGCGCGCTTTTCGCTTAGCACGCCTAACTATTGGTACCAAAGTGATTTACGAAAACACGCTCCTTTCTTACGCAGGCAGCTGAAATGCTCTCTACTTAATACACTATCACTAATTCCAAAACACTGTGGAATTTTTTGTTTGCGATTTGTTAGTCTGTTTAATACGGAGCGCCTAAGCGCACTTGGTGCGCGCTGTCATCTTGACTGTTCATTCAGTTCATCTGCTCCCAAATTACACTCTAGCGGCTCCGAAGTGACACCTCAGATGTCGATGCGTTGTACCTTAGTGGTTGCCTAATAGCCTCGTCCCACTAGAGCGACAAACAGCGATTTTTGTCCGACGACACCACAAAGTTCCGTGTCACCGATGCTGTCCCACTGCAACGACCAAGGCCCGCGACAATCGCCGGCACGCGCCGACAAACGATCGACGACGGACAAGTTCTTGTCTGTCGTTGGACTTGAAGCGCAGCAAGCAGTCCCACTGAGGAACATGTCTCGGAGACAAACTCATCCTCCTCGCCCGTTTATGCCTTCTGTTGCCTCCCTTCCCACCCCCTACCCTTCCACCCGTTCCTCCCGTGGCTCGCTCCGCCGCTCGACCTTCAGAGAAGCCCTTGGCGGCCACTCCTCGTTCCCGCAGATCCGGTCCCTCGATTGCTCATAGTGCAGTCGCGGGCGCGGCTTGCTTGCTGGCGCCGGACGGTCGTGCTGCGAAAGGAAATTTGCTGTGGCTGGTTTTGCTCGCGAAAACTTGGTGCGCGAGGTGGTGCTTCAAGACGTCGAAATCTACGCCCCTGCATCAGGATGGATACACCCATGTTCGAGGACTGACCAAAGTAAGACCGCTCACCCCGAAGTAGGACACGACGTTCCGCCAGTTCCGTGGCAAGCCATTCTGGCAAAACGAGAGACTTGGTCATCTGTTCTGTGATAATCGGGATGCCGTATTGTCCCCCATAAAACGCCTGCCTTCGATCATTCGGATATGAAGTTAAAAACGTCCTCAAATCGGCGTGAAATTTCGTGGCGCTCAACTGGAATGCTTTCGAACGACCAAAAAAGGAACGATTCGGGAATTCTAGTTCAGAAAATGTTGGGTGTCGATTGTCACGACTGTTTTCGGAAAGTCGCCAACGGCAAATGAAGACAAGCGGAAGGTTTAAACAAGAAATAAAGTAATCGTCTCCACTTTCACCGAGTTTGTCGGCTCGTTTTATGCCCAAAGAGCAAAACACGAAAACCGCGTCGCCAGACTCAGTTTGTCTGTGTATTTTCAAGTGTTTTGTTGACAACTCCAGTCCCACTAGGAAACAAGTGTCCTTGTCCCCGTGTTCTGCGTCGTGTCCGCTAAGTGGGACGGCGGACTCCGACAAACAGGCTGTCTGTCCGTGTCGTCTGTCGCTCGTTGTCGTGTGTCGCTGTCGTTTGTTGTTGTCTGTCGCTCTAGTGGGACGCGGCTATTAGTGTTTAAAATGTTTGTAGGTGCTAGAAGGACTTTGCATTTTTTGTGCTTTTAGACTGGGAGGAACCCTTTGTGGTAACTGAAGCAATCGCGACGGGAGGAAGATTATAGCAGCCTTTACGCTATGTGTTGACTGCTGTTTGAAGATGTGGCGTCATACGCACGCTGTTCTATCCCTTGGCACATTATGTTCCACCCCGGGATGTCGTCAGTCTACATGACATTATTCGGGAGTCAGTCGCGCACGACGACGTTCGACACCAAGCTAAGTTTGCCGGTCAAAATATGCTAGGCTAAATATGACTCAAGGCCGACGGTCGCCTGAGTACTAACTATGCTGGAGTAAGTATGAGTCACCGCAGACTGTCGCGTGCTACCGCAGGCGACCGTCGGCGGAAAGCCTTGCTTAGTCGAGCTGCTTCCGTTCTCTTTTTCCTTCTTATTCTGCCGAGCAAGGACATCTGACTGCGTGTAGCATGATCCGGGGTTCGATTTCCGCTGAGTTCCCCGCTAAATCTCGCTGGATGCGATTAATTGCGCCTGGTTAAGATTACGTGTGAAGTCTTTTCAGTATACTATTCCTTCAATATGGCTCTAAAAGCTTAAGCATTGCCTGTTACGGGTTATGGATGCCCTGACCTGCGTGTAACGCTTTTTTGTTGCTCTTGAGCCTGACACTTTTCGCATGAAACCTAGCCGGCTAAAGCTGTGCCCGGTGGTGGCAAAGGCGCCAATATTACATTGAAATACAACACAGTTAACTTTGGAGGGCAAATTTTTACGCCACCTGAGACTTTGATGTCACGTTACAATGTGAGCTAACGTGATTGTCAGGTCTGATGGCCATGTAACTCAATGTGTCGTCTTACCGTCACGCGAAATCGAAATTTACCCACTCCATTTATTGGAGCTTCTTTCATCTAAACTTAGCGGGACCACGCTTGAAGGGACGTCATGGTGTCAGGTAACGTCAGTTCAGGGGAAACGTTTCGCACTAGCCTGGATATATTGTGCATATGCGAGAGGCTCTGCGCAAAACGTCAACAAGGCGCGGATATGCGTATGTTTGTTTTTATTTGGTAATCTGATGAACTTTATTAAAAGGCACTTACAGCGACCATTTGAGTTCGTTTCTGCTGAGATATATTTCTTTCCCAACAAAGAGGGAAGGTAAGGCTACTTTAGTTAGAAAACAATATGTCATCTCTTATACACTGAACCATTACATTGTACCCTGGCTGAAAAATATTAACATCTAAAAAGGCGCACGTTTTGTTTAGTATGAAATTAACTACGTTTTTTTCTCATCACGTGAAGTAGAAAGTTTAATCAGTTAGAAGCCTGAATTGAGCAATAAAGACTTGCACAAAGTTTATCACTTTCAATCTTTCTAGCACACGTGCACGACTAGTTGAGTTGAAAAACAGGGTAATTAAAACAGTTTCATAACCGCAGTGAAAGTCTGTTTCTTTGTTCCCTACCGCAGCTGCGTTTTCATTTTATTGGTTTTAAGCGCATTTCCCACCAAATGGCACAATGTTTGGTATAATAAGCTGCAAAGTAACGTGTTTGTGAGTAACGTTCTAGTCGTTCGGTGGGGAGGGGGTGGAGGGGGGGGGGGGTCATCAGAATACATGTAGGTTTGCAAAACAAGATTACAAGCAGAAATACTGAGGCTTGTACACGATGCTACACTTCGAATATTAAATAATGTATTGCGAGTGTTATATGGATAATTTTTATGCCACAGTTACAGCACTAAGCCCAATTATATGCATTTGAACTTGTGTCTCTATTTTGTAGTTTCAAATATGAATACTAGCCATGGCATCATGTGGCAGATGTTGATCGTCGGCGTATATTCCTCAATAGTAACTCAGTTGAACGCACCGTAGTGGGTTTCTCTTGGGGCACGATTTTGTCATTCTCAAATATAGCAGTGAGACAAACGGCCAGAACAGTTTGCTATAATACATTGTATTAAAAATACCACCCACAGTAACGAGGTTGGACACCGTTTTGCAATATCTGGGTCTGTGGAAGGCGTGAAAGCACTGTTCTCAGCAACTTCACATCACTTTCGTGTTTGGGGTAGGTGTATATATATCTATTTAAAGAGAAGGAGGATTTCTTTGTGTTGCTTTTTCCCTGTGTTGCACCAAGCATGTATATAACTAATGTTGCATGGTTGCGAGCATGCTCCTCCTTATACTAACAAAGACGACTAACATAAATAATAAACATTCGTTCGTGTGATGGACATGGTTTCGTTTTTATCAACCCACACCTGGCCCTCAATCGCGCTACCATATCTCTAAACACAAGGTAGTCAGCCTTGTGTTTCGCGATGTGACAGAGCGGTCGCTGAACGACGTTGTACCTGAAATGCTCGATGTGATTTCCTCATGCTCTGACCATCTAAGGTATACTCATGAGGAGCCTTTAGAAGGTGACACTGCAGTTCATAGACCTAAAACTGCGCTTTCTGGAGGGCAACATATGTTGGGCGTACGTACCAAGGTCAAAGAAAGGCATCCTGCCGTTCGAGTCTTCTCACTCCAAAAATAGTCAAAAGGGGCATTGCTAACACGTGTCTGGAGGCGTCCTTAAAAAGATCTTCGGAACACTCTCTGCAAAACAATTTTAATTTACAGATTTCAGGCCTCCCAAAAGCTGGAACTAGTGCCTTCACCGATTGCACGTACTGGAGGTAGCGGTCACCTTGTACATCCATCGCCTTGGCACTCGGTAGATGAACTAAAAAATCCAGCATCGTGGCCTTGTTCCGGCCCATTCATTCGAACAAGCAGCCTTTCATTATACGTTTTATTGGCTGCGCTCCAAGTTTTTCTTCACTCATAGCTCAGTCACTCTCGGGACATATATCACGTGATTACGCAGAACACCAAGTCATAAATTTGGAACCGGAGCCCAGCAGGTACAACCTCGAGTCACCTGCACTTTTGGGCTTCGTATTGCGCGTGACAAGCTACGCTTTCAATTGGTTGTTAAGCATTGTGCAAAGCAGGGATGTGCACGTGACTCACGTTCGTAAGTTCCTTGACGGTACTCATAACATACTCGAACGGAATGATTCGGCGACAGTAAAAGTTCCTCCCACCTCTTCCCAGATTACCAAGCGAACGCTGCAGAGGAGTCGACCTCGAATCATATCGTTCTCTAGTTTGACCAGATCTAGGGTACGCGTCAACTGTGTGGTATCCGTCAACTGTGTGGTATCGGGCGCTCGTTGTCCTTGTGGTTTGCCATTTACAGCTATATTAATCAGGCAAAAAAAAACAAGCAGAAGATCACGCTCATTCATCGTGCGTGATTGCGTAGTTACGCATTCACCGTGCGTGATTTAGTCAGTGTTAACAAAGGCAAGAAAAAGATCGCCGTGACGATGCACTTTTGTCACCGCTTGATTGGCTCCGTCGGATCGTACCATCGGCTCTGGTCGAGTAAAACTGGGTATGCGGAACGCATGTTCGTCCGCTTCTTGGACAGGTGTTGCGGTGACGTCAGGACGCCGAGCTCTTATTGGCCGACTGAAACAAAATACTGGATAGACCTCGAGGCATCTAACATTGAGGACTACCCCAGGCACGTATCCATAGGGGGGGGGGCTCCGTCCCCTCCTCGAAATCTCTCATTTTGATGGGGACTTCTCTCCACCCTCCCTTCCATACAGCATTTCGTCATAGGCTCCCTCTCTCTCTCTCCCCCCCCCCCGAATCAACATCCTGGCTACGTGCCTTGTCTGCCCACTATCCTTTTAATCAAACCCAATCAGAGCTCGGCGTCGTTCTGACGTCACCGCGACTCCTGCGCAGGAAGCGGATGACTTGCTCTCCGCATAAAACAAAAGTCACACGTGCCGTAGAAACCAGGATATTTTCATTCGATGAAGGGCGTGCATTTTGGGGATAGGTCTGACACTGTTATTCCACCACAAAAACCGAAATGACGTAGTTTTAACCTTGCGCTGTATTCATTCGAGAATACCACGCGTCTCAGAGCAGGGAGAGTGAACGTTAGTATATGGTTTACCTCGTGGGTGGGGCCTTCAAACCATGCCGCAGGCATGGTGTTATTTCATGGTAAAAATAGAAAGCGTGCAAAAAACAAGGAGGAAAAAGAGAGGACAGGTACGTCGTACATCTCCTCTCTTTTTGGTCTTTGTTTTTTGCGCGCTTTCTATTTAATCATGAACTGCTACCAAATAGCAGAACTTTTAACCTTGGTGTTATTTCAGCGTTATCGCTGCTCAAAGGACGCGTTATGTGAAAGCTTATTGTTCTTTTTCGTTCGCTGGTGACGTTCAAAACAACGGCTGAAAGCAAATGCAATAAAACACCACGGAGCTTGGTAATTTAACGTTTACCAACCGCAACACTTAAACTGGATCTGACAAGCTTTCATCAAATATATGAAAACTCAAGCAACAAGATACACTGCCAAGCGTGAATGGCAGATACGTATTCAGCCCGGCTTCTAGTAGGATTGACATCAGTCAGAGTAACTTTGAGCTCATTTAGTGAAAAATACTTGACTTTGCGGAATTAGTTCTTTCGCTTGCGAAATACCGACCGTAATATCGACGCGTGCAAGGCTATCATCAATATTTCGCGATGAAGAAAAGGTTGTGTTTATTTGTTTTTTTCAGTCATTTTGCTGTCTTTTACTTCTATGGAGAAGGCTCTGGTTGGCACGGGGAGATGTTTACAATGCGCCGTTTGCTTGTGATTTAATGTACGCAGTGTTGCACACACTTAAACATTCAGGACGGCTGGATTTAATTATTGATATATATTTATTTCTTTAGCAATACTGCAATTTCAGGGGGCGGGGGGGGGGGGGGAGGGGCAAGCACGAGAGTTACATAATGAAAATACCAAACGACCTGATTAATCCTTTAGTTGTTGTGATTTACCGGTTAATTTCGGAGTATGCAATTATATATGTATTTAACTGTTTAGGTTATCATCGGTTGGCGTTACATGAAGCGTGTTGTCTGGTCTGCGACCGCGCCAAGTCTGTGGCTTCCAGGCGTCAAGTGCTTCTCCGTGGCTCGCCGCTGCCGGTGTCTCCGGATACATCCACGGTTGTTTGGGCTCAATATGTCGTGTTCGCTCTGACGTGTGCCATTAAGTGGTGTAGCAGGCGAGCTTGGAGTGCCTGCCTCCGCTGATCTTTCTGGATCGTTCTGAGTGTCTTGAATCGTGTTTGGAAAGTCGTCACGGGAAATTGGAGACGGTGAACCGTTCCAGACCGAACAGTGGCTTGGATAGCAAAAAACATTGTTGCCTGCCCGTCAAGTCAACGGCACAGCAAAAGGCACAGCAACCAAGCCATACATGCCCGAACTTGCTACATTGAGGCATAAAGCTGTCAGTAAAATTTACTGACTAGAAACTATCTGGCAGCTTCATTGCAGTGTGACGTATGATTACAAGATGACATCAGTCACATAAAGTGGCCGACCAAACTGAACACAGACTTGCCAGGAGCGTCATCCGACAACACGGAGCACAGGTACTAAGACTGAACGCCCGACACAGGATTGTAGTAGAAAGAACTCGTTAAGGAACCGTTTTATAATAATCAGTAGTTATTTCATCAAGAGGAAATAAACATGCAAAAATACTCCAGAAGCCGGGCGAAGACATGATAAATGTAATAACAAAAACGGCTTGACACAACAAAAGTAACAATTTAATTAAACGTTTCGCCTCCCATGCGGGAGGCATCTTCAGTAAAGCAAAGAGCGAATGAGAGTCGCACAGAAAAGTTCGGCTATTTAGGCATAAAGTTTGTGTACACGTCCGGCAGGGGGCCACGGTTCTTGTTTACCAGAGATGAATCACTTCCGCGTTTGTCGTTCTGGATGAACCAAGATTCCAGCAGCTTTCTCGGTCCCCACCTTTTATCCCTCGCCAAGGTCGATGCCTTGTCAAAGTCAAATTGGTGGCCTGACGTCCATGCGTGGTCGACGAGTTCGGACTTGAAGCGGGTGGCGTTCGTGGAATTGGCGACATCCCGTGCGTGTTCTTTTAGTCTTGTTTTTCTTTTTCGTCCCGTCTCTCCGATGTAGGAAGCGTCACATTCCTTGCACTGCACCTGGTAGATCACGCCCCTTTCTGCCTCTGGCGAGGTCGGGTCTTTTGGCTTGGAGATAACGTTGGCAATCGTTCTGTGGGGTTTGTATACAGTTCGTACCCCCAACGGCCTAAGCGCGCGTCCCAATGCCTCCGAAACCCCCTTAACGTACGGGATGCACACGACGTCACGTGTTCGTTCGGCTCGGTCCGGGCGCCGACGGGACATTTGTTTCTGAACGCGATTGATAAATTGGTCGGGGTAGTTACGTTTCTTCAAAGCCTCCCGCACATGGCTAAGCTCTTGATTGCTAAGCGTTAAGTTAGATGGGACTGTTTCTGAACGCTGAAGTAACGATCTTACAACTGAGCTTTTGTGTTGAGTAGGGTGATGAGAGTGGTAGTCAAGAAAGTTTTGTGTGTCACATGGTCTACGATATACGGATGCCTTCATCTTAAAGAAAGGTTCACTAGTTCTATGGACACGTACATCTAAGAACGACAAGGTACTGTCAGATTCATGTTCGCAGGTGAACTGAATTGAGAAGTGGACACTATTCAAATTGCGGTGAAAATCAGTTACTTCTCTCTGTTAACTATTACAAAAGTGTCATCGGACTTAACGCTAACGCAATCAAGAGCTTAGCCATGTGCGGGAGGCTTTGAAGAAACGTAACTACCCCGACCAATTTATCAATCGCGTTAAGAAACAAATGTCCCGTCGGCGCCCGGACCGAGCCGAACGAACACGTGACGTCGTGTGCATCCCGTACGTTAAGGGGGTTTCGGAAGCATTGGGACGCGCGCTTAGGCCGTTGGCGGTACGAACTGTATACAAACCCCACAGAACAATTGCCAACGTTATCTCCAAGCCAAAAGACCCGACCCCGCCAGAGGCAGAAAGGGGCGTGATCTACCAGGTGCAGTGCAAGGAATGTGACGCTTCCTACATCGGAGAGACGGGACGAAAAAGAAAACAAGACTAAAAGAACACGCACGGGATGTCGCCAATTCCACGAACGCCACCCGCTTCAAGTCCGAACTCGTCGACCACGCATGGACGTCAGGCCATCAATTTGACTTTGACAAGGCATCGACCTTGGCGAGGGATAAAAGGTGGGGACCGAGAAAGCTGCTGGAATCTTGGTTCATCCAGAACGACAAACGCGGAAGTGATTCATCTCTGGTAAACAAGAACCGTGGCCCCCTGCCGGACGTGTACACAAACTTTATGCCTAAATAGCCGAACTTTTTTGTGCGACTCTCATTCGCTCTTTGCTTTACTGAAGATGCCTCCCGCATGGGAGGCGAAACGTTTAATTAAATTGTCACTTTTGTTCTGTCAAGCCGTTTTTGTTATTACATTTATCATAACTCTCCCGAGCACGCATATTTAAAAAAAAAGAAAAGAACAAAGAGAAAGACACACGAAAAGGTGAGTGAAAAGCATCAACACAAACAAGCGTATCGCTTACACAGTTAGATCATCAATAACGCATACTGCAGTTCGATCGTCAATACTACCTTCATTAAGTGAATCGTAAAAACCAGACGCTCTGGCGTTCTTAGAGTGCACAAGCCCTTTTACAAAACCAAGGCGTATATTGTGAAAATGTTACGGTGTAGCTTAGGACATGGACTTCAGAAAACGAATGTAGAGAAGCACACGGCGACGAAATAATGCCGCGGAAACATCTAAGCCAATCATAAGACTGTGAAGGGGAATTATGAACCCTTTCTTTATTTACATATGGGTGTTCAATATTGTAAGCCCACGATGCATCTCTGTCTAACGAGCTGCCTTTTTTATATCACTCACACGATCCGAAAAGTGTAATAAACGAAGCTTCGACACAGACGTAATCGCTTGATTTTGATAACCCAGCATGGAACCACCAATCAATGAATGTACCCGTGCGAACCTAGGACGTCAGCCAGGAAAAATAAACATGCAAAAAACTTGCCGCGAATAACCGGCGTCCGCCTGCGTCTCTAGCAGCGAGTGTTGCGTTGCATTACACATAAAAATGAAAATTTGTTCATAAAGCCAGTGACCTTACAAAGAGCAGTGAGAACGATTGGTTGACCGAGTGATACGAACTCTTTTGGAGTCCTTATCAAAATGCCAAAAATAAAAACGCCGAATTGTGAAAGAGTCAAACATCGGAACGCCGAAAAATAAAAACGCCAAAAAATAAGAGCACCGAAAAATAAAAAAGTGCCGAAATTTCAGAACACCTAAACGCGTGAACACTTACATGTATTATCATGAATTTCTTGGCGATCAGACATATATCAGTTGAGTTTACATATTTTGGTTGTGGTTGATGTAATCCTTTATTCTTTCAAACGACACTCGGATATCAACTTCAAGTCATGCACAGGACATTGTAGTGCTACAAGGCTATTAGCGCGTAGTACAGCAAAGCACTGCAGATCAAGCAGATGTAAATGTTTGAGTTTTTTAATCTAGGGCATATCAGCAAGAAAAGAGAAATCTGGTTGGCCTGAAAAGTAAGTAAAGCTGCAGAATGTTTACAAGGATTGGCGGAGCAGTGTGCAACATTAGTATTTTAATACGATATCATTAAGTGTCCCATGGAGCGAAGCCGGCGTTACCTAATGTGTCTACAAGCGACAAACGGCACCTAAATACCCATTGGCTGAGCGAAACGGGACATAAGTATCCATTGGCTCAGCAAAAGGGCACGTAAGTTCCCATTGGCTGAGCGAAACAGCGTGTAAATTCCTATTGGCTGAGCGAAAAGAGCTCATAAATTCACATTGGCTACAAAGCGGACGCGCCTCAGAAATAAAACCCAAAGAAATGTGCAGCAACGCAGATGCTTCGTCACGGAAGCCGTCGTGAAGCCGGCAAAGGTTCGCCACGGCTGCGCAGTCGGGGAGCGTGATGCCACCACCGGAGCGCAGGGTGAAAAAGGAAGACGTGCCGCGCTGCTTGTAGGAATTAGCTAAGTTTAGGAATGCTTTCGAATTCCTACACGTTAGCACTCTTAAGTGTCTTTGCCGAAGTTTTAATGCGAAAGCATAAACTGTCTCATGAAGAGAGGCCGGTGAAGTCGACGAAAACTGTAAGTAAATTCTCATGGGCTGGTCGTTGTCAGTTGAAGCGAAACAGCACGTAAATTGCCATTGCCTGGGCGTCGTCTGTAGCAACGAAACGGTACCTAAATTTCTATTGGTTTCAAAACAATTATAATAAAAAAATTTTCGCAGCCACTTTACGAAACGAAAATCTCGTACATTAGGGTGTGGGTGGGAACCGAACCTGGGCCTCAGGGGTGCGAGACCAGCACGCTTCCTTATTTATATATTGTTTGCGGTTCGGTGTATTGTCATTCCGGTGTACTGTTTGTAGTTTAGTGATGAACCGTTGTGGTGGTGGCGACGTTCGACGTCCGGGGGAGGTGTATATAAGGCGTAGAGGCAATAAAGATTTAGCTGAGTTTGAGACGTTGTCTGTCCCTTTTTCTTCATACTTCACGAGTTTTTCGAACCACAGACTCAGGTTTTCAATCATCATGTACGCTTCCCCGACGCCAGGACGGCTACACGGTTCCGGCTGCCTAAGGTTGTGCCCAGTGCCACAAAATAAGCTGCGCTTCAAAGTAACGAAAGATCCCCATCTTGTGACTTAAAATCATGGTTGCGAGTCATTTGATGCTTATTCATGAATTACAAGAAACGCATTTTCGTCCTCCACAAATGTTTAAACAGTTGGCGACAGAGAAAAGCAATGTTACCTGTGCTTCCTAACACCGAATCTAATGCTGAGGAAATCGCACTTTTGAATCACGGCAATCGGCAGTTGCGTCTGCTCTGCACAAGCACCAAGATGGTGGCGCCCAAAACAATATTGCGGAACAGAGTGCCGTTACTCTAAGTGTAGCTCATGTAGTGGCGCTAGCTGTGCCTAGTTTGTGCGTCATGCTTCTGCATTTCCACACAAAAACAATCTGAAATGTCTCCGCCCATTTTTTTTTCTTTTTGTGATTTACGAACGGAAGTGGCGAGGCCGCAGTTGTCGTATGTGCCCAAAGGAAAAAGCAAAACTTAGCTCCGATTGTGTGTCCGTGTACGTGATGGACAAGCAAAACAAATGGGCACAGGCACTACTGGGGGTGTGAAAAACGAAGTGAGTACATCACCGGACTGACAGCAAATAATGTTCACAAAATTGTTTTGAAGACAATGCCCTACCAAAATCACAATCAGGTTCTGCACGCGCGAGAAGAAACAGTTACGGTCCTCCAAGCGCGAGAAAAGATAAAGGCTCTTGCGCAATGCTGATGTGAGGCTGCCGTCAAAATTCTACAGCAAGTCACAGCACGTGTAGCAGCGTCATCAAGGCAGCTCGTATGCCAAGCAACCATGCCTTGCACGGCTTGTGAGATGAAACAGAAACGCGAACTGCCCATTCGAGCCGTCTACTGCATCGGAGACCAACATCGAAGGCGAGTTCAAGACTACCCTATGGATGAACAGAAATTCCTGAGTTGCGACTGATCACGTGGAATTCGTCTCCTATTTGTTTGTATGTTTTACAAACGATAAGCTGAAGAATTTGAACGACACTACAATATGGTTGATGGATGGACTTTGTGCGAGTAATTGCACACAAACTATCAGTTTTAGCACTAATTAACAATATATTCCTCTCGAACGTAACAGAACAAGACAAATGTGTATTTTGGTTCCTCACGTGAATCCGGATGGTTAATATTGAACGTCATATTTTGGAATTTTTATCTTTGGGGATGTATAGTTCAACCAAATTAATTTTTGTTTCCTTTTTTTTCTTCGGCAGATTGATTTTCTGACGCTTTTGATTTTGAGGCATTTTAATTTTTCGGTGTTTTGATTTTCGGCTTTTCGCTAATTCGGCGTTTTAATTTGCGGCATTTTGAATGCCTCCTACAATTCTGAGATTAAGTTTCCGTTTTTTTTTTGTTATCGATTATCAGTACCCATAACCCGGGTTCCAGACAAGATAACGGATTCTTTCTTAGCCTTCAAATGTCACATGCGTCTACGTGAGGATCCAGCTCGCCACTCCAAGGATGGCTTGAGCAGTTTCTTTGGCAGACTGAAACTCATTCCGCGCCCAGTTTCTGTCGGAACCAGGAAATAGAACGGCTCCATATTTGTTAAATATATTCATACGAAAAATATTCGCCCTCTCGCACGAAAACTGGCTTATTACGCATGCAAAAGCTTCCTACATATAGCTTCCCTGACTGGGCACACCGGAAATAGGAAGGCGCCCGCCTTTTGCTGTTCTCCAATCATAGATTACATTTGAGAGTCGATCTGATGTACTCGATCATCAGGCGAATACTCAGAGCGTGAGGCTCTAACTATCAGTGGACCGCTTGCTCAACGTAGGGGTCCAATCAGCCCAGACAAGAGGCCGGAACTTTTGTTACGCCGCAAAGCGCTAGAAGTAGTCAATTTCGGTTCAGGAAATGCCGGTAGTTGAGCGTGGGTGCTGGGGCTGACAAAAAAAGTAAGTTCCGTCGGAATGTCTGCGTTCTTCTCTTTCCTGGCATGTTTGTGAATGATGCTGAGGCAAGGCAACAATAAACGCGAAATTAAGTAATCCAACTCTAAGGCTGAAGTGGCGGTGCCCCCAGTCGGTGAGCTAGGAAACTCGACGAAAGACAATATGTAAGCGCAAATAGAGGGGTCAAGCTTCTTCATGATAGGAGGTTGGGCCAGTTGGTTGATTATGGTTTCATAATGAACCAACTGGCCCAACTCATCATTTTGTTCTTCATGATAACTTGGGGGAGGGGGGAGGATTATCCACGATGTGTACAAATGCGATGTCTCGGGAGCTACATCTAGGTCACTGTAGCGCAGGGCTTGGCAGTATGGCGATACAGGTGTATCGCGAGAGTATTTCAAATATACATTTCAGTTTGATTATCTTTGTATTGAGATACATTTGAGTATCTTTATCTCTGTATTAGGATACATTTGAAAGTTGTATTTTTATTTTAGTAGAGAAGTACATTTACCATGTATAGGTTGTGTTGGAATACACTGCGAGGCTTAGGTATCTCGTTATTCCTGTTGTGCAAAATCAACTTCTGGATTTTTACGATAAACTGAAAACAACCTTTTTGGTAAACCCAACGCATACTTCTAACATCAAGGGTGGGAGTGGGGGTAGTAAGATAAGTATGTATAAATAAAAACAGGAAAAGAGCTCTACGAAGAGCATTACTTTCATGAGTAGCAGAGGGTGTTCCTCCAGAAAGCACTTCATTATTTTCACTCTAGCGTAGCAAACATGGAAAGGAAGCGAGTGGAAAAGAGAGAACCACCAAACATGGACAGTGAAGAACTTGTAAGATTTGCTTTTTCTTTTTGCTGCAGCAGGTTCTGTGCAGACTAGAATACCTTACTGAATCTAGACAACTTTGGCTCTTTTGCTAAATCTCCCCACCCTGGGAGACTCAGAAGTACTTAGACGACAGTTTGAGACGCACCCACACAACAAAACGGGGTTCATTTCGGGCTGACACTTTTTGTCAAGAATGTCTTGCAGACGTTAAATCCATTACAAATGTGGGTCACTGGGGATGATATAATTATATTACCGGCATTCGTGGTACTCACGGGCATGCGGGCTCTGGGGGTGGCCGCTGTGATTAGATGAAGAGTCTGAGGTAAAAGGGATGCATAAAGTGGTACAAGAAGAGGAACAAAATACTTGGCAACTACATTCGCCACGAACTGAACCCTCCTCGCCTTCCGCCATTTGGGAAATATATGCATTTCTGTATATGCACCTACCTACCTGTATTCCGGACTGCATGTTCGCCTATTTCGCAGAAATATCTAAAACATGACCCGTTACCTAAAAACAAATCTTAGAATTTGTATATTGGTCTTCAAATATAAGTATCGCAATATTTGTGTTCCAGATTGTATTCTGCACTGTTGCTGCACAAACCCGCTGTAGCTCATCGGAGCTAACAATATCTAGCGTTCTTGCACAAAGCAATATATGCGCTCATTCATGCAACACCCCCGCAGATTCAAACAGGAAAAAACTTCAAACTGGGAATTTGACGACATGATGGCGCTAGGACGAGGACACAAGGAAAGACTTGACGATACAGACATTACTT
Organism: Ixodes ricinus; assembly: GCA_037355805.1. Lineage (NCBI taxonomy): Eukaryota > Metazoa > Arthropoda > Arachnida > Ixodida > Ixodidae > Ixodes > Ixodes ricinus. The sequence goes on along the minus strand of JAZHYW010040811.1, from coordinate 15,990 downwards.
CAACTGTTTATTTTTGAAAAAGGGGAACTTAAATACACTCAAATCAACTACCACAGCCAATCCCAGGCCTTATCCTGGATTGGCTGAAGTGAAACGGTTTGAGTGTATTTATGTTCCCCCCCCTTTTTTTCAAAATAAACAGTTGAAGTAGCGCTCCGTGTTGTCTAGTCTTCCCTGTGTCCTCGTCTTAAGCGCCATCATGTCGTCAAATTCCCAGTACCAACTAGCCTAACAATCTGCATGGACTCAAACTGGAAATCTTAAAAGAAAAACGTATGAAATGGCTGAATGCTTTGGGGATATCTTTTTCCAAGAAATTAAACCAGCCAGACACAAATCATGGCAGTCTAGAGAAAAGCTCGGATTCCCCTATTACCGAAGTTTAGTAAAAAATAGAAAAGAATCATCAGACTTGCATGGTCCAGAAAAACATCTCCAATTGCGTACGGTATTTTATAATTATAGTGAATGTACAATAAAATATCAGCGTATAACTGTTCCCTAACAAACATGAAAGAGGTCTTTATAATCTTGAAATAGAATTAAGTTACTGCAACATTATCACACTGGAAAACTAGCACAATCGACAATTTATATTTTGCATTAGGTTGGTGTGCGATCCAACGGCAATTTGCAAAATAGCCAATCCAGAGCTTAACGAAAACTGACCCGAATTGTTTTTAGGCAGGAAAAAGGCACCGCTAAAAAATAAGCAGACATGTCTTACAGCGGAGCTGTTAAGGGCTAGTTTCCCAGTATCTTGTCTGTAGGCAAACAAATCTCGACACAAAACTCTGGACAGCTCCCGCCATTTATTAGCAACAGCAACAACCAGACAACCGGCTTGTCGGGGTTCTGGTTGCCACCATCAATCATAGATGGCCGGCAACCTTTCGAGCCTTTCCACTCCGGCTTGCCGACTTGCGGCCAGTCACTACTTCGTCCCCATCATAGTACAGCTTCGCTGGTCTTCCTTCTACACCAAAGTAAAAGGGCTGAAAGTTTTTTTTTTTTTATCTAAGCCAGTACGTTAAGTTCGGTTTCAGAAAATTTTAGGGGAATAATATTTCTTCTTAGCAAACTTAAAAAAAAAACACAAGAGGAAGAAGAAGACGTTTTTATTGAGACGCCACTCAAATTATCAACACACAGACAAAACACGCAGCCACACACCACACACACACACACACACACACATATATATATATATATATATATATATATATATATATATATATATATATATATATATATATATATATATATATATATATATATATTTTTTTTGTGCCTTCCAAAATTTGCAGAGCGGGCTAGTCACAAGGGAATGGTCGTTATTAGAATTTTTGTGGAGGTCACCGAGCGCGTATCGGCACTCGTTGTTTGCGTGGCCTCGTAGGCGTCCGAAGCAATCTAATGAGTTAATATTAAAACAACGCGCCATAGACCGTTTTTCAACTCCCCCAAGCAACATTAACGGCCGCCATTTTTTTAGACCTGAAGCGTGTGATTGAATCCGAGTCTTCTCCGATCGATGACGCAGCACTCGTTTTTAATACAAGTTTGAACGAGTGCGGTCCTAACGTTGACGCTAATCTCGTGTTCAATATATGCTCAGCGTACATTACGCGCCCGAGCAATGACGGATTACACTTATTGGCCCAGCTGGTGCTCGATGACGCGCACTTCTGAACAATTTAAAAAAGAAAAATCAAGTCTGGCAACCGAAAAAAAGAAGCTAGAGTTGTGGGCTAAGCTGGGCAGCGGATGACATTTAGGAGGATGTTCCCGGTTCGTTTACGTCGCCTCCGTGTGAGTTTTGTGGTGTGCTGGCGAGGTCGTGGGTGAAATACAGCTCCCGGTAATTCATGACGTGCTTTTAAATTCTTGCTTTTACGGCTAGGAGTAACAAAAAAAAAAGCGACAGAGTGGTATTATGCATTTATTAAGAGCTGGAGTGGAGTAGATCCTCGAATGCTCTTTATATGGCTCAAAAATGCAATGAACAAACTTTTTCACTTTTTTTTTAGAAAGATAAGTTAATATTTTTTGTAGCTATTTATTTATTTAGTTACCCTAAAAACATTTCGGGCATTACATAGGAGTGTGGGGCAATCATAGACAAAGGTAGTGCACTTAGTGACAAAGAGATAACGTTGGCGCAACATATAATAACAGAAAAAACAAAAAGTGCTTACAGAAAACTGGGTAAGCAAAAACTACGTACATTGGTATCCATTAGTTAGGGCGTTGGTAAACATCTGGGCTGAGGTGATCGACACAATATCGCTGGGTAGGCTATTCCAATCGGAGACAGCGAGGAGGAGAGGGGAGTTTTTGAATAGGTTGGTGCGAGCAAAAATGGGGCATACTTTGAAGGGGTGATCTACGCGGGATGAGACATGATGAGGAGGCTGGATGTATGAATCTCTGAAAGCAGATGAACCATGGTATAGCTTGTGGAAGGAGGACATGCGGGAAATATATCTACGAAAATGAAGTGGCGAAAGGTTGAGGGACTGTTTTATGTTAGTCACACCTGAATATTGGGAGTAATCCCTAGCTATAAACCTGGCGGCTTTATTTTGAAGTGCCTCACTATTATTGGTTAGACACATCTGATGAGGGTGCCAAATAATGGACGCGTACTCCAACTGCGATCTTAGGAGACAAGTATACGGAAGAAGTTTGGTTGCTTTATTAGCCTGGAACAATGAACGTTTAAGAAATTCTAGAGTTTTAGACGCTTTGTTGATGATATGCTCAGTATAAAGGTTCCATGATAGGTTTGCTGAAAGGTGGACGCCGAGATATTTGATTGATGTGATATTTTATATCTGGTTCTCTCCAATTCTGAACATTTATTTTTGTGTTCTTCTTAACATTTAATTTTCAACATTTCATTTGGTGGTGAAAGTAAGAAACTTCGTTTTCGTTATGTTGATTTGCATCAACGAAGTGATACACCATTGGCTGATTATTTCAAGGTCGGGCTGAAGTATGCACACAAATAGAGGAGTAGGTATGGGGCGATAAATGACGCAGTCATCCGCGAAAAGGCGTATGGTGGACTGAATGTTAGCGGGAAGGTCATTTATAAAGAGAAGGAACAATACCGGACCAAGAACCGAACTTTGTGGGACGCCAGACTTTACCGGTGTGGGAGAGGAGACATGTTTATTAATCACGAAAGATTGAGACCGATTTGATAAAAGCTCGCTATCCATTCAATGACTAATTCGTTTATATTAATAGTACCTAATTTATATATCAATCTGTTGTGGGGGACCCGATCAAAATATTTCGCGAAATTAATAAACACAGAATCAACGGGATGTGAGGAATCAACAGACACATGAAGGTCATGAATTAATTCAAACAGCTGTGTTTCACAAGAATGCTCGCGTTGGAAGCCATGCTGGTTCGGAAAGATAAGGTTGTTACTGGATAGACGAGTCATAACCTAAGATGAAAGTATATGTTCCATGAGTTTGCATGCCACGCAGGTTAGCGAAATAAGCCTGTGGTTGTTGAAAGAATTCTTATTACCAGACTTGAAAATGGCTATGATGTAAGCAAGTTTCCAGTCGTCAGGTATTTCGCCAGAGGAGAGGGATTGTTGAAACAGCCTACGTAGTAGAACCCCAGATTCATGTTTGGTTAATTTCAAGAGTTTTTTTTATATTCCATCAGGGCCCGGGCTGGAGTTTGCGTTCAAACGATCAATGGCACCCTCGACCCCGTGACTGGTGATAACAATGTCCTGCATAATTCATTCAGCAAGAGATTGCAAAGCGACTCGCTGAAGGAAGTCATCCTCCTCAGTGAAAACACTGCTAAAAAAGGTGTTACCCAGCGGCCAATTGGCGTGGGCTCAAAAAAGGCCCGTCATCACAAGAAACGCTTGACAATACTGGTGAAGGTTTAGGATTTATTACTTTCAAAATTTTCTTGCATCAGTTCTAAGCATGTTTGAGACAGCCTCGTCATAAAATACTTGTTTGGAGGTTTTTATTTCTTTTTTGCATAGAGCTACGAGCTGAAAGGCTCACGATTGCATCATTCTGTAATTCAGCGGTCCATTCTCGATCAATCGAGAGCTCATGTAGAACACCGCGCTGAGTTATCTGCTATCGGGTGACGTCTGGGTCACCAATTGCTCTTCGCTGCGCTCAAATGTCCTGGCTGCCAAATTTCTTAACAGGGTTGCAGCGAGCACGCGAAGCAGGTAGGTTTTATGTCTATAGAAGCAGTTTTATCGGAGGCAGTCTCCTTTTCCCGCTTGCTTAAACGGGGCAAGCATACCACCCGCGTAGGCTGGTGGACTAAAAGCCAAACCTGATTACACTGCAAATCTCACTGGGCTGATTGTAAGTTCTGCATCATATTCTAATATTCGCACACACCCACACACAAGCGTACTTAGCTCAAACTCCGTTGCGCTTAAAGGGACCATGAAGGCAGTTTCTAAGTTTTATTCTACGATTGGAATGGGTGTCAGGCACGTCTCAGATACTGTTGACCAAGTTCTAGCCCGAACAGAAGTTTGGGTGCCGCACCAATCAAGCAAACAGGCGTGGTAATAATCGCGCCGGGAACGATGCCTGAGACCCCACCGAGGCGGCGGCAGAAAGGTGAACTAAAGCGCGCCGTCGAAGCGTGACGACGTGGTGACGACAACGGGCTCCTCGCCAGGCGATTGGTTCAAACGATAGACGCGCTCTTGGTTTCGATTTCGTTGGTGAGATGTGATGAAAAAAGTTCATTTGAACGTTGGATAATCTTTTAAAGTTGTAGTTGGGAATTAATAAGTTTCATACCGCGTATAAAAGCATAATCTGAAGCGATCCCTCCGTTTGTCACTGGTTGAACGCATCCGCACTGCTACCTCGGGCGCGAAACAAGCATTCAGCAACCATGGACAACAACACACACACAAAAAAGAGGTACGAGCGCCAAGGGGGGGGGGGGTCGGTCGGCGGCGGACTTTTGGTTTTGGTTTCGTGTGTCGTCTCGTGTTCGCTTTGCGAACTGGCGTCTCATCAATCATGCCGCGTTTATGTGCAGTAGTAGGCTGCGCGAAAGGTCGGCTAAAGACGTGTGATCGATCGGGCGAAGTTAGTTTGCATAAACTGCCGACCGATGCAGCAATGCGCAGCATTTGGTTGCGCGCCGTCGTCTTGCGTAGAGCTGTGGACAGCGGTGTCAGGATTTGTTCGCTGCATTTCCGACCAGAAGACTTTGAGCAGCACCTTCACGTCAGCCGGAGTCTGGGTAAAAGCATGAAGTTCCCTCGTCTGAGGAAAGACGCTATTCCCTCACTTTCCTTGCGCAAGGAGCCCACACCACAGCGGCAACGAAGCACGGTAAGCTCTATATACTGTAAACGACTTAATTTTCGCGAGGACACAAGTTTCGCGAATCGTCTGCAATTCTCAAAAAATAGATCCCGCGAATAATTCCGGTAAAATATAAACACATTGGAATATCTTTATTAAAATCCACCACGTCGCAAAGCTTCAAAGCTGACAGCTTTGACCGAAATAGCGAAATAATGAGCATGCGAAATATAAGGCGGTTACAGCAGTTGCGTCACTAGGCTCAGTGGCACCCGAAGCAATAGCCCGCCACCCACGAGCGCTGCACCGCTGCACCCGGGTCGCTGCCCCCCCCCCCCCACCCCACCCACCCACTTGTGACGCCACTGGGTTACAGTATTGATGCGGCGAATGTCACTTGCATCAGCCTCATTTGGTTGGTGGATGGTTGTATACCGCAGTCATAGTTTTTGTGCTACGTGTGTAGTGCACCATCCCGCGCTGTGTCAAAAAATGAATGTGGCACGCAACCTTTAGATAATCAAATTTGGCGCCTACTATGAACAGCGAAAGTTTATAGGACGCGGGAATGAAGTAGACGATTTATTCACTGCACTACTTTGCAGTCTGGATGTGCTCCATGACTGTTAAATTGTCCTTGAGGGGTGAAGATTCACTGACACTCTTGAAATGCATGCTAGCTGCAAGTTAGAGCAGCAAATAAGTTGTCTAGTTTATTCCCGTGTCCTGTGGACTTTTCCTCGCATAATCGATTGCTTTGCTCATCGCTCAATTGATTGTTTCATTTCGAAACCGTTTTTGTGTGTGTCAAGCTGATTTGATGCGTTTCAGAAGGGCACAGTTTATATTTCACCATAATTTAGTCATTCATATTATTTTTGTCTTGTGCTAGCAGTGACGTCACATTTGTGTTGTCAATTGACTGGCCCTCCAGGTCACAAGTAATGGAAGCTGCATGGGCCGAACCACAGCCGTCCACCAAAGCAGTCCAACCATGGTTAGTGACTACATATTCCAGGCATTCATAATTCCGGCCCCCGAGTTTGACGAATAGAAAATGCAATGCAACCACCCAGGCCAGTTGCGTCAGGTGGAGGAGCCCAGGACTTCACCTCGTAACATTATTGTAACTTTCGTCTTGCGTTAGCATGGCATGACATTTGTGCTGTAAATTGACTGGCCCTCCAGGTCGCAAGTAATGGAAGCTGCATGGGCCCAACCACAGCCATCCACCAAAGCAGCACGACCACGGTTAGTGATACATATTCCAGGCATTCCGGATTCCAACCCCAGAGTTTGACGAACAGAAAAAGCAATGCACCCACCCTGGCCAGTTGCGTTGGGTGCAGCCCAGGACTTCACCTCGTAACATTATTGTAACTTCCGTCTTGCATTAGCATGACATGACATTTGTGCTGTAAATTGACTGTCCTCCAGGTCACAAGTAATGGAAGCTGCATGGGCCCAACCACTGCCATCGACCATAGCAGCACAACCATGGTTAGTGATACATACAATGAAACCCGTTCAGAACGAACCCACGTACAGCGAATTATTGTTGATATTGAACTCATGAAAATTTTTAATAAAAATGCATGTAAAAGTACTTTTTACAACGAACAACATACTGGCTATATCGAACTTTTTTCCCCCTGAAAGGCTTCTAGAAACGCATAAACAATCGTCTTCTAGCCTGTCCCTTCCCCCCAAAAAAAAAGTAGAAAAGAAAGAAAATTCCAAAAGGCTCAAGTTGCGAACCAAATTGAGCGAAGAGAAGCGATACGGAAGGAGAGAAAGCTAAAAAATACACTTTGCACGCGTGCGCGGAAAAAAAAAGACTTTTCATTCCAAAGCGTTTGTTTACGAAGAGAAGCGATTCAAAAGGGGAGGTAAGCTAAAGGAACAAACTGTACGCACGCAAAAAAAGAAAGAAAAAAGATTTTCCGCATTTTTACAAGGCGTAAGTGAATAAATGAGAAAGAAAGAGAAGCTCTCGCCTTACAACGAACGCATCGTGGAAGTTCATTGTAAATGTTTTTTGCTATATCGAACTACATGCTATATTGAACTGAACGTAGCGTTTTCTGCTGTTCGTTATAAACGGGTTTGTCTGTATTCCAGGCATTCCCGAGTCCGACCCCAGAGTTTGACGAATAGAAATGCAATGCAACCACCCTGGCCAGTTGCGTCGGGTGGAGGAGCCCAGTACTTCACCTCGTAACATTACTGTAACTTTCATCTTACGTTGGCATGACACGACATTTCTGCTGTAAATTGACTGCCCTCCAGGACACAAGCAATGGAAGCTGCACGAGCCAGAGCAAAGCCATCCACCAAAGCAGCACAACCATGGTTAGTGATACATATTCTAAGCATTCATAACTCCAGCCCCCGAGTTTGACGAACAGAAAATGCAATGCAACCACCCAGGCCAGTTGCATCGGGTAGAGGAGCCCAATACTTCACCTCGTAACATTATTGTAACTTTCGTCTTACGTTATCATGACATGACATTTGTGCTGTAATTTGACTGCCCTCCAGGACACAAGCAATGGAAGCTGCACGAGCAAAAGCACAGCCATCCACCAAAGCAGCACAGCCATGGTTAGTGATACATATTCCAGGAATTCCAGATTCCTACCCCAGAGTTTGACGAACAGAAAATGCAATGCATCCACCCTGACCGGTTGCGTCGGGTGGAGCCCAGGACTTCACCTTGTAACATTATTGCAACTTTCGTCTTGTGTTATCGTGACATGACATTTGTGCTGTAATTTGACTGCCCTCCAGGACACAAGCAATGGAAGCTGCACGAGCCAGAGCAAAGCCATCCGCCAAAGCAGCACAACCATGGTTAGTGATACATATTCTAAGCATTCATAACTCCAGCCCCAGAGTTTGACGAACAGAAAAAGCAGTGCAACCACCCTGGCCAGTTGCGTCGGGTGGAGGAGCCCAGTACTTCACCTCGTAACATTATTGTAATTGACTGCCCTTCAGGACACAAGCAATGGAAGCTGCACCAGCCAAAGCACACCCATTCACCAAAGCAGCACAACCATGGTTAGTGATACATATTCTAGGCATTCAGGATTCCGGTCCCAGAGTTTGACGGACAGAAAATGCTGCAATGCATTCGCCATGACCAGTTGCGTCGGGTGGAGCCCAGGACTTCACCTTGTAACATTATTGCAACTTTCGTCTTGTGTTATCGTGACATGACATTTGTGCTGTAATTTGACTGCCCTCCAGGACACAAGCAATGGAAGCTGCACGAGCCAGAGCAAAGCCATCCACCAAAGCAGCACAACCATGGTTAGTGATACATATTCTAAGCATTCATAACTCCAGCCCCAGAGTTTGACGAATAGAAAAAGCAGTGCAACCACCCTGGCCAGTTGCGTCGGGTGGAGGAGCCCAGTACTTCACCTCGTAACATTATTGTAACTTTCATCTTACGTTGGCATGACATGACATTTGTGCTGTAAATTGACTGCCCTTCAGGACACAAGCAATGGAAGCTGCACCAGCCAAAGCACACCCATTCACCAAAGCAGCACAACCATGGTTAGTGATACATATTCTAGGCATTCAGGATTCCGGTCCCAGAGTTTGACGGACAGAAAATGCTGCAATGCATTCGCCATGACCAGTTGCGTCGGGTGGAGCCCAGGACTTCACCTTGTAACATTATTGTAACTTTCGTCTTACGTTAGCGTGACATGACATTTGTGTTGTAATTACTTCTTTCTTGGCAGTTTGCTATGCACATATATAAACATATGTATATCTGTACACTACACTAAGGTAGTGCTGGTTGTGGAGTTCTTGCATTGTGCCTCCAACATGCCATCCCAATTGCAGTGTGTCAAAGATGAGCACTGAGCAGTAATGGTATACAAGGGTTCAAATTCATACATGGTTTTTCCAATAGCAAACATCCACGGTCACTAATAGCCACCATTTCCTCATTGAACATTTTCAGAAATCGCTTAGAACTTTAAAATCAGACAACGGTAGGAAATTCAAATCACATGGAAATTAAGTAGTCACGGCTTGGTCACTGAGGTCGTCTGCATTGCATGTAGCAAATTTTTAAAAAAACTTTGAATGGAACAAGGGAAAGATGCTGTATGTGCCTTGTTTGGTTCTCAAGGAAATTATGTTGCTTCTGGTGATAGAAAGAAATTCATGGAACACTGCACGAAGTCCAGTGAAACGAAAAGATTTTGTGAATCGAAACGTGAAGTCAGTGGTGTTGCAGATTTACAACCTACAAAATGCCAAAGAAAGATTTTGCAAATAGTTTGGCAAATCATCTGATTACTGCTGATTTCTTTTATAGATGCCACCGAAGGTGACAAGGACTCTGGCCATACAAGTTCGAACCAAGTGTCGCTCAGTTTCTACACAGACGCGTCCTCAAACTCGGTCGGCATGTATGTGTACTTTTCATTGTGAATTGACAGTGTTTATATGTATTCCAGCAATAAAGAGCTGAAATGCACAACATCTTTTTCAGACGTCCAAGTGAACACGGCTATACGACAGTCCCTTGCGGTGCAAACGGACATATCTGCCACAGGCGACGCTTGGGATCTTTTAGACAGGCTACATGGAACCTCATCCCCCATCTCTGAACAAGTGCCACTGCCATCAGAGTTTCTGGACTCCATACATGTCGAACGTGAAGGTGGGAATGATGATGCTAACGAACCTGAAAATTACAGGCCAATATCAGTTCTTAATGGTATAAACACAAATGGCATAAACACGATATTAGGCCAATCACAACAGGGATTCCGCAGGGATCATTGCTGGGTCCTGTCCTTTTTTCATTATATGTCAATGATATCTCACAGTTACGCAGATGATACAGCAATTTACTACAGAAATAATTCGTTGGATAACATTATTAATAGTGTAATCAATGAAGAACTGATTATTGTCCAGGACTGGTGCAGCTATAACAAGTTGACGCTGAATATAAAAAAAATAAGTATGTTATATTCCACCCAGAACAAAGAACGAATAAACCAGGCACGTATCCAGGGGGCGGCCCATGGGGCCCGGGCCCCCCCCCCCCCGAAATCTTCAATTTTGCTGGGACCTCCTCTCCCCCTCCCCCTCATACAACATTTTGTCATGGGCGGGCCCCCCCCCCCCCGAAACAAAATTCTGGCTACGTGCCTGGAATAAACTATGCTAAATGCAAAATTTATATTGCCAACTCTCTTATAGAACAAGTATATACATTCAAATATCTGTGAGTAATCTTCGACTTACACTTACATTAGGAACATCATGTCGCCTATATTTGTCAAAAACTGTCCTATGCTTGCTACATTCTGCTGAAGGCTCGACATTGCTTCGACTCTTCAACCTTAAAATTATTTACTTCTCGATATTCCACTGCCATTTAACATACTGTACAGAAACATGGGGTACAACCTATGACATGTATCTCACGCCCATTATTGGTTTACAAAAAAGGGCAATTTGAATTATAACCGACACACAATACACAGGCATCGAGCATTTTATTTGATCACCTCAGCATTCTTCCACTTCATAAACTAGCAAAGTATAAAATTTCCACGCTGTTTCACGAAATAGTGACCACGAACCACCCATTTCTTATAACTATAGTTCTTAAAGGTTTCCGTCAAACTAGAGCAAATTTGTCTGGACACATTAATCTTTCACAATGCCACAACATTTACGGGGAAAGGCTAATTCAATTATGTAGGACAAAAATCTGGAATGCCCTATTGAACGAACGACCTTCGAAATTCGCATACTTTTAACAATGCACTGAAGCGCTATCTCCTCTTGTCTACCTAGATCATCTTTCATTCTCATCATCGTTTCTTTGGTATTGGTAACCGAGATTAGCTTCTATCATTGTAGTAACAAGATTAAGAGTACTTTTGTTGCTTTCTAATGACATATGCCTGTCGCTCTGTGCTCTTGTGATATTTCGTTAATGAGCCTGAACTAGCCTAGCGGCTATGGGTTCATGTGCTTTTTCCAATACTTTGTATACTTTTTTCGGTCAATAAAATTGAATTGAATTGAATTGAACCTCCCAAAGGTCCAGTGCCACTTGCCAGCTCGGAGCCTGCAGGCTTGTGTGAAAAAGACGACACATTTGGTGACTGTGGTGACTGCCCAGCTTCCCCAACCAGCCCACCTAGTTCGGAGCCACCAAGCATGTGTCAAAATGATGACCCCACCTATGATCCGACCTACGACTCAACCCATGAACCGTCGTACGACAACAGTTTTGAGATGTGAGTATACACCAACTCATGTTTATAAACAAACCGGAGTGCCCCTAGTGGATGCCACCGGCGTTGCGCATGCTCGATGGGTGTGGGCAAAAAGCAAGCTCACCGTCGCCCAAAATCAAGCCATTGTAATGCGATGTTGTCGGCGTCAATGTGAGTCCCCCTGCCCTTTTTCGCATTCAAGTCATTGATTCTACGTCTTCCTGGAAATGTCTGACTACTTGAGCAACCTCAGCGAAATTAACGAGGCTCGTTACATTGCAGAACTTCGCGCGAATAATGTGACATGCGGTGATTCATTCCACATAGATGCCGTAGAATGTACGCTAAAGCCTGATTCGCATTGGGAGATTTCGCTTGCAATTTTCAGTAGCGACGTTGCTCGGGCTGCAAAAGCGTGAACCGTAGCTAAAATGGTCGACGTCGATACTGAAAATCGCAAGCAGAATCGGACGAAGTGAATCAGGCCTAACAAGTTGATGATGGCCACTGGCTACAATGATCAACATCTCCTTGTATCTACAGTTTACATCAAGCCTGCTTACCAACCTTCAAACTTAAGTCTTTTGAGGCCTGCACTTACTTCTTATCGCAAGTACCGAGCCAACATTTGGTCTACGGGCCGGTGTCGTCTAAAAGAGCAGACGACAAGCAGTAGCGTTTGAAAGAGCAGACGACAGTTCGAACGATCAAGCGGCCGTTTGAACTTGAAGACGCACTGAATGTAGTCCGCAGGTGGTCCGTACAACTTGACGGTTTTTATTTATTTATTTATTTAAATACCCTAAGAACCCTGAGTCAGGGTATTACATAAGGGAGTGGGTTAAAAAAATAGCGAGGTTAACATTTGGCGGAACGAATCGATGTCTTGAGCAGAGACGATGGCTTCGGGCAGGCCGTTCCAGTCCACAGATGTCGCCGGGAAAAAAGATTTAAGGAATGCTGTATTTCGATTGAAAAAAAAAAAGGCCAACTTTTGCAATGCGCCACTACCGTGCTGTGACGTAACATAGTTGAGTTTGTGTATACAGGCTTCAGCAAAAGGTGAGCGGCGTTTTCCAACTTCCTGTTCCTTGGAAATTTTGTTTCACCGTTGACAAACGACGACAATGAGCTGCAAGCCTGTGCAAGCATGGTTCTGAAACCTCCAGATTGCAGTTTTCAGAACTTTGCTTAGATAGGCTTGCAGATCGTCGTCATTTGTCAACAGCAAAACAAAACTTTTTAAGAAACTGGAAGTTGCCAAATGCCGCTCACCTATTGATTGCTTGTTAATTTGAAAAGGATTTGTAGTGACTAACGAAATAGAAATGACTAAACGGCTTGTTTGTTGGCCCCACCTGGTGAGCATGCTGCATTAGTGGTTTTCGACTTGTGCGTCATTACAGCACATGCACCACGGTATGTTAGAAAGCATGTTTAAACTGAAAACTGGGCAACCTAAAGACAGCCTGTTGTACCTAACCTTTTTAGGGTTGTGGTCGTTCTTTTAAATTTGTTTTGCTTACTTTGCAGGGATGACGAAGAAACCGAACAAGGGCATCCTCGGGGTGAAAACAAGTACATTGTGTATGAAAGTTGCCTCCTAGAGTGCTTCAGGCTGTGCGTGACATGCTATGCACCGTCCAAGCCATCCCTCCATCTGAGTGGAAGCTGCCTCACTGTGACAACCCTTTGCCCTAAGAAACACTCGCACACCTGGTCCAGCCAACCATACGTGGGACGGAAACCGGTTGGAAATGTCGATATCGCATCTGTCCTGCTGTTTTCCGGCTCCAGCCCTGCACCAGCTCTCAGAATGATGCGCCTAATGAATATTAGGGTCATCTCGGAACGAAGATTCCACGATTATCAACAAGCTTACCTCCTCCCTGCTGTGCAAACGGTTCGTAGATCTCTCGTCTGATTCAAGCATAGTGCAACTTACTCTGCAGCAACACTTTCTGCAGTGTGCCGGCATAATGCTATGGCAGCATACCCTACTATAAGTGATAGGACGTGTTCTTTCATGCAAGCCGCATTGGGCACTTACTTTTGCTGACTCTTGTCCTTCTCCCAGATGCAGAGATCAGTGGCTTGTATCAGATTTATGCTTTTTATCAGACAAAACTGCTGATGCACTTTTGTGTAGTATCATTATCATACAGCTTCTTTTAACTGCACTGTTACAGCTGCCACAGCCTTTTTTAAATATTTCCAGGTTTGGGATAGGCAACGAGACGAGGATTTGACAGCCCTTGTGGGAGAGCCCGTGGATCTGTCAGGAGATGGACGATGCGATTCTCCGGGACACAGCGCAAAATACATGACATACAGCTTCTACTCTCATCGATTGGGCAAGATTGTCCACACTGAACTGGTTCAAGTCAAGGAAGTAAGAACCCTCACAATAGAAAAAACAATTGGCTCAAAAAACACAGGAACAAGACAAAAATAGATACAAAGTGTGCAATATTTTTGACCCCTTCCATAAAGAACTTTCTTCTTTTTAGTGTCCAGAAGTAAGTGCAAGCAGCAACATGGAAAAGGAGGGCTGCGTACGAGGGATTGCTTTCCTAAAATCAAAGAACATCCTGATCCGCTCATTCACAACGGACAGGCACTCGAGTATAAAGGCCTACATGAGAATACACCAGCCCACAATCCTGCATCTCTTTGACGTGTGGCACGCTGTGAAAGGTGAATGCGAACATTGTCTTTCAATATAACGAAGACCAACCTGCAGCTCTGTCTTTTGTGTGTTCTATTTCCTACCCTAGAACCTTCTGGTATATTGCTGTTGTGCTTATTATAAATTGTTTAAAAGCAATCTCCACTACCAACTCTTCTATTTGGTCTCTCCAAGTGAGCAGACGAAGAATGAAATACCTGCACACCTCATAAAAAACTTTTACAGAGAACTGAATAAAACTGGCCATTCCACAGCCTCCGACGACAATTATCCTGCGACTAGCTAGACAGCGAGGCTAAATCTTCCCTATTCCCCTCAATGCATGCGACTATTGCTGTAGCAATTCTCTCTGGGAATTCTCTCTGGGTAGAGCTTGCTTGTACTGCATGCAAAGTAGGGCATTCGGAAGCGGGGCATTAACATCAAGCAAACATTTTTGTCCTGGAACTTATATTGCTGCAGGGATCAGGAAGAAGTTGGCTGCAGGCAGCAAATGTGCAGGTTGCAAGGACCTAGCACCCTGGGTGAGCACCGTGTGCAACCACTTGTGGTGGTGCGCAAGTGCTAGCGGTGGCAATGGTGAATTGCTTGCCGCAGCATGGTCGAGTGTCACAAACCACGTCTGCAATATCCACACGGGCCATAGTCTGCTCTACCCACGGTGCCTACACAAGGATGCTGGAGACAAACAGTGGATTGTGCCTGGTTTGTACCATCCTATTATGCTAGATTTACATCGTAAGAGGTAAAAAATATTATATACAAGATGCCGACTAGTGTGGAATCAAACTGCTAATTATTTTACATGGGGAACATCGAAAATAAACTTCACAGATACGCAAAGTGTCTATTGCTTGGATTGCTGCTGTTGTGATGAGACGCAGCCTGATAAGACCATATGATTACTGTTGACTCAAGCATGCAGTAGCACTTGCGCCTTGCTGCTGACTTAAAGTTTCTCTGTGCCGTAGTCGAGCTTCACAGCTTTTCACTTTCAGCTCGGAGAAGCGGCTGATATGGGGAGCATCTGGGTTGGCTCCATGGACTTGGGAAATTTTACTCTTGCACAAATCTACATTGTTTGGTTACGATTATAGGCCGAACACTAATTTTAAAGGAAAGTTTCTAAAGAAAGATGAGTCAACAGATATTTGTAAAATTAGCTCTGCAGAGCCATGGACGTCTATGTGAATCTAATCGATAGCCCCCCAAAAACCGATTAAAACTGTTACGTTTTTGAGGATCGTACACTTTTTTTAATGTGGTTTGCCAAAAAAATGTTTCAGTGCACTCTACTCTACACTGTATTACTGAATGCTCCAATTTCCCCAGGTTCACCCGCCCACACGAAACTGAAGGCCATTGCAAATGCGCCTTTGTTTGCAAAAGACGTGAAGCAGCTGTCTCCTAATGCACAAACATATGGATTAGAATCATTCCACAACGTACTGAATGGATTTGCACCCAAATCGACGGCATTCTCGTATGAAGGCATGGCTGCACGGTAAGGAAGCTAGGTGTAAGGAGGGGACTATAACAAACCAAAACAACAGCACTCTCAGTTGAAGTATTTTTGTGACCAGAAAAAACTCTTAGACATAGTCGCAAAAAGATATTCTTATACCCTAGTTACATGGCCGCTTTGAACTGTCGTTGAGTTCAATCACAGTTATCGGCCCCAACTGTGATT